>CM055898.1:83283114-83883114 GCA_029582155.1 Panopea generosa | reverse complement strand
GTATAATGCATCTACAGACAATGATACTAAGTAACAGTTCCATGCTGCAGAAACAAGATATTACTATACACAGGTTGGCCAGCCAACACAGCAAGGGGACTGCTACGAGGGACCTGTTCTGTGCTGGTTTTTCAATATACAGGGACAAAGACAAAATGCACAAACAAATGCAGAATAGTTTGTATAATGCATCGACACGACAATGATACTAAGTAACAGTTCCATGCTGCAGAAACATGATATTACTGTACACAGGTTGGCCAGCCAACACAGCAAGGGGACTGCTACGAAGGACCTGTTCTGTGCTGGTTTTTCAATATACAGGAGTAAAGACAAAATGCACAGACAAATGCAGAATTGTTTGTGTAATGCATCTACAGACAATGGTACTAAGTAACAGTTCCATGCTGCAGAAACATGATATTACTATACACAGGTTGGCCAGCCAACACAGCAAGGGGACTGCTACGAAGGACCTGTTCTGTGCTGGTTTTTCAATATACAGGAGTAAAGACAAAATGCACAGACAAATGCAGAATAGTTTGTGTAATGCATCTACAGACAATGGTACTAAGTAACAGTTCCATGCTGCAGAAACATGATATTACTATACACAGGTTGGCCAGCCAACACAGCAAGGGGACTGCTACGAAGGACCTGTTCTGTGCTGGTTTTTCAATATACAGGAGTAAAGACAAAATGCACAAACAAATGCAGAATTGTTTGTGTAATGCATCTACAGACAATGGTACTAAGTAACAGTTCCATGCTGCAGAAACATGATATTACTATACACAGGTTGGCCAGCCAACACAGCAAGGGGACTGCTATGAAGGACCTGTTCTGTGCTGGTTTTTCAATATACAGGAGTAAAGACAAAATGCACAGACAAATGCAGAATTGTTTGTATAATGCATCTACAGACAATGGTACTAAGTAACAGTTCCATGCTGCAGAAACATGATATTACTGTACACAGGTTGGCCAGCCAACACAGCAAGGGGACTGCTACGAAGGACCTGTTCTGTGATTTTTTTTCAATATACAGGAATAAAGACAAAATGTAAAAAAAAATGAAGAATAGTTTGTATAATGCATCTACAGACAATGGTACTAAGTAACAGTTCCATGCTGCAGAAACATGATATTACTATACACAGGTTGGCCAGCCAACACAGCAAGGGGACTGCTATGAAGGACCTGTTCTGTGATGGTTTTTCAATATACAGGAATAAAGACAAAAAGCACAAACAAATGCAGAATTGTTTGTATAATGCATCGACAGACAATGGTACTAAGTAACAGTTCCATGCTGCAGAAACATGATATTACTATACACAGGTTGGCCAGCCAACACAGCAAGGGGACTGCTATGAAGGACCTGTTCTGTGATGGTTTTTCAATATACCGGAATAAAGACAAAAAGCACAAACAAATGCAGAATTGTTTGTATAATGCATCGACAGACAATGGTACTAAGTAACAGTTCCATGCTGCAGAAACATGATATTACTGTACACAGGTTGGCCAGCCAACACAGCAAGGGGACTGCTAAGAAGGACCTGTTCTGTGCTGGTTTTTCAATATACAGGAATAAAGACAAAATGCACAAACAAATGCAGAATTGTTTGTATAATGCATCTACAGACAATGGTACTAAGTAACAGTTCCATGCTGCAGAAACATGATATTATTGTACACAGGTTGGCCAGCCAACACAGCAAGGGGACTGCTACGAAGGACCTGTTCTGTGCTGGTTTTTCAATATACAGGAATAAAGACAAAATGCACAAACAAATGCAGAATTGTTTGTATAATGCATCTACAGACAATGGTACTAAGTAACAGTTCCATGCTGCAGAAACATGATATTACTATACACAGGTTGGCCAGCCAACACAGCAAGGGGACTGCTACGAAGGACCTGTTCTGTGCTGGTTTTTCAATATACAGGGACAAAGACAAAATGCAAACAAATGCAGAATTGTTTGTATAATGCATCTACAGACAATGGTACTAAGTAATAGTTCCATGCTGCAGAAACATGATATTACTATACACAGGTTGTCCAGCCAACACAGCAAGGGGACTGCTACAAAGTACCTGTTCTGTGATGGGTTTTTTTTCAGTATACAGGGACAAAGACAATATGCACAATTGTTTGTATAATGCATCACCAGAATCATGGGAGTACTATACACAGATTGGCCAGCCAACACAGCCAGGCCTTTTCTGTGAAAATAAAAAGTTCTAATAAAAAAATTTCTAAATCAAGTAGTAACATATGATAAAAGCGTATGGTGATATATGGTATGTGGAAAATAAGGATTTATATCTCTAGAGAGAGCGGGTACAATTTCAAATATTTAGTTAATATATTCGCTGTTATTTAGTACTGTTAATGAAAATGGAGTACTCGTGTTGTTAAAAACAAGAAATTTTATCGTTTTTTTTTTTATTAAAATGAAAATCTGAACACATAATTCTAACCTTTGACATAGTTTCATCATCAGGTTCCTCAACAGGGTCTGCCCAATCGACAATGATATCGCAGTTCCAGACCTTTATTCTGCCAGACATTAACTTTCTCTTTGCTGTTGATGCACTTTTATGAGAATCATAATCGAGAAAGGCAAATCCTCTGTTTTTCTGGTTTTCCTTATCAGCAGATCGATAGATGATCACGTCCAACAAACCCTCTTTAATTGCAATAACACATTTATTTCAAACAGTTGTCTTCTTTCAAATTTATAAACATGCAATTTTCATTTTTTATTCAAGTATCAAAATGTTAAGCATTGATGGACAAGACCATTTTCAAATGGCAAATTCAATCTGAAAATAATAGATGTATTTTGTATCTTATATGTGGTTTTTTTCTTTATTTGTTTGGATTTAAGTTCGAACCCCCACCCATATGCCAGAGTAAAGCAATGAAGAACATGGATGTCAGTCTGCACTTTTTTTAAACTATTCTTATAATTGCATAGTACCGGTATGTGTATTACATCGTTTACTTTTGGACAAACAGAATCTTAAAATAAAATTTTAACAATAAAGTTTGAACACAATTCATTTCGACTAAACATATCTTCTAATTATGATTTTTTTAGTGACTGTGTTAACAATCTAAATGCACATCCTAATTTCAATGTAGATTTTTTATTTAATGGAAGTCGAGACCAAAAATTAGGTTTCTAGTTAATATACTGTTAGGTGTAAAATCCTCCAAATATTAAGAAACAAGAATGGTACCTGTTCTTTTTGAAAATTCTTCTTTGATTTCCTCTTGTGTTTTGCTCTTTGGAATGTTACCCACAAACAACCTTTGGTTTGCAACTGAGATGTTAGCCTTCAGATTCTTGCCCTTTCTGATTTCATGACCTTCCAGCTAAAATTTAAAGTTTATTTTTAAGTTTTTAAATCTTATCATCTTATTCCTGTCCATATATATAAACATTGTTCAACATATTTAATTTTAAGCAAATATTACTATTTCTGCAATCATCGTCCCAATTCTCCGCAACATTATGTAGACACAGGATAAATATTATCAGTGCTCCAAGAATAGGATAGCCCGATGCCCGGGGCTTGTCAAATCTGGATCCGGGCATGTGCCTTTTTTAAAGTTACTTGCCCGCCGGGCTTGTTTTAAAATATCGGACAAGCTAGTTTTCACAATACACAGGTCGGCAAATATCTCTATTCGAAACGACACAGGTCAAACTGTTGTTTAAAGACCGTAACTAATCAGTATAAACAATTGACCCCTGCGGTGTTTATCATACCACATGCCCGATAATGCGACTTCGGGAAACCTCTCATGCATATTCATTTATCTATTTTAATTCCTCTAATGTGATTGGTGGATAGCTTTGAATATAAAGTAATATATTTTTAATAACCGCTCTGATTGGTCGGATATCTACGCCCAAGGTAAACAAGTTTCTTACCACCTACCAGAGCAAAGACTAAAAAAAAATATATGAAGACGTAATTCGCGGGTGTTTCTCAAATTCTCCATTATGAAGAGTATAAAATTACCTCCCTTTGCCAAAATGGTAACGATTTCTAAAATCTGGTAATGTTTTTGCAGATAATTTGCGATCGATCGCGTTATGTAAAATGTCAGCGTTAGGTTCTGGTAATTTTATATGTATTTCGTAGATTTACAATAATTGGAACTGTATGTATATAAATTTTCTTCTGTGAAAGCGTGAGAGTTGATATTGAAATTGAGTTTACGGTAAAGAAAAATGTGGGTGGGGTATTATTATAGTAATAAACATTGCTTTTTGGTTGTGTAGTTTCAGCATATATTTTTTTGGCATGATTTAAATATAGTATTGAAAACAACAATTAAGATGAATTATGCGGGTTTTTTTTTTAATATTTGAAATATAGTTGACTAGTTGCACTTTCTAGATATTTGAAGGCTATCATAAATTGCATTCATTTATCATATTGCCAAGTTCTCTTGGATAGATTGAATAGCTTTGTAGGCTTGGCATTGCCATTATTGTATGTTGTGACAGCAATAATTAGAAAACAAGAGAAAGATATTTAAAATATACTCCTGCTCCCACACTGCCACTGAATCAACAGAACAGAAATGATAGTCAATAAAGAACAATTGATTGATTGATTGATTGATTGAATATTTAGCATCTTTTTTATGCTAATAAAGAACAAAGATTAAATACAACATACTGATAAAGACATAGTCAGTTCTCCCGAATTTCTCTCACTTCTCCCGGTCTTATTCAAACTCTAAAACTTGTGATTTAGACATGCATAATGTTATGGGGAGCTTACCCTACATAAAATGAATACAATGAAGTCTATGTTTACATATTTCATATTATACCGCAAGGTGTATTGGTAATAAAAATCTGGGCATGTGAACCGTTGATCAGGGCAAGTTATTTTTCAGTCAGGGCAAGTAGATTTTTTCAATCTACTTGCCCTGGGCTAGTCCCAAATTTTTTTTTTCTTGGAGCACTGATTATCACAAATCAGGTCTAATGATTCACTCAAGAATTCAGAAAAATGGCAATTTGATTATATATGGTCAGGGTTTTCTTCAGCTCCAATTTTTTGGGGGGTCATTGATGACCCACTGACTAAAAATCTGGGGATCATTTTCAAAATCTGGGGGTCATCACTTGACTAGTTTTTAACTCAATCAACTTGGAATAAATGGAGGTAAAAAAAAATACATATTTTACTAAAACAGTTTTACTTCCTTTTTTCACACAAATTCTTCCTTCAAAACAATTTAACTTCAAAGTAATGTTTCACTTCTGGCAACAAGTTACATGAAACTAGTTGTTTTTATGATCATGGTCACAGGGCCATGAACTTTTCAAATGTCATGGCCCCAGCTCGATCACCACGGCCCTAACTATTTTTTAATGAAAAACACTTACATTATTTCAATATTTTATATTTCAGCTGAGCTTCATGTTTAGCATTACTATGCATTAAACTTTTTGGAAAACTATTTGGTTGTTTTCTTTTTCCCAAAAGTATTTCTCTTCACAGCTAGACTCATTTTAGAGTTATGTTACCTTAATATAAAAACATTTAATGTCCATTAAAGAAACAAAAATGAAGCCAGGAATACCCCCCTTAAACTTGAACTGGCCAATGTTTAAACTGGTATTAAAATGTTGCGCATGCGTGTCTCAATACCTTGTAGAAAACAAAATAAAAACTTTTTCAGATAGTATAGTCCATACATTTTAAGTAATTTTTTTTGAAAAGTTTCACGATTTCCACAGTTCATCTTTATATACAAACAACTTGAAACTGGGTATATGTATCAGTGCTATTGTTGCAGCATACGTTTGTTTTCAAAGATGCCTTCAAACTAAAAAAGGCCCATTGCTTCTCTGAAAATTATGTATGTGATCATAATCGTCAATATAGCGTGTATAACCAATTAAAGCGTTTACGTAACTTAGTAGAACTGTGTGACAGGAGTTTCCCTGAATCAGACCACGTCATCTGTCAAAACAGCTAACATTGTAAGCTTGCCGAAATAAATATATGCGTAATTTGAATTTCTGTATTTCTAAGGTTGCATCATAGTGGACGCACAAAACAAATTTGATTGCGTCAAATGAGATTTAATTGCATCAAAAACGCAAGAAACGTACTCTGGATAAAATACTATGGTTTGTGTTCACTCAGGAGATAAATGATATCCCAATCACATTATATGGACATTAAGTCCGACAGTCCTAAAACCAACCTCTTAATGCTAAGGATGCCTCTAGTATCTGGTAGGACTGATGTAAGGCAGACACTACTGGTCCAATGCTTTAGCACTCAGTTACTGTATCATTATCACTTAATGCTATGCATCAATGCATGATATACAATTTAAATGTTATAAATCTTAAAGGTAACATTATCTCTGCATCCTTGAAACAGTAGAAATAGATTTTATTTGGGAAAAGCCACGTCTTGCACCAACAAAGTTATGGAAATTATCTTAAATGAAAATTGTAAACAATCAAAACAGGCAAGTTTTAGGATTGGTGATAGGACTGCAATAAAAAACTGCAATGGTTGTGTGGAAAATAAACATGAGTAAGATTCTTCAATCGGAAAAATTCAACAAAACAAATACTGTTCAGACTAACATTCCCAGCAGGTTTCAGTGAATTTCAACTGATGTTTCAAGAAGTGGGGTGTATGATTTTTCATTCAAACACTGAATCAGCTGTAACTCGACCATATCAGTTTCTCTCTCTTATAAATATTAAGAAATTCGAATACCAACCTTTTCAACACACACTTTTGCACCTTCCTTATCTACAAATGTGACAAAGGCGTAACCTCTATTGAAGCCCGTCATAGGATCCATCATGAGACGCAGATCCCAGACCTTTCCGCAGTCTTCAACAAGTGGAATAATCTCATCTTCAAATATATCTTTTGGAATTTTACCTAGGAACACCTACAAATAGTGAAGTCAAGGGTTAAGATTATTTTCATGCAAACATTTCAATGACAAAATACCCAAACATCCTTAAGAAAATTCACTGTGCTTTCTGTCATGTAAACATTTAAGACAAAAGGGTTAGAACAGTAAAAAAAGAATGTTAATTCTGCAATAAATAAGAGTTGTTAGAAGACAATAAAGCTCGCCTCTGGGTGTCTAAGTCCAAAAAGGGTCATAACTGTGCCAAAATGCAATCCAGGGTTATTGTTCTTGTCTGTGCGTGTTCCACTGGTGATGGTGAACACACGTGAAGATTCATTCACATCCAATAAGTGGTTGCATAGATACGCAAAAGTTTAACCTGAATGTCTACAGACGACGCCACTGGGGTCATGGCAATAGCTCTCCTTGGACTTCGTCATGGCAAGCTAAAAAGATATTGGCAACTCAATAAAAATCTCAATTCTTAATTACTACATAATGAATTAAACGCACCTCATGACCAGAGCCAGGCTGTGTTCCTTCCCATTCTGGCGGAGGGCCGCCATATTTTCTTTGTCCTGTAGTGACATCAAGAGTATATCCAGATCTGTCAAGAATTTCCTAAAATGAAGAAAGAACCACAATCTATTATATATAGTATACTGAATTCATGACTTGCTTTATTTATACATGTAGTGCTTTTCAAACAAACTTCACAATGTTTTCCAGTCAATGAAAGAATCTTAATGGCAACTTAACTGTATATGCGGCCAAAACCTGTGATTACCAGTACTGTCTCAGAACCCCAGATAATTTTTTAAACCTACGAGTAATTACTCATCAAAATCAAGAGTAGGAGTATTTTCAAATTTTCAGTATAGTGATGGATATTGCGCATATGATTAACATCCAAACCCGTGTTAAGCTGCAACATACAGAGGGGAAGTACAAAAATGACCCCTTAGAACATGTGAACGTTGACTACATATCACAGACCAAGTTTGGCTGTAAATATAGAACTAACATGATTGGCTGCACAACAAAATCAGGGTTTGAAATTTCTTACAAAAGCTACTAGTCCTCCCTTTTCAAAACTGCTTATTGAATGCTTACAAAAGATTAAAGTCAGTATCCTAAATCTTACTTGTCCTGACCAAATGTGCACTCGTCATGGCGAACAGACGAGTGGAATTATCCTGTCCTGAAAAGTGGCTGCATAACAAGGTAATTGTAAACTCCTGTTAATTGTTACGGTATTTTGTTTAACTGTTCAACTGGAAATCAAACTTTCCATTTTGCCTTTCATCTTATATCAGATATATAACTGCTCAATCTTTGTCGCAATGAAGATAGATTTTCAGAAAATGTAAACTTATTTTTACGCATATAAAAAATGATTCGAGCATAAAACGCGCTGCTAATGGTAACTGATACACACAACAAATTTGATGCGTATCCACCAATTTTTAATGTGTCATATATGCAGATATGCATCTGATCTGGGGCTCTGCTGTCAAGTTAAATGCAAGTTTTCATAAAATTGAAACAAAACATCAAATCCACATTCAGAAAACAGGTAAATCATTACAACATACAAATTGTTGAATAATTGTAAATACAAATTGCTTACTTTGATTTTCTCAGGGTCAGGTCCCTTTGGGGCAGCACCTGCACCACCTCCTTTACTCTTTTGTCTGAATGTTTTCATCTGACCGCACAAGAAAGCGCTTTTGTTTGTAACATGTTCAAGACTGGTTTCAGTGAACTGTTTTAACACCTGTATGGCATCGGCAGGGTTGAATTCTTTAAGGGCATCCAGTGCCCTTTCATCGAGTTCTGAATGTGATAATTTACCTGAAAAATTAAGAATTGAATGCAAAATAAGTAAATCCCCTGGAACCGAAGAGCCAGCCTGCCATAAAGATGGAATGGCTGTTTGAATTTTAGGCTATGTACAACATAACCACCCAGGGTTCGACATTAACCTTTTTTTCCACTAGACCACCTGGCTAGTAACTCAGAACAACTACTAGACCTGACCAAACTTCCACTAGCCAGATCAATATTGTAACTATGACTCTGGACATAGTAATGAAAGTTGGTCACAATCAGAACTTCTCTCATAAGTTATCTTTGTTTCAGTTCTGCCTTTTGTATTTCTGTCATTGTTATCATTCCGATTTTCCCCTGGTGAAGCCAAAAATGAATAGAGACATGTCGAAAGGTGTTGTTCGTCATTAATATCAATAAATCATAAATTGGTCTTCTAATGTCGTAAAATAGAGAAGGGAAATAACTGAAGCCGATCGTACCTGGAAGAGTTGCACTGCTTAATATATTGCGTCATTAGAGGTTAGAGTTATGCTGTTTAGTTTGGGCGGCTTAGTAATTCTACGTTGTGTGTTTTCGCGTTCGCCGTAATGCTACAAATTATCGATTATCAATTATATTACATACATGTCGCAGGTGTATTTTAATTGATTCAATGATAAAACACTATCAGCTCAGGCTTTGATGCTTTTTAACTGATTTCTTAATTTTAATTTATAAAACCAGTCGGGCTACCTACGCTCCAGTAGAACACGACCGGAACAAGTATTTACTAGACTTTGTCGGTCGGACGTGGGTTAATGTTCAACCCTGCCACCATGTGTAACAAGACATTCACTGTGGAAATCGATGTATATTGAAATTCTCTGTTTTCAAGTTTCGAGAAAAAAGACTTTTAAATAATTATTTTGCTTCAGCCATCTCTATATCAAGTTTCATGTCTATCAACCCGCCTTAAAAAGACCGCGAAGTACACCACAATCAGGGCATAAAAACACATGCAGGGTAATATTAACAGTCCATTGGAAGCATATTGTCACATCACAATGGGATGTATACCTTTATAGAATTAACTAAACTATTAACATCTTTTATATCTTTAAATGGTACAAGAAACATAGATCCATTGGTTCTGCTTACCAGTTGCATATATTTTTTCAAGGTCATCTGCTACTTTTTTAGATATGCCATATTCAACCAAGAATTTATATTCATCTGAATGTAAAAGACTTTCTTCCTCTTCTTGTTCCATTTTTACACCATTTTCTGTCATCTGAAAGACAATCACCATAAAATAAGTTTAAATTCATTTGCAGAATTTAGATATCTCTAAATTTAGAGATATAAATATGAGGTGGTATTCACCAAATATTCTTAAGACTTGGAACTCAAGATTGGATTTTGAATAAACACTAAGAGACCGACCGTAGTTTAAGACCAAAATTTGCAAGCAATGAAGCATGTAGAAATACTTAATATTATATTCAAATAAACTCTCACAATTATTATGTTATGGGAAACTAAATCTCCAAGGCTGAAGTTTTCGATTTTCAAGCTCAAGTCTTATGAATATTCTCAAGAATAGTTGGTGAATACGACCCAAGATCATATTTAGTACACAAGATTAGAATGAAGAGCTCTTGAAAAAGTCAAGTGTTTTTATGTAAACAGGCATAAATCGCTATCAAATGAACTTAATATGTGAAATTCATATGAATTTTTGTTCGTATCTTTTGTTGACCTTTAGTGTCTAATAAATTTAATTAAGACTTTTGTTTAATAGTTATTAGGAAACATTGTTCACAAGTTTGCATTATTCATAATATCTACCATATCATATGGAAAAACAACCATAAGTATTTATTTAATCCAGTATCTATTAGATATTTGTTGTTTTTTCAGACACAATTGCCCTTAATTTGGAATTTGCATCAGTTTGAAATGCTACATTTCTGTGATGTAAACGTGTCAATGACCCAAACACACCTCTCATGTTGCGACACGTTTAGTTAACCTTTGGTTACAAACAAATTTTGACACCTACGAATGTTTCATATGTGTAGTATTATTTCAAATTTTAAGAAGTTTATAAAGTGAAACTGGCCCCTGATAAACAGGACATGATGTCAAGACTGAACATCTAAAACTGAAATCAATTTTACAAACATAAGTCAGACTCTAGTCATACATGAACATTGTATTTATTGAATGAACTAATTAATAAATTAATGTTTTTTGTTAATACCCTTAATTTTATAAAAATGATAAACAATAATTGGGCTCCAACTTAGTTTTTGGCCAGTACCCCCCAATTTTGGGCCCAAAAATAGTTTTCAGGCCAGCCAGAAACAAAGGATAATGGGAGACAATGACTATGTCGTACATTAATCAGACTGTGGAGTGGCAGGGATTCAAACTCACGACACTGGATCGACAAACAGATCTGTTGAGCTTAATCTGATAGATTGAACATTCATTTTAAAAATCACATGGCAAATTTGTAGACGGAGAAAACAACACAATTATCTCCCTTTCGGTTTACGAAAATGGAACAAAATTCATAATATGGAACGGTTTCATACACAAATTTATAAAAGAAATAACGTTACCCTGCTTTAATTAGCGTCATGCACAATGCTTACATAACAACGACACCTAGATCAGTAAATATAACTCAAAGAGTTTCACAGACAAAGGCCGGCCATATTTACATGCAGATCTACCCACGCTGCCGACTACAAACCAGACAATAAACAAAGAATTGGCATGATCGACTCTCTTAAAATAATACAGTAAGCAAAAACGTTAATTGGCTCTCCGAAATCAAAATATCTTAAACATTACCTTATGAGTTTTAACGTGTAATTTTGAATTTTTGTAGTTGTTACTTTGCCTAAAACGTTCCTGTAGAACTTAAAAATGGAGAGAGGGCACGCTACACGGGGTTTTCAAATTTGAGCGCACGGATCTGGAGCCTCTAACCCAAAATCTTAATATTATATTTAATTTTTATGTCCATTAAATCATGATTGAGATGGTTAACGATATATTTTTAAATTAATATTGAATTGAATATTGATCAAGTAAGACGTTTATTTTATGTCTGAACAGACCAGAGGCTTATTATTAGATCGGTCATATTCGGTAAGTTCCGCTGCAACCGTATATAATCGATAAATTCCGTCATCAGCTGGATTTTAAAGTGCTAGTTATAATGTGCAAAGTGTAGATCTAAATGAATATTTGAAACCATTTTTTAAACAGAAGAAGCCGTTTATGGAATAGGCTGTTGTAGGAGAAAATAGTGTTACTGCTGCCATGGTCCATGACTTAATTACAGAGACTGACAGGCTATTTATATCAATTGAACACACATGACTGAACACTCGGGTGTCACCTTTAGTATTTCTTTAATATATCTTTAAGCCCTTTTCTGAATTTAATAATTTTGGTACCAAATAAAGCTGATCAAAATGTTGACTATTCCGTGTTATCAATTAATTCTATTTAACGTTTTCATTTGAATTACGTTATGACGGATCGAAAACAAAAAATGGTGAAATATTTACTAAAAAAATTTTTTAACGATAACTGTAGTGCACTTAGTCTTGTTTTAACAAAAATATTTTAACAGCGCATCATAAAAACAGAAATTTTATGCAGAAAGATAAAGAAGTAAGTATCCATCAGTGGTTCAAATTTCATATTGACATTTTAAGCAGTTTTTAAGAGAAACTAATCACACACAAATAACTGTAAGCGTAAAAATGCTTCATTTATTTAAATTTAAAAATGAAAGTTTTACACTAAAGTTACAACCAAGCCCTTTCGTCTAATGTCAAAATCACAAAAATGTTTTGGTTGGTTCATGAGGAATTTCATTTCCAAGATTTTGAAAATGCAAAATGTGCACCAGAAATTTAGAAAAGCATCGGAAGTCACTTATCTTTGTTTACATGCCTCTGTCATGGTGGAGGACTCACACCACTATTATCTCCCTTGAGTACAGATGAAGGAGGTAGAAATAAAACTTTAGTGCTCTTTTTCTTCTTTTTTCAGGGCTTTGTACTGCAATGTTTTGTTTTTTGCTAGCATGAGTTAAATGGTCAGTATTTAAGAAATCACCACTGAAAATTTGATGCTGATACCAGCTTTCTGGACAATTCTGTGTCATTTCAGAATTGTTGGTTCGAACCGCATCTAGGGCGAATAGATGACATATCATTACTCTGGAAATTGATAGGTCTCACAAAAGCATTGAATTAAAAAAAAAAAACAACCTGGTCAAGGTATACTTTTTTTTCTTTATAATTGCATATCTTGAACCAGTGACGAATTTGAGCCCAGACACATGCTGCAGAATTTAATTTTTCACTCTGTTTTGGACATAAATGTTACAATGGAGCCCTATGGGAAATGTAATAGTGGTGTGAGACGTTAAATAAAACGTAACTTGTCGTACCCTGTGCACCGGAGTGACGATCTGTAGCTCTATCTAGCTGAGTTGGAACTTGCCATGTCATCAGTACGGTATCTAGTTGTGCATATCGCGATAACCCGCGTTGTGCCCGTTCACTTTTGGGTTAGGTATAATCCTCTAATTATTTGAGTGGCAACATTTGTCAACTTTCAGACGCTCGAAATTCTCTTCTTTAACCAGGAAATATCTCATCAATCCAGTTTACATTTATGTCTTTTTCTCAATATATTGAGATTGGCTATGTTAGACATTCGGTCAGTCAACATTTCTGACCGAAAATAAGTTTAGATTAGAGTCTTCTCGTGACCCCCAACTATAAGTTCTAGTGTGTTCTATGAGTATACACCTATTTTGTCCCTATCCTCCATATACAGCAAACACTTGTTGCGGACAAATACCAGTAAAAGACATATTGCAATAAATAAAAGTAACCACACACGAGAAAAGTCTTTATTTATCAATTCGGCAACTGTGGCAGCAGAGAGATTAAATCTCAACCGGCAAGACTCTGTGACTTCATTGGACTTTCTTACAGGCGGTGTATATGCTCTTAGAGAGTTACGAGAGAGAGAGAGAGAGAGAGAGAGAGCTACGCTTCGTTGACGGTGTTTAATGTGGGAGAAATGCTACTAAGTTTCTGCCGAATCTTATCATAGTCAGCTTTCTTGTACAGGAAGAATTTAGACGCTGGCTTGGCTCTATGAAAACAGGTTCGTGGTCTCCGATACCAGGGATGATCACACATTTGTTGGCTCTTGTTGTTTGTGAAGAAAAATATTGGACGATTAAAATTGAAATTAGCTGTTTGCATTTGGGGTGGTGGTGGTGGTGTGTGTGTTGTGAGCACCAGGAGAGATTCTTGAAAGGACTGTGCTCAATTTGTCAAGGTACTATGGGACAACGATAGATGGCGGTTTGTGAAGAAGCATGGATACATATCGGATACGCCTTCGCCTTGACCGTTACTAAAACAGCCTCACAGTCACCATCTAATTGTAGCTCCTCTGGTTCGGTACTGCCGTAGTCATTGGATACCAGTATAAATACACCTCTGCATTTGGACCCATCAGAGCGATCTTTGCGGTAGGCCTTGAAGGTAGGAGAACATACTTTAGATGACTCAACATATTGCTGCTATCTAGCAACGATTCGTTACCTAGAATACTACCAGCCTGGGATGAATTGATGACGTTATGAAGCAAACCCCGTTTGTTACTAACAGACTGGCAGTTCAATAACACAATTCTCAAAGGCGAGTCAGGGCGCCTCTTTGGAAGGCCTTGGACCAAGGTTCTGGAGGAGATACGTTCTCTGCTGTTTCCAAAGGACGACTAAAACTAATGTCGCTTGAATGAGATTCGTTTAGAGAATCCGATGATTATTAAATATTTCTAAAGAGTTTAATGACTGAAAATTTGACCAATCGATACACAATTGAAAGAGGCAATCGGCAGACGACATGCTGTTAAAAACAACAACACAACGACACGAGATTCTTAATATATGTTCACATTTTCTTATATTTTGGGTTTTTTGTAGTTCATCAAAGAACGTTTAAATTATGCCTATAAATTCCCAACAAAATCACCCCCACAGCCAAATTATTTCAACTCCTAGTACTTTTGAATTATTTTCAACATGCATGTTACCATATGTGCTCGCTGCGCTGCTCTTTATAATAATTTTATATGTATATCCCATGTATACCTAACACCGCAGTATACATATTACCACGAATGCCCGTTTAATTACATTATCTCACACATGCGGAATTAGAACTCCTTACTTGGGGACAGTGTTAAATAAGAACAATGTCTATTTGTTTAACACAAGTCTTTATATATAATAATGACCACGGTCATCTGGAATAAAACATAATAGGTTGTAAGTACTGATTAGTACAATAAAGTTCAATTACTAACATTAACACATGTACATACAGGTTAGGATGTCATAGCTTTCTATCTCCCTCCAAATATTTGGAAGCTATAATACTTTTAAATTTAGATGGCAAATACTGAAATTTAACATGATAATCAAATAAAAAATAAAATAAAATTGAATGAAACAAAAATAATCAAATGAGCACAAACTGATGTCTTTTAGGTTATGTGCAACAGAGGAAAATAAACACAATGTCCTGAAGCTCGTTAGTTCATATCATAATTCTATGTTATCAAGTTAACACAAACGAATGTCTCTTAGGTTATATCATGAATATTGTTAGTTCATCTGATAATCAGAGTGTCAGGTTGAAGAGCGAGTGACACGGTTTGATGGTCGTTGTGGGTTGTTGGGTGTAAGATCGGGGTTAGGTATGTTATCTGTGACCTTTGCAACTGGCGGCCGTGTGATTGGCGGTTGTCCACAGTTCTGGTCTTGAGTTGCTCTGTTGAAGGTCAAAAGGCGGCGATCGGAATGATTGATACGTCTAGATGACGATCTGTCCAGTATTACGCGAGGCGATGGAGTACTATTGACTGGTGTTGTCGGTCCAGTCGATGAGACAGGTGACAGAGGTGATCGTGGTATTGATTCAGAGGAACTCGGTGTTACTGGAGTCTGTGCTACTGAACAATGGTGAGAGGGTCCAGAACCTTCTGTCCGCTTGTCAGGTTCAGTAGCTATACCTGCTGAGACGTGTTGGAGTTGTCTACACAATATGCAGTGCTCGGTGGTCCGTGGTAATTGAAATGTATTGGTGCATTCAAAATACTGTACACCAGTAAGATTTCTTGGGAGGGGTGTGTGTGTGTGTGTGTGGGGCCTGACCTGCTTAATATTATTTGAACGTGTAATCCAGTACCCCTGTATTTTTCCTGATGACACCATTTCTAGCCGTCTGAATGGCCGATTTGCGGTAATATATATCTAGGAAAAAATCAAAATGGCTGACTGCATGTCATTTATTACTACTGTTTTTTTTTCATGAGTTAGTCATTTTAAAGGTACATGTATATTTACATGGTTGGTGAAGTTTTAGACTCGTGGTACTAGACAACATTTTTTTCCAACATTCATGTTTTATTGGTTGAGAAATACCACAGAATGAACCTGAGTAGAACCAACATCTTTCCGTAAGTAACTACCAAACTTTCTCACATAAAGCATTTGGACCATCTGGGCTCGAACCTAGGACCTCAGCAGTTAAAAGTTAATGGTTATTAGACGACAAGGCCCTAATCCGACACAAAATACTCACATTTCAATTATTTTTTAATGGGGTTTAACGCCATTTTCAACACATTTCAGGTTATATATGGCATATCCAGTTTTATTGATAGAAGAAAATATCAGAATGAATCGGAGTATAATCATCGTCTTTCCGCAAGTAACTGGCACACTTTCTCACTAAAGTTTTCAGACCGAGCTGCGGGACTCTAACCTTTGACCTTAGCGATGAGCGGTTAGTGATTTTGAGACTGCGCCTTACACCACTCGCCCGCAGAGGACACACCCACCCCACATTTTAATTAAAGAGAAGCTAACGCTACCACTAAACAAATACTAGAGGAAACACTACATTTTCACAAATGATAAAAGGTCTCACTCTTGCATGACGGCAGATTCATACGCTCAAGAAATAAGAGCTGTGTAAAGCGATTTGGCATTTTTTTTAAATGCATAAAATGTCACATTTCTTTTTTCATATGTGAACATTGGAGCATTTTCATGATTTCTGCCAAGTTTGGACGGCATTGACACCTGTTTGATGAAGCTATAACAGTTTAAAGGTGCCTAGTGATACGCTGCAACAAATGGGCAGAACTGTCAAAAATGAAGGGGTGCCACCAAACCATCGAAATTGTGAAAAAGCAACATGTTTTTTCTGCATAATTGGACCAACAGAGGACTATCTATGGGAACAAGGCACATTTAGAACCATTGGTAATGTATCCACTATCCAGTTTTCCAGAAGTGCATTTCTCCAGGTACGTAGCTTGGCTGAAAACGACGTGTAGGCACATTTGTAGGGGGTCCGGGGCTATGCTCCACCGTGATGATATCACCGTATATCTAGATTCTTAATATTTCCTCAAATTGCAATCAATATTTATCCATCCGTTAATTATGATTTTAAAAGTACCAAAATGTATGACAAAAGAAAATATTTGGATGTCGATATGGTTAATTTTTCTGTATTGGTTTACAACTCATCTAGACAGGGGCGTAGCGTGGCAACTTTGCAAGTTACTCAGGGCACGGTGTGCGAAGGTTGTTCAACTGCCGCTGGTGGGAGTCCACGTTAAATTCCCCCGCGGAATTTTTAGCAATAGAAGTAGAAATGGTGACTTTTTCAGTTTAAATTTTATGCTTCCCTTGGCTAGAACACAAATCTTTACTTATATCGGGAAATGTCGGCCCGGACTGCACACTCTAACTTAGGTTGATGTTTTACATCAAGGACATAGTGAACACTTTGCTTTATGCTTTACTTCTCTCGACTTTTTAGCCTTTTCAATATTTTGGCTTTGGTTTCCAATATTACTCAGAGTATCTGAGTATGCCACGCTACGCGCCTGTTAGAGCATGTAGCTCCGTTGTGGATTTTAATTTCTGACTAAATATCTCTTAGAATAACATACTAGGCCATCGGTATTACGAATTATGTAATTTTACTGCCGTAATTCTTCTTTCATTTTCAAATGTAACACCGATTAAAAACACTAACTTGTTTTATCTTTATCTGACTCAAAAAATGGTTGCCTAGTTCGTTTTAAATTTATACGTATACAAGTTTTCTTACCACTTGACCTCGAATGTGATTGAAAATCAATTCCAACAGTTTTGATTCACAACAGTTGTCTTTTTAACTAAAACTTGCATTTTAATCAACACCCGCTAAATTACCAAACCGTGTTGCCTGTTTGTTTCCTTCAAATGTTACTCAAGGTTGCTTATCACTCGACCTTACATATGATTGGAACACGGCACCACACGTATTTATTTATGACTTCTGTCCACTTTTTATCGTTAAACTACGTTTTATTGAACATCCGATCAATAAACCGAGCAAATATTGCATGGTTCTATATGTACACAATGCAACCTGTCATAATTCCGTGCATGTGATTGTATTTCTAGCTCACACGTTCATTTTGACATGAGTTATTCCCCTTTATATACCACCAAATAAAACTAATGTTGTTCGATTCTTTCAGTCTACACCGGGCAGTGTGTGTCTGTGCTCCCAACCTAATGAGATGTGTCAAATACAGTATACACTGGTCAGTGTGAGCATGTGCCCCAAACCTAATGAGATGTGTCCGATACAGTTTACACCGGTAAGTTTGTGTATGCGTCCAAAACCTAATGAGACGTGTCCAATACAGCCTACACCGGCCAGTGTTTGTTTGTGCCCCCAAACTAATGAGATGTACCCAGTACAGTCTACACCGGTCAGTGTGTGTATGCGTCCCCATCATAATGAGATGTGTCCAGTACAGCCTACACTGGTCAGTGTGTGTATGAGTTCCAAACCTAATGAGATGTGTCCAGCACAGTCTACACCGGTCAGTGTGTGTATGTGTGTGTGTTTCCAACATAATGAGATGTGTCTAGTACAGCCTACACCAGCCAGTGTGTGTGTGTCCCCAACCTTATGAGATGTGTCTAGTACAGCCTACACTGGTCAGTGTGTGTGTGTGTGTCCCCAATTTAATGGGATGTGTCCAGTACAGTTTACACCGGTCAGTTTGTGTATGTGTCCCCAACATAATGAGATGTGTCCAGTACAGCCTACATCGGTCAATGTGTGTGTGTGTGTGTGTGTGTGTGTGTGTGTGTGTGTGCCCCAACCTAATGAGATGTGTTCAGTACAGCCTACACCGGTCAGTGTGTGTGTGTGTGTGTGTGTGTGTGTGTGTGTGCGTATGTATTTGGTGTCAATCGGGGACATCCATATGAATACACACCTTCCAATCGGGGACACCCATCAACCGGGGACGTCCCCGTTTGTAAAATCATGTTTTTTTAGAAGTAAGGAGTAAATGTGAACATCTTATGAACTAATATCATTAAAATATCAATATTCGACTTGTGTCCCCGATTGACTATCAATATACGGGGAACGATGTACACACGCTATTGACAGAGTAGATTTCATTGATACACACTTGTCCCCGTTTATGCAATATTTTTAAATATAATTTTACACACCACTGTCTTGTTATTGTTGCATTTGTTATTCGTTGATTTGTATCATTTGGTAATTGAATTTGAGTACATATTGAATTATAACAACTTTTTTTTCCATCGGTACACTAAGGTAAAATATTAAAACTACCGAAAGCAACATTTTCGTTTCCATTGCGGTATCGTGCAGTCAATCCTCCATTAGTTGTATGGAAAACCGCAAAAAATGAAGTAATTTTTCTAACATGCATTCACTTTTTTGTATTCTTGTAGACTTATTTTATTTTATTTTTGATATTTTTTCAAACCGTTTTAAAATAATTTCTTGTGATTGTGGTGTGTTATTGTTAAGGTTAAGTGCAGACGTTGTTTTTATAAGCCTAAGTACTGTTTGTACTGCAATAAGATTGAAATGTAAATATAATTATATCAGCTAAGTTACGTGTTCATACGAGAAACAAATACATTATGAATTCCGCGGGAAAGAGAACTTAAAGTGTCGTCCCTGATTAGGATTTCAGTCCGCACATACATTTTCCACTGCTGTAAGCGGAAAGTGACGCCCCGGATTAGAATTTGCGGACTGCACTGGGCTGTTTTATTGGAAAGCAGGCATTAATTACATCTGCTCAAAATATCATTCCGGGACAGTGCGTTTAATTTCTTTAAACTATAGAAAGCAGCATATAAACGGCCCGGCCCCGAAATCGGAACCGTAATGGAACACATCCGCATAGAGGATGAGTATAAAATGGATTTAAACTATAACAAAACCGTAAATTAAATTCAATAATCAATGATGGAATAATCCTGAAAACTGTTGACATTGCGTTAAACCAAAATAAACAAAAAATATTTTTCCGCTATTTATCTATTTGAAAACCATGCCCATTTCCAATGCACAAAAATAGCTGTAGCGGTTTTCATATAGACCTATCACTAATTCTCGCTTGGAGCCTTGTTATACCCTTTCATAAGTCTGTAAATAGATATCATTCAATCGAAATTCATACTTATGTTATTGTCAAAATTTAGGACCATTAATGATGAATAAATGTTTGAAATTTCTCTAGGTCAGGAAAATACTTTTGAATTCATGGTTAAAAGAATTTTTCTGACAGACGGACGTACTTATGAAGTGTACTTGTTGGGTTATTTCTTATGTTTGAATCTAGTGGGTTGCAACCCAGAAGTATGATATTCATTCCGTAATTATCACCCTTTTACGGAATGAATAGCATTAATTTGCAAATGAGATACCCATTATAAAACAAACAAAAAACGTTTTTATCTAAGTGTCTTAATAAGGGTGATGGGTTGTCTTTAGGGAAACAGCGCACCCAACAAGTACTCCCATAGACGTCCGGACAGACGGACGGGCCAATAGGCAGACTCCTAAATGGCGGCTCTCAAACTTTTTTTGCGAGGGTATACCTCTCCTTCAAACCCAGTATTGTGACTTACTGACATTTCATGTGCGATTATACAGTACGGAAACTAATTAATCTTTTACTCCACAGAAGCGTCTTTTAGCGCGGTTGATACTGATGGTATTGAAAACATTGTAGGATTTCAATACAATTCAAAAATGACATTTTTCTTTTGCCTAGATTTTTCATCAGATTTTTTCCGTGTGGATTAGTCTAAAAATAGCTTGTTGAGCAAAGGGTTAAATTGAAACCGGAATATGAACCGAATCGGGGGCAAATCCTATCTGTATAACAGTTTTCGGGGGGTTTTGGGGTGTTGGTGTAGAACAGGTTCGAAACTCTCATAAACCTTTTTAAAGCGCATCATGTAGTTTCTGATAGCTTTGAATCAGTTTGTATGCCATAATTAATCGCAACAATATCAGCAGCGAATCGTAGCGAAATAGGTAAGATGTATGGCCGTCAAATAAACCCTTTACTCCATAAGCTATTTTTAGACATTTCGACAAGGAAATAATCTGATAAAAAAGGTGAAATTTTAGGCAAAACGAAAGTGCCATTTATGAAGCGTGTTGAAAATAGTGTAGGAAATGCTTCATTAATAACAATATTTCCAATAGCCATCTGCAACTGAGGTGTCAAAAGGCGAATGTATGGAGTAAAGGTTTAAAATAAACTTCAATACTGTACATCGATGGTGTACTTCACAAAAAACGTAAGTGTCACTCAGACAGAACGACACTTACGTTTTTTTGTGAAGTACACCATTGTGGTCACAGGTTGTGCCAAGAGAGAACAATGAACACATTTCAAATAGCTTTCCAAAATCACTTTTCTTATATACAGCTCTAAGAGCTCCCACTGCGGGCACCTCAGAATAAGCATGTAGCACCTGGCCCGGCTTTCACTTAACTTCTGGAGCTAAGATCTTGCTCAATCTCAAATTTTCTAACATGGATTTCTCCATATGCTACTTCACTGAAATTTTTGACTGCCATTGAAAAAATCCGTTTTTCACTGGCGATCAAACGTTCAGTGCATTGGCAATACAATGAATGTCACAGTGAAGCTGCTCCTGCTGATGTAGAACTGCGATGCAGAGACTTACCTGCACGTTATGTTGTGCACGAATTGTTGACAGTATAAAATGTCATATATGTTTTGACCTTTAAGATTTATGAGTTTTGCGATAAATATGTTATAATAGTATTAATTTCGGCAGCAAATGGCAAATACAATCCTAAAGACCATAAATAAACCTTTGTTAACCTTTTTTTTGGATACAATCAAACCAACAAAAAAATGTCTCACACAGATTGAATAAAACTTGTCCACATTGGCCACTAAAGAAACACAACAAGGAATTGTTTAAATCGAGCAATTTCATATTTCATTTATCCATAATGAAATAGATAGAGAGAAATATGAAGAAAAGAGAGAGAGAGAGAGGGGGAGAGAGAGAGAGAGAGAGAGAGAGGGGGGGAGAGAGGTAGAGAGGGAGAGGAGAGAGAGAGAGAGAGGGAGAGAGGAGAGAGAGAGCGAGTAAGAGAAAGGGGTAGAAAGAGAAAGATAGGGATAGAGAGAGAGAAAGAGGATGAAAACGATAGAGAGAGAGGAATAGAGAGAGAGATAGGAAAAAGAAAGAGAGGGATAGAGAGAGAGAAAAAAAGAAGAGGAAGAAAGAGGTAGAAAGAGAGAGGGATAGAGAGAGAGAAAGAGGGAGTTAGGAAGAAAGAGAGACAGGGGTTTATATATATAGAGAGAGAGAGGGATAAAGAGCGAGCGAGAGAGAGAGAGAGAGAGAGAGAGAGAGAGAGAGAAAGAGAGAGAGAGAGAGAGAGAGAGAGAGAGAGAGAGAGAGAGAGAGAGAGAGAATCTACATGTACTTACTGCTTTTAAACTTGTGCTTTTAAAGCACGCATGCATGTATCTTTAGATTTATGTTACTATTTTGAGCGAAGGAAAAACTGATAATTACGACAACCAAAAATGGAAAGTTACTTAAGATTATTTCTTAAAATTAAAAATGTCTTACGTTAGAAAATTTTAAGATGCTTTTGGAATACGGCGTAAGTTCATGAAATAAAAACAAGATTTTTTTTTAGATTTAAGGAAAAACTTAGGAACCTACTGGAATACGGCCCCTGGCCTACATGTAAAGGTCATAGCTTCACTGTTACTTAACAGATAGAGTCGACTTTTACCATGAGTGTAGGTAGATATATGTATATATATATAAAGCTTATATCTTTAAAAGGGTTAGCACAACTATATAGTACATATTTAATCCCATTGTGTTGATTATTTTTCTCTGTGCGTTCAACCGTAAGAAACGCTATTTTAGGTCTACACAGTAATAGGCCTATATAAATTGGTTGAATTTAACACATAGTGTCCTTCTTACAGTCATATATTCATTAATACTCAACAGAACAGGTTAATAATTACCATGCACATAGCTATATATGTATGATAAGTGATCCATAACAGGAATGGATATCCTGATCGTCCGTGTGTACGGGGAGACCCTAACCCTAATTATTGTTCTGAGGGACTTTATGTCCCTGACTTTGCTTTCGATGCCCTTGACCTCGGACGGGTAGTGGGATTGACCTGAAACTTGCCAAACATGTATATCTAGATGAGTTTAGGCATCGCACCCCTATTCTGCCAGCTAAAAGCAGACGTTTTTTGTCATGTTCAACTCAACTTTGAGGGACATAAATGCCGTAGAAAATCATCCCGGGATAACGTAACACCAATCGAGACCTTTCAAGGTCAATATGTGATGACCTTGACATAACGCTCTTACCAGCTGAACTAAAAAAGTTCCTCCTCGATTGTTGGAGATGTCGAATTTGGATGCCTATGGAGTGCATGTTTGGAACCCCACTTGATTAACCTAAGTTGGTGTATTACCTCGATGGCATTTCTAAAAAATAGTTTGTTTATGGCAATATTGGTATTAAAATATTGGGCAATACGAGATCTATCTATTCATGAAGTTTGGTGCCGAAATACTTCCATATAAGGAAGTTACGTCATTTTTCTAGGCTAAATTTTGATAAGGTTAGATGGCCTTTGTGTCCCTAAGCTTTATTTGGTCATACAACAGTTATCCCCCAACCGAATTTCTTCATATAACTGGTATCGTGTTTAAACCACAAAAAGACATATAGTTTATTAAAGTCAAACGAGGGGTTGCTAAGGAATATTAAAATTACACAGGAAAAACAGGTCACCTAAACAAAAAATGACGTAACATGCGACACTTATTTCTTCAAAAGTAATGGGTTTTTTTAAATTGTTTTTAGATGATCCTATAGATTTATTCAATTTCTAACTAGTTCGTGAGTATCAGGGGTTAGTTTAGAGATGTTATAGGGTAACGGGTTCGAGCGCAGAGGGGACCCTTGGAGGTAGTTTGAGCCTAAATGTACAAGTTCATTTACATATTTCTCAGTTATTTTTCAATATTTATAAATAATTATTGGCACTTTTGTAGCTGAACATAACCGTTTCAAAACGGCACCAAGTAATTGGGTGTGCTCTTGTGCGTTCGTCCGTCCGAGCTCAAAAACGCTTTTGGCGGGAGAATTTGGCGCCAATTTTCTTTGTTGTAAACAACTTTATGCCCATTTTGGGACTCTTGTAGAGCCGTTAATCTTTACGCTACAGATAATATCTATATATCATATTAAAGTTCAAACCTCTGCCAACATTTATGACTACATACTTTGGTCCGTACGTCCGTTCGTTTGTCTGTGCGTCTGTTCAAAGAAGGCACTATTTCGCAAAAGATTTTTTTTTTGCTTTTTTTTCTTACTTTGAAGGCTGATTTCTTCCCGTAATCAGGCATTTCTGATAATATTTTTAAATTGCCCACCTAAATCTATTCCAGCACTTTCCTGTGGCAATAAGTGTTAGCTTAAACTCAGTTAATAAATAGGGTTTTTGGTTCGAGTCTGCACACCACCCCTGAGGTCTGATTTTAGCCATTATATTTGTTTCTGCTTGATCCTTAAGACTCATTTCGCAATATATTCTAACAGAAATTGTGTAGTCACTCGCATTAGTACAATATATAAACACTAATAACGATTTATAGCCCGTACGTTCGTCCGTCCGTGTGTTAGAGTCAAAACATGCGACCGATGTCCCCTAAATTAACAAAACATCGTCATTTTCTCTCAGTTATACATGTTTTTCTCCCTTATATGCATTGATAATCTGAAACAAATAACATCTCACTGTGAAAGTATTTTTAATACCTTAAATATGATAATAAATTCAGGAACATTTAGGTGTCTGTGCATTTGTACGGACGCGTAAACATACAAAGACTATAGATTTCGGGTCGAAATTAGAACCCCTGTCTATTTTAAACAGTAATATACTCATTGTCACTTAACATATAGAGTTAATTTTTAGCATGAGTGTAGGTAGATATGTATATAAAGAGTTCCATAACAAAAAATGAGTCAGATTACGGCCCTAACCCAGGCTCTTAAGACTATTTAAAAGGCTCAGATCGCCATTTTAGCCAGAATCCTGAAATGTAATTATTGAACTCATTTATCATCCCAACTAACATATTTTGTAATAAATGGGTTGGCACAACTCTATAGTACATATTTAATCCGGCTAAGGGTTAAAAGACAATTTGAATTTCAATTGTCATATTTTCCACAAATTCAGTTAGTGTAAAGTGACGAACCTGTCTGATATAAACAATGCACAAACATATTTGTTCGGAGGTTAACACATTGCAAATCTGATAGACTGTCTCGTCAAAATTCATTGGAAGGTCACTTAAGAAAGTCTTGACTGTATATATAAATTCATGGATATCAGAGAACAGATTTGGCAACTTCAACGACGTTTTGTATATAAATTGTCAGCTCTGAAAGGTTGTCGTATCTGAGAAGTGGCCAAATTTTTCCCAGGTTACCTATACTATATACATATGTCAAGGATGACAATATATATTTATAGATGGAAATAATGCAGCCAAATTTGTTCCAAGATAACCAGGATAATATATGACATCCTTTCAGAGCTGAAATTTTAATATATTTTAATGACTATATAGAAAACTTTGAAAATCTTCTCTGAAACCACAGGCAAATTTGAATAACATTTGTGACAAATAGTGTGTATATGACGTTCTACCAAAGTTGTTCAAATTATGGAGATTTCTGGAGAAAAATCCCCACACAAAAAGCAAAAAAAACATGGCTGCCAGGGGCTGGATTAGTTTTCCTTATATCTTTATTAAGAAAACTTTAAAAAGCCTATTCTCTGAAACCATTGGCTAACTTTGAATAACAGCTGTTATGGTGATAAGATGACACTCTACCAATTTTTTTCAAATATCAATGATATCTCCGAAAAAATGGCTACCATTGGGGCTGGCAGCTTAAAAGGTCAATGAAACTAGGGTTTCCAGGTTTCCAGCGATGCAGGGTCATCATGACCCTCTTGTCTTCTGGAAATTGTAGGTTATTGCTGTGTAATTCAGTTGATTTAGGATAAACAAACAAATTACTTCTTCAGTCAAAATAAACCTTCTGTTACTTTTAGCGTACATGGTGGGCCCTGATCAGCCTGCACGATTGCGCAGACTGATCTTGGCCTATACTGGTCGCAAAGCCCAGAATAATTCCATATACACATTTTCTTGCTCTGAGAGCAAATTTGGCCACTTTCTTGTTGTTTTTGTATATGAACTGTCATCTGTAATAGGTTGTCATGCATTTAGTTCACTCTGTAAAGTTTGAACATCCTTGGTGAAGAATTTTTGATTCGAATAATTGGGAGTTACAGAAGTCCAGAGCTAAAAGGTTTGATAAAGTTACAAATCACCAACCATTTACATTTTTTCAAATGCAAACAGTGCAGACCCTGATCAGGGGCTTCGACTAGAGCCATATCATCCGGGTATACACAGTTTACATAATACTGGTAGATCTGGATCCTAGAAGCTAAACAGAAAACAGAACCGTTATTCAATTAGATACATGGGGACTTATATACTGGAGTACCAAAAATCAGAGTTGATAAGAATACAGATCACCAGCCATGTATTCAATTTTCTACTGTAAACATTATAGACCCTGATCGGGGCTTCCGACCAAACCCCTATGATCTGGGTATATACAGTGTGCAGAATACTGATAGATCTGAATCCTAATAACTTAAAAGAAAATAGAGAAGTCATTTATTTAGGTATATGGGGACTTATACAATGGAATACCAAAGAAACAGATGTAATAACGTTCCAAACACCGAATATATATACAATTTTTTCAACTGAAAACGACGCAGACCCTGGTCAGGAGCTCCGACCAGAGCCCTATGACCCGGATATACACAGTTTACATAATACTGGAATCCCCAAAGTGATGGGTTTACAAGTACATTAGCGCAGGGAACCCTCCTTTTAAGTGAGTTACCCAGTGGTATTGAATTTTTTAATATGAATTACTACCAGTCATATGTTCATGGCCTGAGTTTGGACAATGAATTACGGAATTATTTAGGTGCCATCGCCTCAGCGCGTTAGCGCCCCATACAGCGGGCGGAAAAAATGTTGTGCAAGTTTTATAATTCAAATGCAATCGCCTCAGAAAAATGTTGCACTGTTTAATTGAGACTTGCATTGGGCTTAAGCCTTACACCTATTGGGTCAGGACAAACATCCGAGTTATTCGTCGCCTGCTTAGGATCAAGGCTGTTTTGAAGTTGAGATATGTTATAAATTAGAGGGCTAAGCTGAAACACATACCTACAGGTTAATTGTCTGACCTTCAACTTTTTGCATTAGATACAATAGATGAAACATAATAGCATACATAGATCCAAACATTTTTCAGTTAAAGCCAATGCCTGTGTACAGTGTGCTATATTTTTAACTGAATGTATGTCGCTAGTATGAAAGTTTATCAGTCATACCACATACGTTGATATGGCAAACAAGACAAATGATATACAAGACATCAAACTGTTCAACAACATTTTCATTCTCCGTTCTTTTATACTATACCAATCATTATAGAAAGAAGTCATACTATTTTTAGAACCTTTTAAAACATAAATGTCGACCGTCTTGCGAATTGGTCTTAATCCTTTGCCTGCTAAGCACAGAAAATAGTGTCATATACAAATAGGTACGTTCCGGATGAGACACCGAGTAAATCGTCGTCAAATCTGGATCAAATGCGCATGACAGGGAAAGGGTTAATGCATCTTTAAAGAGTGGTCCCGAATCAGCCTGTGTAGTTCAATTCCCGTGTCTATAGTATTTTCTGTTTCAATAAAACCGGATTATTGCACGATTATGTGTTGTATTTTAACATTTTGTTCTACAACGGTGGTCGCTTTATGGAACACTCATTAATCTTAATTCCTACTTCAAGAAAACGATAATTTTTAACTGACAAGAATGCCGCTGGGGCTATTAAAAGGTGCTACTCGTTTTGACATGGTAATTTAACTGCTGGACGCAGGATGGCAAGCAGAATTTGACACATCTAACGGTCAAGTAATATTCTCAAACACATGTTAAACCAATATTTTCAAACATCTCAGATCCATCAGAGATTGTTAACATTAAATTCAGCGAAATTGAATGACATGCAATGGAAGGATTTGAAATGTCACATTTACCATGAAGTTGATTTTCTTTTCTCTCAAAAGATAAAACAACAAATGTCCTCGATGTTCTGTAGAAATTAATGTTGTGTGTGTGTCCCCGATTCTGTTCTAAAAGTTGAGTTCTGTGTGTGTCTGCGAATGTATTGTAAACATTCTAAGTCCTTGTTATGAAGATTAGAAGCACATTGATTGTTTAATGAAAGTATTACTCCCTTTGCTACTTAATCATTCTGTGACCGGGCAGCATAATTGCGATCATACATTGCCACGGACAAACGTTTTTGCCTTTTTTTATTTGATTTTCCTTTTGTTAACATGCCCATTTATTGTTTACATTAAATTCCGGGAAATTGAATGACATACTGAAATTCGGTAAAGCAATGGAAGGATTTGAAATGTTACATTTACCATGAAGTTGATTTTCTTTTCTTTCAAAAGATAAAACAACAAATGTCCTCGATTGTGTGGCAATAATCTACGTATCGTGTGTATGTCCCCAAATGTTCTGTAGAAATTAATGTTGTGTGTGTGTCCCCGATTCTGTTCTAAAAGTTGAGTTCTGTGTGTGTCCCCGAATGTATTGTAAACATTCTAAGTCCTTGTTATGAAGTTTAGAAGCACATTGATGGTTTAATGAAAGTATTACTCCCTTTGCTACTTAATCATTCTGTGACCGGGCAGCATAATTGCAGTCATACATTGTCACGGACAAACGTTTTTGCCTTTTTTAATTTGATTTTCCTTTTGTTAACATGCCCATTTATTGTTTACATTAAATCTGCGAAATTGAATGAGATACTGCTATTCGGTAAAGCAATGGAAGGATTTGAAATGTTACATTTACCTTGAGGTTGATTTTCTTTTCTTTCAAAAGATAAAACAACAAATGTCCTCTATTGTGTGGCAATAATCTACGTATCGTGTGTATGTCCCCAAATGTTCTGTAGAAATTAATGTTTTGTGTGTGTCCCCGATTCTGTTCTGAAAGTTGAGTTATGTGTGTGTCCCCGAATGTATTGTAAAAATTCTAAGTCATTGTTTTAAGTTTTTGGATAGCACCACTCTTTGTAAAAAAGTTGGGAAGCGTTCCTTGCACAAAATTATGCTTTACAAAGTAAAATGTACGAAAATAAAGAAGTCCCCATTTATAGTGGATACAACAGATGTCCCCGTTTGACACCGTTTACATGTATGTGTGTGTGTGTGTGTGTGTGTGTGTGTCCAGCCTAATGAGATATGTCCAGTACAGCCTTCACTGGTCAGTGTGTGTATGTGTCCCCAACCTAAAGAGATCTGTCCAGTACAACCTACGCCGGTCAGTGTGTGTGTGTGTTTCCAACATAATGAGATATATCCAGTACAGCTTACACCGGTCAGTGTGTCTATGTCCCCAACATAATGAAATGTGTCCAGTAAAGCCTACATCGGTCAGTGTGAGTGTGTCCCCAACCTAATGAGATGTGTCAAGTATAGCTTATACCGGTCAGTGTGTGTGTGTGTGTGTGTGTGCGTGCGTGCGTGCGTGCGTGCGTGCGTGCGTGCGTGCGTGTGTGTGTGTGTGTGTGTCCAGCCTAATGAGATGTGTCCAGTACAGCCTACACCGGTCAGTTTGTGTATGTGTCTCCAACATAATGAGATGTGTGCAGTACAGTATACACCGGTCAGTGTGTATATGTGTCTCCAACATAATGAGATGTGTCCAGTACAGCCTACACCGGTCAGTGTGTGTATGTGTGTGTCCCCAACATAAAGAAACGTGTCCAGCACAGCCTACACCGGTCAGTGTGTGTATGTGTCTCCAACATAATGAGATGTGTCCAGTACAGTATACACCGGTCAGTGTGTATATGTGTCTTCAACATAATGAGATGTGTCCAGTACAGCCTACACCGGTCAGTGTGTGTATGTGTCTCCAACATAATGAGATGTGTCCAGTACAGTATACACCGGTCAGTGTGTATATGTGTCTCCAACATAATGTGATGTGTCCAGTACAGCCTACACCGGCCAGTGTGTGTATGTGTCTCCAACATAATGAGATGTGTCCAGTACAGTATACACCGGTCAGTGTGTATATGTGTCTCCAACATAATGAGATGTGTCCAGTACAGCCTACACCGGTCAGTGTGTGTATGTGTGTGTCCCCAACATAAAGAAATGTGTCCAGTACAGCCTACACCGGTCAGTGTGTGTATGTGTCTCCAACATAATGAGATGTGTCCAGTACAGCCTACACCGATCAGTGTGTGTGTGTCCCCAACATAAAGAGATGTGTCAGAGTGATTTTCAAGCACATAACAGATATCATCTCAAAATCTGTTAACATCATAACTGTTTTATGTCTGGATCAAATAGCCAAAATGAACTTGGTGATCACTTAAGGCACATTTGGGCCTCTTTTTTACATTATGTAGTATATACTGTTAAATATATTATACTATAAATACATTATTCATGTTTTTAACATGTTTCATTAATGTTCATTTGTATGATCATATCTTACATCAATTTTTAAGAAGTGGAACTGAACTAATGCGAAAACAATATATTGGTTATACGTTACCTTTATTGTATAAATATAAATATAAAAAAATATGTCATTGGTCTTATACAGATATATACATATATATTTTCATTCATTTACAGCAAACAATTCTAAATACAGAACACACATTCCATCCAGCGACACCTGGTCTCACCAACATTTTACTTAAAGTCTTAAAAACATAACTAAGTTTTGACTGGTTATTTATCTATTCTAAACAAAATATCAATGCAACCATATGCATTTTACTGGAACCATTCTAAAACCATGATCACCTGACTGCTTTTCTTAGATTTACATTTTCAAATTTTTCAGAATATGTTGGTGAAACAGAGCCAGGACTTGTAGTTAACAGTTCATATTGAGCATGTACTCATGTTATAATATCATTTCATCGAACTTTATTTCTGAAAAATCTCATCACTGTGAAGTATTGAGTCGATATATATATATACAAGCTTTTAAAACATTTTGAGTGCAAATTGTATCTAAAATAAAAACAGTTTATGACATTTCAGTTTAATTACGCACTTAAGTGTTGTTGTTTTTGCAATAAGGAGCCAGCTCAACATTATACGTTATATTTACATCAAGTGCCTTTTCGCAAATGAGTATGGTGTAAATAAACGACTGCATGAACATATGTGACAATTGTGACAAGAGTAATCTAATATCATTAATAATTTACAAATCGACATGAACACGTGTATTAGTATTGGAAACACCACAAGTACTCGGCTTACATTGCTCTATATCCTTTTACTCCATGGATACCAATCACAGAAGGCCGTTGAAAACAGCGCAGGAAACGAGCAATCTGAACACTTCATGCACTGTTTTCCACTCTGTCAGTTAATATAAACATAATTCACAAAATAATTCAAAAACCGTCTATATTAGAGGTGTCAAAAACCGTCTATATTAGAGGTGTCCAAAGGCGTCTATATGAAGTAAAGGGATATATATATTAAAATAACATATATTATATCTAACCACAGAAGCTGCAATGTTTCTGATTCTGAAGCAAAATTAAAAGTTGAGAGGAGGTAAAGTGTATTTAAATTTCTTTTTAAATTACCATAGATTGGTGTTTTTTTATTAGTTATTTTTCGGGGCAATGGATAAATTAAAATATTATAGAAATACCCCCTCCCCATACAATGAAAGGAATAAGAACATACAAATGTTGCACAAAGTGGATTGATAATATGTAAAATTTTAAATTTCAGTAGTTATATTACATGCGTGTAACTGTAGCGTTGGACAAGAGTCTGTAGTTAATGCACGACTCAGCGTGAGTTACATTTACACCCAAACTCTTCCACAGATATGTCTTTGTTAACCGTGTTTTAACACTGGTTTTCATGAAATCAGTTCAGGTTAAAACATATGAAAACTTGGCATATTTGAATTTCGTTCATACAGAAAGTATTGTAATATTTGTGTTAACGTGCATCTTGCTAAAATAATGTTGTTTTTGTTTTTCTTTTGAATCACAAAACTATAACGAATATTGCATTGACCCGCTCTTGACATAGACACTATTTTCGAAACGACAATTTGGTTTTCAGGGTATTTCAATATTTCAGCGTTCACTGTCGCCTAGCTACCAGTAGTCTCCTCTGTATTGCTGTTGGTATTGCGGGTACCTGTACTGATCCCACGCCGCGTGCTGCTGCTGAGCCGGCCGGCCACTTTGATATCCGCCCATGCCCGGCATTTGCGCATATGGACTGAAAATTTAAATCGTTTTATTATAATAATTAAAGGTAATGTAAAGATGTATACTATGAATAATATGTACAACTGTGTTGTAACAGTTAAACCTTTAAATCCACAAAACCGGAATCAATTTGACAAACGTCTACAGAACAAACAGAACAAAACGGTAAACTGCATAACTGAGAATGCCAACGCGTTATGGTATTGACAACTTTCCTTTTATTATTATTTGAATTTTCTTAATGTTTGTTTTAATACACGCCAGTAATTTTTAGTTTTAAACTTATTTATTTTACTTCGATTATGAAACAAAGTTTTAAAACCTAAAAATATATGCGGAAAAAGTGTCTTGCTCAAGGACACTATACATAGCCGCCTTGGAGGATCGAACCCACGGGTTCGGTGCTCTACCACTATACCACGCGCTCCACACCAGTTATATTAGGTTCCCTCTGAAACGACTTCCAGTTAAAAGCTTTTTCAATCCGTAAGTGATTTGAATTATTACAACATGCATGAAATCACCTATTATCTCGCTTTACTTGTTTACCTTCATTCAAGATACATTATATTTGAATAGTTGACTGTTTAGGTTGAAGAAACATCATTTTTATATACGAATTAATCCTTTTTGAAATCTCTATAATCTGTAAAATTATCTTAACACACAAAATATTAGACTGGATATAAAAAATACAAACGTTTCAAAGATACAAGAAACGTGCAACACAAGTCTCGGTCATGATATAGGCAAAGACAAAAGCAACTTTACTAAGTTTAAACTTGATTTACGGTGCAACCAACATTGACCTTACTGAAACAGTTGTGCTGTTTTTCTTTTTTCCGAATCACAAAATATAAAACATGTAAAGTTACCTGTAACCATATTGTGCATTCATATTTTCAATACTGGCATGACGAGACTGATCTCCGAGATATGTGGTGTCATACGAATATTCATAAGCACGTGACCTATCCTTCAAGGAAGATTTCTTCTTACCGCGATCCTTGTCCTTCTTTTTTGTATCTGTACCCTTTTTCTGAGATTCCTGCAGAACATCGACACTTGTAAGTATTAAGTTGTTACAGAAACACATTATAGCAGGTGATTTCAAACAGTTTATCCTCCGTGGACGAGTGGTCTAAGGCGCCGTCTCAAGATCAATTACCTCTCAACGCTTCGGTCGTACGTTCGAGTCTCACTCGCGCCAAAAACTTTATGTGAGAAAGTTGTCACAAAGGACGATGGTTCTACTCAGATTCATTATGAGGTCTTCCTTCAACAATAAAACTGGATTATACCATAATAACGTGAAATTGTTGGAAATGGTTTTAAATCCCATCCAAAATTATCGTTCATTTTATCTTATCGTTTTATCACTTAATGGGCGTTTACAGTGTCTACATGTTCATCTCATTGCCTGATCACTTAATGTCGTAATCATTTACATTGTATCTTTATCCGCACAAAATACGTAATGTAATTATTTTGACCATTCTGCAATATAGAATGTCAACTACTAGTATATATGCAAACAGTCGCCTAGTTTGTTTTGCATTCTCCTTTTAATTTTTCTTTAGAAAAAACTTCACTAAATAAAGATTCACATATTATTTAAAACAAATATATACAGTCAGGACCCACACGGTCATTCTAGTACGCAACTCTGCTCACTTAACGACAGCATAGCCACGGTGAAAATAGTCCACTTTCAGCATCCCAAGCTATTTTGGTCGCATTTTTGGGGGTAAACTGCGGGGGGAAATTGATATTATGGTCTCAGCTTGATGTTCGATTTGGAAATATTTATTATAATAAAAGAAATGCTGAAATACTTTAAAAATGTAGTATACTTGCTTTGTTTGGTCAAAATATCGATTTTAACCCGCGGAAAAAGACTACTTTTTATACTCCACTGTTTCGCCGTTCTTGAAAATCGCTCATTTTCGATTCACGTTTACGCTATTATACGAATGTGTTTTTTTTTCTGTTTTTATACATGCTATATATTCTAAACCAAACCTGTTTCTTTCTCCCTTGATACGCTTCGTATTTTGTTGGTAGTGCGGTACTGATAGACGTTATATTCTGCGCTGACGCCGACGCCTACAATATACATATATATTGAATAATGACATAATATGTGACAATAACGTGACAATGCCACCTTTTATTTCTTGTTGTTAACTTCAGTTATGACACTTAATTAGCCAAAGAATAAGCGCTGGTAAAAACAAACATGCATGTTCAACTTATTTAACATTTTAAAATCACAGATCACAGTTCCAATCTGAAAACATTTCTAATTGTCACATACAGGTGGTCACTATTTACACATTTCCAAACAATACGTAGACTATACCATATGAAATAATACACTGTATATATGGCATTATATCTCAACAACACAGAATTTAAAAACATGAGCATATTTGTATACTTATGTTGAATACGAAAAAAATATTTGAATGAGCGGTGTTGGGTGTTGTCGTAACTCAGATTTCAAGTCACCACGTACTTTACATCAACGTTGTTGTTGTTCTGTTTCCATAGAAACATGGAGAACACTCTGGGTTGATCGATAATTGATAACCGCTTAAGTCGGTTTTAGAGGGTGTGAAGAGTTTGCATATTTCATTACTCCTCATGCTGTTGTTGTATGGTGTTTAGCGTCACTTTCAACATTTTCTCATTTATATCGCGACGGTGCCTTCTTGAGGCAGTATTCTGAGCGTTGGAGTATCATACAACAGACACATGGTATGATACCCCACCCAGTCACATTATACTGACACCAGGCCAACCAGACCTGTAAATGCTTAGTGCCTAGCGAGGAAGCTTCTAGTACCAATTTTACAAGTCTTTGATAAGACCCGGCCGGGATCGAACCCACGATCTGTCGCATGCGAGGCAGACGCTCTACCCCTAGCCCATCGCTGCAGTACACTATCCCCCATTAATAGATTAAATAAAATCATGTTTTTGTAATTTCTTTTTTGGTTGTGTTCTATGCATATAAAGGATCCATATTTCCCAGATATCTGTTTTTTTTTTACTGTTTGTGTGTATTACATGTGAACACTGGTAGCTGTGTCCTCGCTACGTGTCCTGCCGAACAGCACACAGTTCGAATAACAGAGATTTGGGTTGATATGTGTATAGCAGGTACGGAGTTGAAATTCTAATGAGCTTTGGATAGACGTTTATTTTGCTTAGCAACAGCTCTGAAAAGTTAAGAAAATGAAGAGTTGCGGTATTATATGTTAGTGGTAAAAGATTGTAACAACAAAGAGTATTGTTAAATATATTGGTTAACGTGTTATTGATATCGGCCACGGCACACAAGTCGTTCCCAGAATCTCATATCTCTCCAATCAGGTCTATTTACCCCAACTGAAAAGCAGTAAATTCAATGCCTGTCCCACAATAAATAGCAGTTGAACGCTTACAAAACAATGACATCAGCAAACTTTCAAATGCAACAACTGACCAATCAACGTGCTCAGAAATGGCTTTCCCAACATTGCTATTTAACGGATCCAATCGGGAGAGCTGGGTGTGCTACAAACTAACAGCAAATACATTGAAAAATACAAATTATTTGTTTTACCTTTACCAAAAATAGTATGGTCATGCTTTTTGTTATGTTGTTAGGTTCATTCAACTTCAAAAACGTTTGGAAATAGCAATTAGGGGTGGGGAGGGTGCATATATTGTTTGGTTGCAACACACAAAATAAGAGTTCACAACAGCTTACTTTGATGTAGAAAACCTGTATTATATACAAATATACATTTATATATGTTATGTATTTTAGTATGTATTCTTAATAATAGTAGTTTGTTATAAAAAGAAAACATGAGAAAATTTAAAAGTGTATTTATCGGTATTAGGAAATCTTATAAACCATGTACTGAATGTAATTTTACTTCTATTAACAATAGTACAGGTGCGAAACGAAATACGAATATGGATCTTCGAGAAAAAAAATGTCAACATATTAGTAAATTGGTTATACTACTACACAAGAATCATATTGCATAACATACTAGCTGTATACATTAGTTAACTATAAGAACTATAAAATATTTCATAATTAGAACTTATATTGTTACCATTTTAGTTATAAACTCTAAAATATTGCTTTAAGTTCAACATTCTAAATGAATTACATAAAAAAACCTATAAAATCTATACCTGTTTAATTTCCCACTTCCAAAATTTTTACTTTATATCAAGTTATTGAAAATGTGTGTTTATAATTCTACAAGCTAGATACCAAGTACAAACAAGAAAATACCGGTGGAACCGGTGGATGCTCCCCAAAGTGAGTGTTTGACTCTGTACCATATGGTAATGATATTGAATGGGGGAAGTAACTGTAAGAGTTCTAAAGAGAAGTCAATATATTATTTTTTATTTCGTGATATATAATACATTGTTCAACATACAATATGCGCATCTCCACTTGATAAGGATACATCCTAGCAAGTTTCATAAAATTCCAACATGGGGTTGTAAAGAAATAGCGCGGACAAGAATTTGGTCACAGATAGAATTAAAGGGCCATAACTCCGTGAAAAATCATTGAACCGGAACACAAAGACAATATGCGCATCTGCACTTGGTAATGATGCATCCTAGCAAGTTTAATAAAATTCCAACCAGAGGTTGTAGAAAAGTAGCCCGGACAAGAACTTTGAGACGGACAGACGGACGGATGGACGGACGGACGAAGCGGCGACTATATGCTTCCTACCTTTGGGGGAGCATAAAAAGCAAATTAGTAACGCCCACATATTGCTGCACCATATTCACATAGCTGCATATACACCACATACCGTTTGTCCATATGGTGTGTAAACATGCGTCAGCCTATCCTGTCTTTCCTGCATTCTAGCCTGTTATAATTAGCACAACACGTTATGAAAAGAGAGGGGATTATAAAATAGATTTTATTACTAGCGTCTGTGAAGCTATGGAATTGATGAAATATTTGTTTTAAAAGAAAGAAAATACATATGATATGGTACTCATACACAGTTGGAGTGTCATATATCAGTCACATTGCATACCGACGAAAACGTCTATTGAGACAAGTATCAGATAATAACAAAAGCGAAGATTTCAGTGTTGGTATATCTATGAGGGGAACGAGAGAGAAAGAAATAACACACAAAAGCAGCACCTAGCAAACAGAATAGCATTTAACATGAAACAAACTCTAACGACCTCATTACATGTATATATAATGTATGTATGTATGTATGTATGTATGTATGTATGTATGTATGTATGTATGTATGTATGTATGTATGTATGTATGTATGTATGTATGTATGTATGTATGTATGTATGTATGTATGTATGTATGTATGTATGTATGTATGTATGTATGTATGTATGTATAATATAACATATTACGTTGTGATGATCTATATAAAACAAATCAGTTGTAAATATCATTTGTTGTTTTTTTCTAAATCAAGCACTAATATGTAAGTAAATATACGTATTTCTAGTAATGTCAAAAACATAGGCCTACATTATTTTAAGGCTACATTTATCTAATCTAGCTTTTCTAGCGGCATTTGAGTTGATTTCCTATATATCTGGGGAATATTTCAGAGTAATTGCAAAAGCAGTATAAAAGTCAAACGAAATGGATGTAAAAAACAAAATAATCAAGCTAGGGATGATACAGGGAATTACAATGTAAATATAAATGTATTCCAATATGAGCTAACATTAAATACTGATGAATATAATAACTGATTATATATTTCCCCGACTTATGTGATATAACAACCATGAAACATTTATACATGCTTTGATTATAATAAACAATACACCTAACCACAAAATCTACTTAGTCTGTTTAATATATATGTAGTTAAGTATACGAGGGGTGATCTAAATGAGACTATAAAAATATCATAATTCGGATTAAATCAATACATTCACTGAGCGCTTTTTTATTGACTGATATGCATTTGTCTTGGAGAAAATAAGCTTGATGAAAAATATCTTCAGAATAGTCTGGTTTACTTTTAAGTAAACAGTGTGTTTAAAAAAATATGAGACTGAATTCAGCCACCAAGCCTCATGCATTACAAGATGTATATACTGCAGTGATATATTTCTTTCAATTAAGGTCAACAGAAGCGAAATAGACTAAGGAATAAATTTTAGATTGCCCCTCGTTTTAATGATCACGTACATGTATTTCCAAAATGAAAACTTTACCCACGTACCTCCAAGTCGTCATCAGATCTACTCGATCTACTCGACTGTTTAAATGATTTTAAGTCTTTTTCACGAGATCCCTTGCTGCCGGTTGATCTATAAGGATCTCCTTTGTCATACCCTACTCTGATGACAGTACTCTCTTGTTCCCTAGCTCGATCTCTCTTCTCTTTGTCTATATGCTTCTGCCTCTCTTTCATTAGTTCAATCTGTCTTTGAGTTTCTTTCTCATTTTCCCTTTCCATTTCTCTCTGTCGTTCTCTTTCCCGATCTTTGCTTCTGTCGCTTCCGGTATAAACATTGTCATAGGATGCTGATTTTTGTTGTTTATTTGGCTTCAATAATTTTTCATACCCAGCAGGGCGCTGCTGTTGCAAGGTTGTAGACAAATTTGTCTCTATATCTGAAGGATTTATATAGTCGTACTTTGTAGATACCTTCGATTCCCGAGCTCCGTTCCAGTCCTATTAATGCAATACGTATATAAGTGTTAGCTCATGTAATGAATTGCTTTACGAGTACTGAAAACCTTAATGTATTATAAACGTGTAAACGTTGTATATATATATATATATATATATATATATATATATCGTTTTAAATTAATCAGTATAACATATCTATTAACAATTACATAAAACTCAATCTGTCAAACAGAAATTAATTACTATGGAAAATGAGACATATCTATGTGTTGATAAATGTGTAATGTTTAAGAATTTAAATTAATATATATATATATACCTAACAACAATACTTAATTTATGTAAATACATATTGTAACATTATTAGTTTAAGTGTGGGTTTACCGATATTAGCACGCTTACAGCTATATAGTTAAAAAACGTAAATAAGTAAATATAACCAATTTCGAATGACATTTGATTAAATAGTACTTGCGGTGACATGTTTTCTTATCTAATATAAAAGCTAATCGATAGCAATACATGAGTGGTTAAAAAACTTACATAATGACACAATGTAATGAAAAATAAAAAAAATAAAATAATTGAACATAGATGACTTGTTAAAATGTGATAAGAATATAATATTTATCAAAGATTCAAATAACATATCCAAATTAGAAATATATGTGATATTAAATAAAATTAATTGGCGGTGACGCTATTTACTGATTTAATGCAATAATTTTCATTCAGTTTCAGAGTATAGTCAAAGTCTGAGTGATGGATCTATGAAAAAATATTTAGATTTAAGTAGATCTATAATTGAAATGATGGAGCAAATTAGATATGTGGTGCCAAAAACCAGAAGAATAAAGTTATATGGCATGAATTTATTTATTTATGACTAATTTATGATAAATGTCATTGGAACATTGATTAATCCGTGTATTTGTAAATTTCTATAACCTGAAACCAGACAGAATAAAAAAGACTTCACTAGTGTAAAATTATAATAGAATAATGAAATAACAGCATTCTCTGCAAGAGTGGTGATAAAAGAACAGGACAATCAACGTGTTCGATATAACATGATATAAGTGACAGTGCTTAGAAACAAGTATTACTATATTTATCTAATTATCTAATACAATATGATTTATATCAATATATGTTAGAGTGAATAACGACTGAGTTCCTCTACAGTCGAGCAAAACAGATTTTCTCCCGAATTCCCACATATACATATATACTGTATATAGCACACAATAATGCAGAGTGACGAAGAGGCACTATACTAGATGAAAATAAATAAAAACAACGAAGACGAAGTAACTAATCATAAAGATCCACAGTTCTAACCCAAAGACGTAAATGAGATAAAACATGTGATATAAGTGACAGTGCTTAGAAACAATTATTCCTTTATTTATCCAACACAATATGATTTATATCAACACATGTAAGAGTGAATAACGATTGAGTTGCTTTAAAGATTTTCTACTAAGTTCCCACATACACACTATATTTAGTATACAATAATGCACAGTGACGAAGTGGAACTATTATAGATGAAAGTAAACAAGAAATCGAAGACGAGGTAACTAATCATGAAGATCCACAGTACTAACCAAACGTAAAGAAGAAAAGGAAGACTAGGTATCTAAACATGAAGATCCACAGTACCAACCCAAAGACGTAAATGAGATAATACATGTGAACAATTACCGTTTTTCGAACGACATCGAATGCACCGTGCGGAGGGAGAAGCTTGTAAATCTAGGACAGCCATAACATAACGACATAATGTTCAGTTATTTCATTTAAGCTTAATTAGAAATATTCCAAACTTTAAATTATAAAAAGCAAAAGCATCTGGAGATTTTTCTTTTGCATTTGATATAAAAATGATAACTTATTATAACTTTGACAATTCGATTCATCTATTATTATCTATTATTAATAAGAGTATTTGTCACTGATATTAAAATAAAAAATAATGACACTTTAAGTATGAAATAGTGACGTAAGAGCAATATTTAATAGACAGCTTTGCTTACATTAATGCATGATGAAAAGGACAAAACAACTGCATCGAGAATACACCTATTTTTTCTGTGGTACTAAGTGTATGTATTTTAAGTTTGTTTTAGAACCGAGTTTTGCATTTGTTTTAATATAAACATATAAATAAAGCATTACCTCTCCGGTCCTTATCTCCCCTGTATCTGGTTCTGGTTTTCTTTCACTCTCAGTTTGAAGTATAGATGATATACCCGTTGTTCCTCCCATCACTTCTGACTCTCGTAATATATTTGATATCTTTACATCTTCTAAATCTATTGCATTATTTGATTTAGCAAGCTTGTTATTAGCTGTATTGTCAGTTAAATGGGCACCATTCTTATTCTTCGCTACATATTCCTTCATTTGTCTGTCAGCCTCAAGGAAAGGATTTGAAACTGAATGAAAAAAATATGTTGTCATATACAAACATGAATAGAACATTATTTAAATATCTGTGGAAACTTCGTTAAATGTGTTTGGACACAAGTCAACGTAATTATATCTACCCGTATTCAAAGAGGTTGAATTTTAACTTTCAAGGAATACTTTCTTCGTCACGGTCTTTGTGTGACATCGTATGTGATTTCGCTCAAATAAATAAAAGCAGGGAGGAAGAGGTAGTGTAGTGAATACAATTTTGGCCATTCACGCTGAAAGTTGCGAGTTAGATCCCCAACTCGACCCCATGCCTCTAAAAACAACAATCAGTACTAGTTAAAGTCAGGAAGCGGGCTACAGGGCTGTTCATATAAGCTTTGGACTTTCCTCGCAATCGAGCTAATATAAACAGAACATACTAAATGAATTGCATAATTGGTACAGTATCATGTCTCAGAATTCCCTGAACAGTGACATTATAGAGAGGATGTATTCAGACATCATCCTTACTTATAATATATTACTTACGTGCAGATGGCTCATTATTAGCTGGCTTGCTGGATTGGCTTTCGTCAGAATAAAATGCCTGAAATTGTCGAGTGAAAAGTAATAATTATTTAATGATACATGTTATATATTAATCTGATACATGTTATATAATCTGATACATGTTTTTAACTCTGATACGTGTTATACAATCTGATACATGTTATACAATCTGATACATGTTATACAATGTTATACAACCTGATACATGTTATACAAACTGATACATTTATATAATCTGATACATTATATATAACCTGATGCATATTATATACTCTTATACATGTTTTATACTCTGCTACATGTTATACAATCTGATACAGGTTTTATAATCTGATACATATTATATAATCTGATACATGTTATGTAACCTTATATATGTTATATAATCTGATACATGTTATACAAACTGATACTTGTTATATAACATGATGCATGTTATATAACTGATACATGTTATATACCGTGATACATGTTATATAACCTGATACATGCTATAAAATCTGATACATGTTATACAACCTGATACATGTAAAACAATCTGATACATGTTATATAACTGATACATGTTATATAGCCTGATACATGTTATACAGTCTGATACATGCTATATAACCTGGTACATGTTATACAATCTGATACATGTTATATACTCTGATACATGTTATATACTCTGATATATGTTATATAACCTGATACACGTTATACAATCTGATACATGTTATCTACTCTGCTACATGCTATACACTCTGATACATGTTATATACCCTGATACATGTTATACAATCTAATACATGTTATACGATCTGATAAAAGTTATATAATCTAATACATGTTATTTAATCTGATACATGTTATTTAATCTGATACATGTTAAATAATCTGATACATGTTATGTAATCTGATACATTTGATATAATATGATACATGTTATATAACCTGATACATGTTATACAATCTGATATATGTTATATAATATGATATATGTTATATAACCTGATACATGTTATACAATCTGATATATGTTATATAATATGATACATGTTATATACTCTGATACAAATTATCTCCTCTGATACATGTTATTTAATTTGATAAATGTTATACGGTTTGATACATGTTATATAATCTGATAGATGTTATACGATCTGATACATGTAACATAATCTGATACATGTTATACGATCTGATACATGTTATGTTATCTGATATGCTATATAATCTGATACATGTTATGTAATCTGATATATGTTATATAATCTGACACATGTTATGTAACTTGGTACATATTATATAAACTGATACATGTTATATAATCTGATACATGCTATGTAAATTGATACATGCTATATACTCTGATACATGTTATATAATCTGAAACACGTTATATAATCTGATACGTGTTATATAACCTGATACATGTTATATAATCTGATACATGTTATTTACTCTGATACATGTTATATAATCTGATACATACTGTGGTTCCGGAAGAAGAATGTTGATTCTTATAGTCATTCTCGAATGAAGCCAGACTCTTCTTTCTGAGTTTTCTCTGTTTTAAAGCATCTTTTAACTGCAAACAATAAATGTAATAACGTTCAAATATTACCAGGTACGTTATTAGTGTTTAAGCTTGATATATTGCATTTGATATTAGATTTTAGTTAATTCAAACATATTGTAAATCAGAATAATGGCAATGGAGGCAAGTATCACTGCCAGAGATAGATATTACATCTAATCAACTGAAAACATCAGTTTACATTTTACGTTGTTTCACCGAATCCATATAAAATAACCATTTGTTATCTTCATTTCAATTTTGAACATGTAACGTAAATTTGTCATGAACTCAATGGCAATTGATGCTTTCTCCATTTTGTGTTCATATGAACGTTACATTTCCCGTACAGAATAGAATTTGATATTTTCCTCTTCTTTATTTATTTATGTAATGTATATAACACTCATACACTATCTAAATACAAATGTAGTATATTGTTTAGTTTTGATATCCCATATTAATCAATTGTAATTCTATATTAACATTTGTTTAATGAGTTTGAAACATTGAATGGTTATCATATTTGAAAATCATAGTATAACAATGTATAACCATTGCTGCTATTTTATAAATATCCATTTAGTACTACGAGATATATATATATATCTCATATATAACAATATATTCTATATAATACATGCATTTTTGTAAATACTTTTATAAAATATCTTACCTGAGAATTTAAAACGCAGTGGAAAAGGAAAATGAAAAATCCCTGAAAATAAATAAATTCAACGTCTTACATTTGGACTTGGAGAACATTCTTTATTAGTAAATAAATATTTTGATTGATCATCATCTTTGTTTTTTAATCAAGTGAAACCACAACAAATTAAATATTTAAATATTAACCTTTCTATTCAAATAGCTCTTTATATTGGTCTTTGAAATATTTTTTTATTGTTATATTCATCCTTTGAAGCATACGATTTAATTTAAATGGATACACACCATTTAGAAATATTAGTATCCAAGTGTTAGTGTCTGAAACAAGTGACGTTACCATAGTATTTGTTCTTAAAGTGAAACATCTTTATAAATACAATTCGATATTTCCTTTGATTTTCTCTATTATACTTATACACAAACGATTTATAAGTGACCTTGACCTTGAGGTAACCACTCAGCTATTGTGCGCAACAATTTGACATGATATAATGAATACTTCTGTTAAGTTATTTAAAAATCGATCTATCCATGTCGGTGTTACAGAGCGGACCCGAAAATATGGACGGACCGACAGACGAACGGAATCTGGCAAAATTTGTAATCGGTAGGGAACTAATAATATATAATTAACACTTTTTGTAAAAGATGAACACAAATATACAAACACAGGATGTATTTAAAGCATTAACTAGGGTTATTCACCTTTCTAAAATATAAATGAAGTTAAGGGTCTGAATATATACTTCGATAGTTTTAAGTTATATTTGCATCATATGTATTTGTAATTTTCCAAAATACAATGTAATGAGGATTGAAAGTTTGTCAAAGAGGTCGTTTGTCTCCGACAGCTATGCATCGTTGTTTTTAGAATTTAATAAGATATATTCAATACATGCTTTGTAATATACATTTTGAAAACGTATATGTTTGTCATATTAGATTCTCAGTTTAAAACGATAAATAAATAGTATGATAAAATGTATCGACTCACCTGTAAACTGTTGCACACAGCAAAAATATACTGAAAGGCGACCATGTCTTCATTAACCGAGAACACTCCGAATACCCAGGTAAGACCCAGTATTGGCAGGAGAACACATACACTACGAACACCCGTCCTGTGTAAGAAGAAATAATATTGCTTTTGGAAAGGCCATACGAATGAGTATCACTTGATGACAAATATATGAGAAATGATAAATCTAAAGCTGTTGATGGTGGACTTAAGACTATGAAAGAATAATTTTTACTCTGGCAAATTACAGAACTAGAGCTCAATTACAGGTATTTTACCAAGTTGAAGTTGGATGTTTTGATCTGCCAAATCAAAATGGGAACTTAAGGAACAATTTTGAAACATCGACAGGAAGGGGAAGATATAGAAAGAAATTTGCATGCGGAGGAATTGCAGGTGGTAAAAAGGGATGCAAGTAGGATATGGATGAGAACAGTAACTATTAGCTTGAAATGTCGTCTGATGAGTACTGTTTGACCAACGTTATCGCTGCCGCCCGAACATGTTCTGTACTGTAGGAATCAAACACGTGTTAAACGTTAGTGTCATGTTTACGGTACAAGTGTCGAGCTGTATAACTTTGCATAATGATATATTGGACATAATCTCGTCAATATTCCCATATTAGCAGAGATTGATTCAGATTTGATCAACTTGTTTGATATAAATTACTGTCAATCTATTCTGTTGTTAAAAAAACAACAAAATATCAACTATGATATTATTATGATGTCATAACCTTTTCGATTTTGAGTCCCAATAGTTATTAACACTGTTGTACGAAAATAAGTAAAATTGTTTTTTGTTTTGTATTACATTTTGTTAATGTATACCAATCCTAATATACATGTTACTTGCTCCAACGAATGCTAAAGAACACAAACGGCGATGTGAAATGCAACATATTCGATTTATTCCAACGTAATCTGCATTTGCCAAACACTCCATGACGAAAGGTTCATTTTTATATTATATCAATAAACCAGTTCTTTTTTTTAAATTTGAATATGTATTTATGAATAATACTCGTTTCAAAAGTGTTAAATGATAAAATTTGTAATTTTCTTGTAGAAAGGTGGCGACTCTACTCGTGTTCATATACATTTGTATTTAGATCTACTAAAATTTAGGTTGTCAAAATTAATATAATGCTCTGGGGAATGTACATGCAAATCACAATTATTGCATTATACTTACTTCGCCTTTTCTTTATCAGATTTAGTCAGCATGACCGATGAAGCAAACATTTTTCTGAGTACAGCAATAACAATTATAAAATTAGCCTGAAAATATATCAATACAAATGAAATAATATCGAAAACAATATATATTCCACATACTGTACATATTCGTATACTCGGTCAATGTTGTCGTTCATGTAATTCAATTAAAATGAGAGTACATGTGTATACATAATGCTATATAAGACAATACTTCATTGTTTAAGTTATTTATTATCCATAAATACGAAAAATTATTCAATAGAAGTAGAAGATTGCAATTCAATATAAAATGAGAGATGTGTATACATAATGCTACCTAAGACAATTCTGCATTGTTCGCATTGTTTATTATCGATACATATGAAAATTATATCGCCTCATTAATGTGCCAAATAACTTCTTATTTCATATACACGTGGCACCTTATTGCATTGATTGGACGATATATTTGAGATGAAAATCATATGGAAGAAGTGACTACGCATGTCAAACATTTATTTAATCACAAACCGATAAATGACGTTTACATCGTGAATTATCGTCATCGTCAATCTAAGTAAATGTCCAAATGATAAAAAATTATCTTTAAAGACGAACAAAACGTTCAATATTTGAAAAATATTTTTAAAAATATTCGTGTATTACATATACACTTATGCATTGTAATTATGAATTAAAATATATTATAAGTTATTATGTAACAATATTGATGTATAATATAAAATATTGAATGTAACGTCCTTACAAGTATAACAAAAGCAGCAGGTCCGACAAACGCCCACAACAGACCACTGTCCGTGGATAGCCAGCAGCTGGAATGATAGTTATTTAATACCTTACATATACATTTAGTAGATTGCGAAGTAAGCTCAGAGCTAGAACGAACCGCCCTCGAGCCCATTTTCTGAGTAAAACCAGTACTGAGTGTTGGTTTTGAACCAATACCGAGTGTTGGTTTTGAGAAACCATCAGGTCGAGCTTGGTATTAAACCAGAGAACTCGGGCGTGAGCGGTCAACACTCTATCTACTGCACGGCCGTCCGGCTGATTGTATCTTATGGATAAATGAAATCAGATACATAAGCATTATGAAATCAACTTCGAAATACACAATTAAATACACATTGAAATAAACAATGAAACAAACGATGAAACACACAATGCCATACAGAACAGGATATACAGTGAAATCAACAATGTAATACACAAAGAAATAAACAATGCAATACACAGATCTACACAATGAAAAGAAACAATGAAATATGCAATGAAACAAACTGTGTTTTGTGCATAATAAAATTGTAGTATAAACAAAAGCGACATTGTATTTGTTACTGGATTTTGTTTGTTGTAAAGAAAGCAGTATCACGCTGGAAAGTGGTTGAAAGGAATCCGTTTTCGCACATTTGTGGTAAATTGTGACAAAATGTGTTTTTCTATATTTATATTTTACTTAGGTCACTACCTATCTGTATTGCATTCCACATAGATGGTCATTATCCATCACCTTCATCAGTACAAGCTTCGGGTTAACACGTCGTGTATTATTAACATTATGATGATGATAAGTTTATTCTTCAGAAGAATTTTAGTAATTTTAGATATTTGGAGGACGGTGCAGAGATGCAGAATACACTTTTGTAGTGTTCCTGTTTTTTTTACATGCCCGGTGTTAACTACCGATACATGGGACCTCGATTTTTGATAAAGTCCCATCCGAAAGACTGATAAGTATTTTAGTTGAGCGAGCAGAGGATCAAACCTGCGATCCCTGGGTTTGCAGTCCAAGGTCCACTAGACCACTAATCCCCTCTTTTAGCATTAGTTTAACATTACTTGTAGATGATGATATCATCAGAGAATGAAATATAAACATAGGTGTTTTACCCTTTCATGAAGTGTTAAAAACAATAACTCGACGGACTGTTTAAGGAATAACAACGTTTAAAAGTAATATTAATTAAGATACAATACAATAGAAGTATAAGTTATCGAAATATGTATATGAAAACATTAATTTTAATACTAAATAAAATACATTTCGAACAATGATTTACTAGTAAATGGTGTTTGGTAAAACGTCCATATTTGTTTAGAAATGGACTGTTACAATATGATTTAAAAACACTAAAAGAAACATATATTCCTAATGATCTTTGCTAATATTATTTTCAAAAATCTAGCATTACACCACCGGTTGTATATGAACTAGTAATACTTTCATAAATATAACGAAGCCGACAATAACATTTGGAGATTAATATTTCGATATGGTTAGATATGGTATAAAGTTTTATGTTATGTATGAGAAGGTGTATCATAGAGTTCAACAATGCAGTGTGTGTCCCTTTGATATAATTGAAACTCTTCTATTAGCGGGTGTGTTATTGTTATTTAACGGTTTTAGTTTTAATAGAATACAATTTCATAATCTAACTATACATAGATGCTGATTAATCATCTTTACTTACAACTCTTCGTTCCCATATCCATCCAACTGTGTGACCCCCGCCGACACGCCAACAATTACGAGCGGTATTGCTGCAATTAAAAAAGAGATGTGACATTATTTTTGCTATATTTTCTTGTAAGTTTACCTTTGAATATAATGTAGTGCTAATGTTTGCTGCGTGTTTGTGCGTTATTGTGAAGGCAGGCTGGGTTGATGCCAGTTTGTATGCTAGTGTGTGGGCAGGGTGGGTTAATGCTTGTTTTTGTGTTAGTGTGTGGGCAGGGTGGGTTGATGCATGTTTATATGTTATTGTGTGGGCAGGGTGGGTTGATGCATGTTTGTGCGTAAGTGTGTGGGCAGGGTAAGTTGATGCAAGTTTGTATGTAAGTGTGTGGGCAGGGTGGGTTGATGCCAGTTTGTGTGTTAGTGTGTGGGCAGGGTGGGTTGATGCGTGTTTGTGCGGTAGTGTGTATGCAGGGTGGGTTGATGCATGTTTGTATGTTAGTGTGTGGGCAGGGTGGGTTGATGCGTGTTTGTATGTTAGTGTTTTGGCAGGGTGGGTTGATGCGTGTTTGTGCGGTAGTGTGTATGCAGGGTGGGTTGATGCATGTTTGTATTTTGATGTGTGGGCAGGGTGGGTTGATGCGTGTTTGTGTTTTAATGTTTGGGCAGGGTGGGTAGATGCGTGTTTGTGCGGTAGTGTGAGGACAGGCTGGGTTGATGCCAGTTTGTATGCTAGTGTGTGGCAGGGTTGGTTGATGCCAGTTTGTGTTTTAATGTTTGGGCAGGGTTGGTTGATGCGTGTTTGTGCGGTAGTGTGTATGCAGGGTGGGTTGATGCATGTTTGTATGTTAGTGTGTGGGCAGGGTGGGTTGATGCGTGTTTGTATGTTAGTGTTTGGGCAGGGTGGGTTGATGCGTGTTTGTGCGGTAGTGTGTATGCAGGGTGGGTTGATGCATGTTTGTATTTTGATGTGTGGACAGGGTGGGTTGATGCGTGTTTGTGTTTTAATGTTTGGGCAGGGTGGGTAGATGCGTGTTTGTGCGGTAGTGTGAGGACAGGCTGGGTTGATGCCAGTTTGTATGCTAGTGTGTGGCAGGGTTGGTTGATGCCAGTTTGTGTTTTAATGTTTGGGCAGGGTTGGTTGATGCGTGTTTGTGCGGTAGTGTGTGGGCAGGTTGGGTTGATGCATGTTTATATGTTAGTGTGTGTGCTAGGTGGGTTGATGCATGTTTGTATGTTAGTGTGTGGCAGGGATGGGTTGATGCGTGTTTGTGTGTTAGTATGTAGTCAGGATGGGTTGATGCGTGTTTGTGCGTTAGTGTGTGGGCAGGGCGGGTTGGTGCGTGTTTGTGTGTTTGTGTGTGGGCAGGGTGGGTTGATGCACGTTTGTATGTTAGTGTGTACGCAGTGATGGGTTGATGCGTGTTTGTGTGTTAGCATGTAGGCAGGGGGGTTGATGCGTGTTTGTGCGTTAGTGTGTGGGCAGAGTGGGTTAGTGCGTGTTTGTGTGTTAGTGTGTAGGCAGGATGGGTTGATGCGTGTTTGTGCGTTAGTGTGTGGGCAGGGTGGGTTGGTGCGTGTTTGTGTGTTTGTGTGTGGGCAGGGTGGGTTGATACACGTTTGTATGTTAGTGTGTACGCAGTGATGGGTTGATGCGTGTTTGTGTGTTAGCATGTAGGCAGGGGGGTTGATGCGTGTTTGTGCGTTAGTGTGTGGGCAGAGTGGGTTAGTGCGTGTTTGTGTGTTAGTATGTAGTCAGGATGGGTTGATGCGTGTTTGTGCGTTAGTGTGTGGGCAGGGTGGGTTGGTGCGTGTTTGTGTGTTTGTGTGTGGGCAGGGTGGGTTGATGCACGTTTGTATGTTAGTATATGGATATGGATGGGCTGATGCCTGTTTATGTATTAATATGTGGATCGATGTATATTGGTGATTGTTTCTGTGTTAGTTTGTGGGCAGGGCGTTGATGCGAGTTCGTATGATAGTGTGTGGTTAGGGATTGATGACAGTTTGTGTGTTGGTATCTGGGTAGTAATGGATTGATGTGTGTTTGTGAGTAAGTGTGTGAGCAGGAGTGCGTTGCCACGTGCTGTTTTGTTAATGTAATAGCAACTGAAGAAGATAACGAATTCAGACGAAAACACCAACAAATGACAGATGGTATCAACAGTTTTACTGTCAGAAAATGAATATCATTTACAAGTCTCAATAGTCAATAACAACATACATGCCGTTGTCATTGATTAGTGACAGTATATGTACTTCATTTAGAAAATGAAATATTTATGCATGTTATATAGAATAGAAAATATTAGTAACAAATAATGTATTAAACTATGTATGAATTGATCACCTAGCCTAAAGACAATAGTCAATTAGCTTTGATAACAAGTAAATACATACCCCAGGCTAGAGGCAATAACCATTTAAGTCTCGAACTGGTTACAAACACGTAAATAACAGAAACCGCTATCTCTATACCATAGGCCAGCATGATGAAGAATACGGCGAGATAGAAGAAGTGTAACAATATGGCTATAGCCGTGCAGACATCCTGAGGAGAAAAGTCATATCAATTTTAGCAAGAGAATTATAGGGGCATGTGACGCTCTACTGGATATGGTCAGGTTTAAATACTACCGGTATGTTTTAAATTTAACATGAGATTATTTTCAAAATTTGCACACTTGTTTCTCATATAACTATTTTACTTCTTAAATACAAGAAAACTACAAAGGAATGGATCTCAATAAGCATTAAGCTTTCGTTCTAATCCTTATATATGTTGTCATTGTATATACATGCATACGTTGTAAATATCATGAATAAAATATGTTTAAACTAAGAAAACTGCATGTGGGGATAGATATGCCTTTTTAACAAATTTTAAAATTCATTTCTTTTTCAATAAAAATATTAATTAAGAATTTACTTCGAAAGGTTCAGAAAACCGTTTTCAATTACCTTTTCTAGGGTTGTCCACAGAACAATTTGAATTTTAGAGTAAAGTAGAATCTATACAGGGGATGGTCCTTATCACATTTTGAATCGTATATTAATTCATGTTATAAGGCAGACTGACTTTAATTGTTGTACTGGTGGAATAAATTATACATACGCTGATAAACAATACAATAGAGAAATACGTTGTCCACACACACACAGAGTATTTATTCAAACGAAAAGTGTTTTATATTCCAACATTTTGTAGTTTACTGAACCAATACTTATACTGATGACTCGTCTATGGATAAACAACCAACCCCTATCTTAGTTTCTGCCAGATGTATGTGTCTATCGCATAATACAGTTAGCGTTACTATAGTTACCTTATTTTCCGCCCGATCCACGCCTCCAAGGAAAATAGCATAGGAAATAATGAGTGCAATACAAAGATTCATCAACAATACTGCCCTGTCGCTTTTTACAAGTCTGAAATAAATTTTAATAAAAAAGAACAATGATATCACTTCTTATAGATAGTGAGTTTAAAAAATAAATATTCAATGAATAATAAACAAACCAGTATGGCGGATGAAATCAAAGCCAAAATGATATAAGGCGACTTATTTGACACGTCATGGACACATGCTATGTTTTTTTTTCTATATTTTTTCTTTTCGTATGATTTCACTTCTGTGAATAGGTATACAGTTGCATAAAATAAATGACAACATTACTGGCGGGTTGTATTTAAATTCAAAATAATCATTAATCAAAATAATAAACCACATTCCTTAAACATTGTCTCACAATTAGTTACAACTTCATCACAATTATCACTGTCAACCAAGTGTGATGTAAACCTCTTTTCATTGTTGTGTGCGCAGGCTTATTGTGCAGCTCTCTCAATCAACTCGTCATTTTGTACCTACTATGTGATATTTCTTCATTTTCAGTTTAACGTAGACCATTTTTTGTTCTGATATTTTCTCATCAATATTACCGGATTGCGTGTCGCTAATGTCGATAACATGTACCTGTCTTAAAGCATATCAGTGATCGAACGGTGAATTAAGTGAACTAGTCTGTGGAAATGTCATCAAACTAACGCCATAAGTTGCAAAGTTGATACATGGGGCATTTTTGCACTAATGGTGATAATTTAGTCAGAATAATACATTTGGACTCATACATAAAAGAAGGGGGAAAAACGCACATTTAAGTGGATATGCGATTCGTCTGCACTAATGTCTTTATAGTGCAAATACTGAAGGAATACACATATTAAACATAAAATATAAATTGTTAAATCTATTCAAATAATACAAGAACAATTGTAAACGTATAACATCTGTTTATTTTACATAATAGACAGGATAGATTCACGTACCGCCAAACTAGTAAGTACAACACAATGGTCAGCAGCAGACAGAATATAGAAATGGCACAACCCACGGCCGATATGATGCTGAGCGCCATCACGTGTGCTTCTGGCTGCAACAAACACAATGTAGGGATTAATAATAACCGATATCATTTTAAATATCCATCGGGGGTTAATGAATGTTTTAATTTATATCCGTGCACAGACGTGTGTCTTATGCCATGACGTAGCCTTAATATGTGTCTTATGCCATGACATATTTATGTGTGTCTTATAACATGACACATATATGTGTGTCTTATGACGTTTTATTATGACACATACATAGTTTAGATAATGTGTTTAGAAATAAAAAAAGTTTCATGATATCATCGCAGAAAGCTTACCCCAATATCGCTGCAGAAATTTTACCTCAATATCACTATAAACTAAGTTGAACATCACAAATCAAGTTAAACTATCAAAATAAACATACCTGTCACTTGCAACAGATTCCGGATTAATCTTTCAAGCTAAACCTAATGCATCATTTGTTTTTGCGTACTCCTTAAAGGGTAACTTAACATGTCACTTCAATCATATATAATACTCTCAATTTGACAAACACTGTTCTCTTTATTTTAAATGAATAGTATTTATATTGCCTTGTTTTTGTTTGCCGCAACAATTACATGTTTTGTATAAACATCGACAGAAAATAACTTTCACTTAACAGTGTGATATCCTATCACCAGTCATCATTTGACATTATAAAGGGACGGCCGAATAAACTTAAATTTGGCAAGTTGAAAAATAAATTTTCGTTTGAACGACTTTCCCCTACGAATTAGTGTCTGATATATGTGCTTTTTAAACCTACACAATTGTATTTTTAGGAAAATACAACAGCAGTGGTTGTTTTAGAAAACGCCACATTTGCAAGATAAGTACTCGTCTTTTTGCGTTTCCTTTGGCCCATCCATTAAACTTAGTAGAAAAAATCCACTAGCCTACAATTTCAATATCTCAAACTTAAACATTATTTACTAGAAAATATAGGCAATCAGCCCACAATAGTATAAAACATAGCATTAAATATAAAAATAGTATCTATCGAAACATTTTTTAAAGTGTTTGGTTATCCCTGTAAATGTAAAAACTATTTTTTAACGAGTACGATAATCCTTAAAAATGTTTATGTGAACTATTGTTAATGGCACATATATATAGACAAACGATCTAGTGTTCGTAAACTATTTGTGCTAAGCAGAAATGTTGTAAACTTTTGTCCGATGAAAGGTATACAGATAATTTTCACCTGTGCTGTTAAAACTTTCACACATCTATTTCCATTCACAGTTAGTTTATATTATAGTAAATCCTGTCCAACGTGATTCCCCCAATTTCTTACATTACACATCATGTTTGACTTGACTTCCATTTATTTCAGTGATATCAAATGTGACCTGTATCCAAGCGAAAATCTTCATATAAAATTTAAATTTTGTTAAAAAAACAACAACAACAATATCACTCTTATTCATTGTCATGCTCTACTGATCTCCGGTATTAATTATAATATAACCTATCTGTATGCAGTCTCTACACGTATACAGTTAAAATATGTCAAGTTAATAGGTAAATACCATAAAATAATAGTGTTATCAAACGCGCAGTCAGGTAAAACCAAACATATTGCGAGTGCATTTGTACGATTATATTTTAAAATTTAAAGTGCTGTTTAGAAGCAAAACACTGATGACCCAACATATCTTCGTAACTGTGGGACTATCCGAAAACTTTAAATCTACGGTTAACGAATTGAATTTGTGGCTGTTAAGCGGAACAGCGTACTATCAAACGTATTAAAAAGATCCAATTAACGTGAAGTATAGCGTAAAATAATTAAAAATAGATGTTATTATACTATATAATGATAGCAAATTTCTCTAAGGTTGACAACATCATTGCCAATGTGACGTAGTACATGTGTTTATATATTTGGAGTCTATTGCTTGAGTGGATATAGTAGTGTTTGTTGAATTATTATTTATACTGGTCATACCTATAACCGCGAGTCTAAAACTTCGTCAACCATGTAAATAATGGCATCAATAATAAACAGTAATAAAGTTACTTAAGTGTGCTGAGTAATAAACAATTGCCGGTACGAAATATAAACAAATGCCGACGCTAACGGAAGTTGGTGCTTTGCGCATGTTTGGGATATTGGTATTATATGGTCCTTTGCGGTAATAAGTGTATCGCGGTATTAGGTATACAAGGGATACTTGTCGATGTAGTAGATTGTATAATAACAACATTGCTGTATATATTTCAACATACTAAGGCAGGTGATGACCGGTGCAGTCGTCTAACAACCTCTTACCTTTAATAGCTGTGGTCGAGGGTTCGAGTTCAACTCGGTCTAAAAACTATATGTGAGAAAGTTTGCCAGTTACTTGTGGCAGGTGGTTTTACTGATTCATTCTGAGATCCATTATAACTGTTTATGCCATATATAACATGTTATGTGTCGGTAATTCCCATTAGAAAATATTTCGAAATATATATGGGTAACACAATTATAATACCATGAAATACCACTGCCATATATCTAATCATGTTTAATTTTAATCAAAGAATACAAGCATTATCAAAGTTTATACAAAATGTGCATATTCGTCTTCTGGAAAATACGCAAAGTTTTATTTATATAATAGTAATTAATATTAGACTACTTTTTTGTCTATCTTACCGTTCTTCCGGGACTCATGAGTATGGCGAAATTTGTAAAGTGGTTGCATTCGCATACTGTTGTAGTATCGTTGGTCGAAACTCGGCTACAGCCGTCCATGGCAAAGACTCTAAAAGTTAAAATGTTAAAGTTACGGTAAATAAAAATTAATTGCAATAAAAAAAACAACAACATATACTTGCGTCATGTAAATACCTAAACGCATGTGATGGATCAGTAACTTTTTAATGGCTTATATAAGTATAATTATTTATGTCGTATATGAAGGCTACTGTATACTAGCTATGGTCGATACTGGTCCAGGAGGTATGGTATGATATTGATATACGAAATAGATAGAAATAAAGATTCAAAATCTACACGTCAATACTATTATGGATGATGGTATGAATATTTGTACTTGAACTGGTAGTATCAACCGCTGCATCGCTGAAATGTGTTTTTTCTTGTATTATTCTCTCATACCTATATGATAGATTACAATTATTGTCATTGTTAATAAAACTTTTGAAAGAAATATTTATTTTCTTATTAAAAGAACGATAGTACTGATGTACTTTAACTTGTGTTTCTATCCACAATTTTAAATACTTTTTTTTAAAAAAAATACAGTTTTTGAAGTGTTTGCAAATTAACAGCATTGATCAATGTAATATTTATTTAGACAAAATGAAATGATTTATGGAATGAAGCTAAAAAATAACGAACATATTAGATGTGCAAATAGCTGAGGGCATACTATTTCAAAAGAGCATATTTTACCGGACTGGTCTGGATATTTAAATTGTTTTCTTTTATGGAGAATAGAAATATATAAAGGTTACATTTATGAATAGATTTATTAAAACCTTGCTATAATGAAAGAGAAAATAATGTAGATTTGTAAATGGAGTGACTTTAATAAACATAATGTAGTTATGTAAACAGAGTGACTTTAATCACAAAACTTACGATTCGTCAACGTTCCAGTAGCAGCATATCGGGTCCGAGTAATTTACCTTGTATATAATAATATTATTAACAATATCATATAACACTATATGCGTTTCAATTAAAATACAAACATCATATTTTTTCTTATATTTAGATTATACACTTGTTATATCATGAACGAGTTTCGTTACCGTTAAATACCTGTTTTTACTGTTAATACCGGTTTTAACTGTACATGATGTCCTTGAAGAACCTGTGAACACTTTCGACGGCTATATCATTCCACGTACTATTTTGAATATTGTATCAACAATCCATGCATTTTCCGGTTATTAGAGGGAATAACTCAGCGTAGAAATATGTAACAATGCCGTTTCTAAAAAGTTATTTCAGGTCTAAGTTAGACGTAAATACATAATTCGTTATAACTACAATTGGTATAATTGTGGTTGACCTTTAAAATAATGAGAAAAACGGGATAGCATTTTCGCCAGCATTATGAACCGAAATATTGATACTGATTTGTGTTCGGAAATTGCTAATACATTAGCAGATGTTTGCTTCTGAGCGCTATGATTTAATAATTTTATTGTCAATTAGAGCAACATAATTTGGGTCATGTAAAGTTGTAAATGTTACCACGGGCGGTAACAGCAGAAAAATATAATAACATAAGAGTAGTATACAGAAGAAATAAATGAGACAATAATCAATATTAATAGTAAAAAAGAGAGTAAAAGATGGGGAATAGCGAACAGAAGAAAGAAATGAGAACAGTGTTCTTACATCATGGTGCTGGAAGGTAATCGTAGCTGGAGGATCAATGGTTCCCACATCTTCATATGGTTGGAATGAAATGATGTCTGCATTAATGTCAAGCGTTGTAGATATGTCCTCTATAACACTTTAATAATAAAAAATAAACCATATATGATAATTATCAAAGCTAAAATATGTCATATATATACAGTAGAACTTCGTTTGCTCGAACACGGATGGCTCGAACACCCCATACAACTGAACCACTTATCTGACCCCGGCCGAATTCCTATTTCGATGTATATACAATACTTAAGTCGAACTATTTAGTCCAATCCCGTCGGGTTCGAGCAATTGAAGTTCTACTGTAAATATAAAAAACAACACATTTAATACTGGTTTGTAATATACTAGATTAAGGTCTGTAACATGGAATATTGGTTGTTGTCATTTGAAGCGCTTACAAACCTTGGAAATACGCTTATTTATCTAACTGCATCAGTATTTAAAGGTATGATATATCAAAGAGGGACCTTGGACACTTTCGCAAACCAACGCCGGAAAATGAAGCATTTCTATAGTATACATACCCGTTTCTTTTCAGCCTTTTTAGCAGAATATCTGTCATATTTCTGTAAAAAGAACCCGTGTATCGTATTGGCTTATCTGTAAAACACAAATATTTGACCAGTGAATATCAGTAACCGGACGGACGGACGTACGTGTTATGGTGTCCTTTGAAGGTTGCGTCTCCAGCTGGACATACATTTTCTTATTAGTTTGACATACGTTTCATATTGATAGTTATATAATCTGCAATAACCAGTTTGACATACATTTCTTATTTATAGCTATATAATCCGCAATAACCAGTTGGACATACATATTCTTATGTATAGCTATATAATGCGCAATAACCAGTTTGAAATACATTTCTTATTTATAGCTATATTATCCGCAATAACAAGTTTGACATACATTTCTTATTTATAGCAATATTATCCGCAATAACCAGTTGGACATACATATTCCTTATTTATAGCTATATAGTCCGCAATAACCAGTTGGACATACATATTCTTATTTATAGCTATATAGTCCGCAATAACCAGTTGGACATACATTTCTTATTTATAGCTATATAGTCCGCAATAACCAGTTTGACATACATTTCTTATTTATAGCTATATAGTCCGCAATAACCAGTTTGACATATATTTCTTATTTATAGCTATATAGTCCGAAATAACCAGTTTGACATACATTTCTTATTTATAGCTATATAGTCCGCAATAACCAGTTTGACATACATTTCTTATTTATAGCTATATAGTCCGCAATAACCAGTTGGACATACATTTCTTATTTATAGCTGTATAGTCCGCAATAACCAGTTTGACATACATTTCTTATTTATAGCTATATAGTCCGCAATAACCTGTTTGACATATATTTCTTATTTATAGCTATATAGTCCGCAATAACCAGTTGGACATACATTTCTTATTTATAGCTATATAGTCCGCAATAACCAGTTTGAAATACATTTCTTATTTATAGCTATATAATCCGCAATAACTAGTTTGACATACATTCCTTATTTATAGCTATATAGTGCGCAATAACCAGTTGGACATACATTTCTTATTTATAGCTATATAGTCCGCAATAACCAGTTGGACATACATTTCTTATTTGTAGCTATATAATCCGCAAAAACCAGTTTGACATACATATCCTTATTTATAGCTATATAGTCCGCAATAACCAGTTGGACATACATTTAACAGTTCATACAGAAAATGATTTTATAAATCAAAATATAATTAGTACCGTACAGGATCCTTTGGAAGTCGATAAAAAGAAACCAAGAACAGAAAGTTGCACACTATTGTCACAGTGTCTTTTCAGGATAGGTGATGAAATATGCAACATTCCTCACCCTCACACCCCGACAGCATTGGCTCAAGCGGTTTAGAGGTTTCTACTTTCTAGCAACACCGTAATAGCTCAATGACTCAAAACAAAGGAATCAAACATAAAAACATTACTGAGCAAAAGTAAGTGTCGACCTTTCTCGGCTACCATACAGCATGTGAGAATCGTTTACTTGAAAATCTTGGTATTCAATTACCTTTAAAGGAAGCTGAAGGTATGGATATTCCAGTAGATGATTCTTTAACCAAATCTGGAATTCTATTGCTTCGATCAGGGAATACATATGGGCTTTTTGTTCCACTTCTTTTTCCACTTCCTACCTCAGCATCTAAAATAAGTTTTGATATAAAGGAAATATGATCATTAAAATAACATGCATCTTGATTTAAAATAAAACACACACATTCGTTAAGACGTATACCTGTCATTCCTTCAATATACTCAACAACAGAATATGTATACGAAACTGTACTTGAACTTGACATTAACGACCTCTTCGGGGAATTCATTGAACTATACATTCCTTATGCTCTGCACATAGAATGATTTGTTTTGTATGTGTTTTCGTCCTTTTAAGCAGTTATCTGCCGACTTCATGGTTCCCGTGATCCGCCAGTCGGGTAACCAGTACTAAATACACTTCATATCTGAACTTCCCCACATATTGAAATATAGTAGTCTCATGGTCGCATAACAAAGTTCATGACCAATCATCACAAATATTGTGGCTGGGCGGAGATTCAAACTCATGGCCCTGGATCGTGAGCCCGATGCATTATAGACTAAGTCAACCGGGTCACACTAACATTTACATACATATTGCATGATACCATATTTATTTGGTTTTACAATATAATTTCAAAATACTTCAAAATCAATTCATAATACTTTTTATTCAATATTCTTAACACAAATTTCATTAAAAGACAAATCAAAAATGTTTGATGTTCAATTAGTATTTGTTATATATAAACGTCACAACAGGAATGCTGTATATTGAAAGCATGCATTATTACAGTTCTTAACTTCGTTTTAATGAATTATTTTAATTAATAAGTAATTAAGTAATAATAAAGGAGAGTTGTCAGGCTGATTACACAGATATATACGTATAATGTGTGTGTCTTTTAAAAAGAGCGCATAATATTTACAGATATTCGGCGTAGTAAATGTTCTAGTCTCATTCTTGTAAGGGTCCAGTTGGTTTGCTATTGCTCTAAGATATTCTTCTACAACTACAGGAATGTCCATAGCTCCTTCGTTTTTCTGAAGAAAAATGCAAATAGGAATAAAACTACATAGAGTGATAATGGCGTTAGATCTGAAAATGTTTCAAAATAGTTTTAAGAATAACTAAAAATAAAGCAATTAAAGATTCTTGAAATTTAGTTATTTAATGATAAATACATGTTTGACTCTACCCTTATTACAAGAATATTTTCTTTAAATCATTTATGGATTATTTATTATCAAAAAAGATATACACCGCATTGATTCAGGGATAATTGGAAGTGATCAGCTTCTTTTCATCAATCGTTAAACTTGGGGTGATCTAAAATTACGTATACTATTGCCATAACTAGAAAACGGAGAAATGGAATAAGCAAAACATTGCACACATCGAAATTCAACTTTTTTTGCATGAATGTTAAAAAAATGAATTTAATTCAATCATTTTTATGACAAAAGTTCATTGACGAATTTTTAGATCACCCCTCTTAAATTGATATGCATAAAAATGTATAAACTAAACACTATCCGTATGTCAATTAAATATATAATGAGGATGTGGGCAACTATAATCTAAGCATACATTAACCATAAGAAATGCAAATACACTAATATTTTATAAAAGGATCTCGTGGAAACACAAGGTAACCAAAAGAAAAAAACCCCAAAGAAGACTCGGTTTTATCGAGTCTGTTCATGATATGAGCTCCATGATTCGAAGGATCACTTAATAAGAATAACGATTGAGTTACATGAACAATGAAACCTACATAGACACGCATGCATATATTTAATACACGTCTATGCACACATGCATATATATTAAATATATATGCATGCGTATGCACACATACATTTATATTGCTAATTCAATTAAATTCATTACCTCTTCAATTCGCCTTATCCATGTTTCTTTATGTGTCTCATTTATCAAATTGCTAGCAACCTTGATAACGCTCTGTAAATAAAACAAAAATATAATAAAAACAACAAGGACAAAAACAACGACAAAAAAAACAATGACAAAAACAGTAGCAGCAGAACGGTTGGAACAACATCGGAAACAATAGCGGTAATAGAACAACAAATGTTGCTGTTACAATTCGGCAACAACAGATGAATCAAAAATACAACGGTTGCAGAAACAATTGGGGAAGCAACAGCAGAAATAAAAGCAGTTAAACAATAATAACAACCGTTGCAAAAGCAGCGATTTTGCAACCCTTAGTGTAACAAAAACCCTAAGTGTAACAATTGTTACACTAAAGATTGGCACCGCAACCCTTAGTGAAACAAAACCCATTTTGTTACACTAAGGGTTGCGGTGTCAACCCTCAGTGTAACAAAATTTTGTTATACTAAGGGGTATGGTTGCGACCCTTAATGTAACAACAATCGTTACATTAAGCGTATGTTAGGTAAATATATTGTCATTTGATAATAAAACGGCTTCACTTAGTGTAACAATTTTTTTTTCAACTAGAAATTTATTTATCCCTACTATGAAATGGGAGTAATATAGTGTTACACATGTTCGTCCGTCCGCACACACGAATGGGTAGTTACGTGTCTAGTGTTTAGGATTAGTCATTTTTTAAACAGTTCAAAACAGATGAATAAATATGTGGCTGTTTCTAGACACATGTGAGAAAAGTAACAATGTTGGAAGGTAAATAGACCCTTATCATCTCAACTTTTGTTAAAATCCGTAAATAAACAGAAATCTAAAATAATATTTTGGGTCTCCTTTAAATTTTCGTTTTTCCACATCATAATTAAATAAAACTATTTACCAAAGGTTAAGAAAAACATCCGACATTTCTGATAATGTTTTTTTGTTACACTAAGGGTAATTAATAACCGCAATCTGTAGTGTAACAAAATGAATTGTATGTGGATGTGATTTGGTGAAGAAAATCTTATTCCGTGGATAGGTGTTACGACAAACAGACGGACGGACGGTACGACGGACAGACATGGGTAGCAATTTATCCCCCTCACCACTCCACCACACCCACCCCCATTTTAAGGCGGTTGCATAAACAATACATATCAGTATTAAACAGATAAATTGTATAATTTGTGTAATTTGCCATAATATGCACGGTATTATAGAAAAAATGATTTCTTAAATTTTGTTACAAAATGTCACATATCGCCCCTTAGCGTAACAAAATATTTTTGTTACATTAAGGGTTGCGGTGTCGACCGTTAGTGAAACAAAAAACTGATTTTGTGACACTAAGGGTTGCCACACATTAACAAGCCAATCAATGAAAAAATGCAAAGGTTACATCGAAATGTCATAATGCAGACAATGGGCAAAAATATAGCTTTGAAAATAAGCGAAAAATATATTGAAGATGAAAATCATTTTTTGATCCAATGTACATTTTACAATGATATTAGAGCAGACAGTTTCAATGAACAATTTTCAAATATGCAGTTTATGGTATGGATGGTATAGATACATTTGTATATCTTGGCACACACGTTCCGAGAAAAGTAGCTAAATATATTGTTAAGGCTTACATGAGAGGAAGAACATTATATGACCAATGACTTTCCAAACAACCCTAATTAATATGTTGTTATGTAATTACCTTGTATATATTTTTTTTTTGGTGATTTTTAATTACAAGCATAATATCATATGAAATAATATATTTATTTATTTGTATAGGTGACTTATAGGTCCATTGGGCCGGGTGTGTTGTTAAAATTATATATATATTCATATCATGTTACATGTACACATATCACTATAATAAAATATTTACTTACTTACTTACGTACTTACTTACTTACGTACTTACGTACTTACTTACTTACTTACTTACTTACTTACTTACTTACTTACTTACTTACTTACTTACTTACTTACTTACTTACTTACTTACTTACTTACTTACTTACTTACTTACTTACTTACTTACTTACTTACTTACTTACTTACTTACTTACTTACTTACTTACTTACTTACTTACTTACTTACTTACTTACTTACTTACTTACTTACTTACTTACTTACTTACTTACTTACTTACTTACTTTCTTTCTTACATTCTTATTTTTATTAGTCTGCAGAATGGACGGACCCGGCCAGCTTTTCTGATTGGGTCCGTTAAACAGCAATGTTGTGAAAGCCAAATTTGAGCATGTTGGTCAGTTGTTTCAACCGAAAGTTTGAATGACACATTTTAGTAAGCGTTCAATTGCTATAAATTTTGAGACATGCCTATAATTCCCTTCCTTTTCAGTGGTTGTTGATAACCCTATTTTAGGAAATAGCAGGTTCTGGGATAGACTCATTTTTTATAGTATCATCAATGAATTGATTCTTAATGAAGATGTGAATACTTGCCCCAGTTTCATCTATCGCTTCCTGCTGTGTATAACCACCGGGTCTTTCTTTTGTGATATTTGCAGCCGTATCAAGTATATTTATAACAACATCAAGCTCAGCAGTAAATAAATCAGTATTTGTAGTTTCATTAGCTAGATCATTCAGCACGTCTGGCAGACTTGCACTTCCAGAACCATCTTGTAAAGTTTCTACCTGCAAAAACATAAAGCCATCACATTATCAGATATTACCTTTAAAGTATTACCTTTAATTGCATAGCAACAACAATAAAATAATAAAGATATGTAAAAATAGGTAGTTTTATAATAATCTTTAATTGCATTTCTTTTCGGTTTGGATTGAATATTCCGTCCCGACTGGCAACTGTTTTGCTGTAAAGGGGCATTCCGACTAAAACATAACTAAAACAGTTCGCTCTCTTGCACACCAAGCACTTTAATATCCCTAACTAGTTTAACTAGATGTATCATATTATTTACTACATTACGTCAAAGATCTTACATGACAGTTTCAAACTATTTTTCTCTATCCTTGGATAAAATAAAGTTGTATCACATCGGCAAATTGGCTGATATCCTTCTCAGTAATGGCTTTTTACGTCTCTTTGGATAACGAGAACGGGAACGAGGCTTTGTCCATTTACCACAAATACAGTTATCCCTAGGGGACGGAATTTTCTACCCCAACCTAAAACCTATGTAAGATTCTTTTATTTTTTGTAAACCAGACATGAATATTAACATGTATCGAAATACTATCCTATATCCCATCTATTTTCTACCTTCCTCGCGCTGAGATATGACGTATAGAATATGTGTAAATATTTGACGCCTGGAAGCGATCGTGATAAAAATATGGCGAATTAAATTGAAATAATTATCCTATGTATTTTAGTACGGAACGAATAGAAAGGTCCATTCCTAGGAGGCTCGTCCCACCAAAGCACGACTCCTTTGGTGCACACTTTTCTATCCGAACATGAGCAAATATTATTATCCAGTATACGAGAATGTTTTACACTCAATTCCAATGTTACATTGAGTTGTGTGGGTACTAAATCTGTTAATAAACAATAAAACATAATTAACATCTATCTCTCAAAGGTCTTACCTGATCACCAATGTCTGCAAAAGATTTTCGTATACAGTCATAACTTGGATTCAACCAGTTTCCATTTTCGTCACACATACGATGAACGGATCCTATTGTTAAACATTTATTAGAAATACATATAAAGTGTAAATAACGAATCATACTACATTCAACCAGTAGAACATATTTATAAGACTTAAAGCTAAACATGGCTTATCTACAACCTCATTTTTACAGGTTTGTTTACAGTGGGATACGACGTTCCGACGGAGTCTAAAGCATGTAAATGAATGAACGTTTATGGCTTTCTCCTAAATATATGTTCCCTTGTATAACATAAGGTAAGCAATGTGCATGATGTGATATTATAACCTTTATTTACACCGTCTCTCTTTACGGGGACTACAGGGGAAGAGGGAGTTTGGTGTGCCCAATTACTAGGGTTAAACTCACCAGTGTCTGTTATGCGGTGACCCTTTTTCCATCACTTCTACTTGTTTGTATTGTAAATATTTAATTAGTGTTTTCGTGTGTGCGGATGTGATGGCTGGCCTGCTCTCTATAGAACATATTACTATATTTTGATGAAAAAAATGGTTCAGTAATAACATATTTAGGAACACTATGCCTAAACAATAGAGACCTTTGAATCCTGATTCACACTCCTTTATAGCTTCAGATTTTGCTGACGTGATTGGCCAGGTTTTATTATATACTTCGTTCTCGGGACAGTATTTGTCTTCGGTCGGGTCTGAAAAAGATGTTTATACAGTGTGACAATGTAATAGTTTATCTGTTAAATACATATATGATCTTACATGAGAACTCATTGATTAGTGAATTTACTAAACGAGTTTTATATAATTGTGTCAACGAGTTCAATAATTAACACATCTCTTCTATAAAGAACGACAATAAATCGGGCATGTTAGTTTTCGTCAGTTGTCGTATGACGTTTCATCTATACATAATTATACAATGTTACTATGGCAAATAGACGCCTTTTATACATTCGGACATGTCCGAAAGTAATATAGCATTCTACTTACGACATATGAGTTATACGGGAAGCAACGAACGATGAATCAGATGTGATATTACCCTAGGTTGATATACATATATGTCATGGGTATATTACACTCCTGCACCTTAAATTATTAATTGAATGAATTATGTGATGAATAATGTGATAAAATAAAAAAAATAACAGATATAATGCAGAATGTGTATACAATCATAATTATAACATAAAACCAGTTGCCGCAAAAAGGCATAAAGTCTATATACGTATGATGACCGAATGCCTGTAAGGTTATATATATATTCCGTGATTAAGTTTATGTTCATGTTTTAAGTATTTTTTCGGTCAGATTGACATCCGTTATATCTACTACAGTCAAACCTGTATAAGTGGTCACCTCTTTTAAGCAGTCATTGTCTTAAGCAGCCACATTCATTATTTCCCATTTCTATTTTCATAGCAAATTTACCTGTAGTAAGTAACAACCTGTCTTAAAATACCAAATTTACCTGTAGTAAATAACAACCTGTCTTAAAATACCACTTTTGGTACTTCCCTTGACTGGCTGCTTAAGACAGGTTTGACTGTACTACGTCATTCAAAATGGGCTCAGTGAGATGCACAGTTCGTTTTAATATTTTGGATTAAATCATTGACACTTACACTTTGTTGCTACTTTAGAATGTATTTATTTCTTATAATACAACCGTTCTTTGTCATGTTGAGAACTTTATCAGACTATACTTACACTTAGTTGTTACTTAAGAATGTATTTATTTCTTATAATACAACCGTTCTTTGTTATATTGAGAACGTTATCATACTAGACTTATATAATATTATAAGCATCTAAATAATCATGAGTTGAAACTGGTTCAAATACAACTGCGTGTTATTATATTGAACTTGACCACACAGTAGTTAGAACAACCAGTAAAGTTGCAGTTTTCAAGTATTGAACCCACAACCTCTGGCATTGGCGAAGCTATGGTTAAATTTTGTCGTTGCAGTTTTGCTATCGACTTTTAAGGAGAACACACTATAACAGCTATATTTTCTATATATTTTACAGATATATGAGAAAAATGTAAATAAAAACGCAACAGAGAATGTAAAAGAAGATAAAAACAATACAATAATTTTACATTGATAGTATGTGAGAACGCCTAGCTATAGTTTGATATGAAAATGTAAGACAGTATGGCGCTTAACTGATTGTACTCCTTTGTATTTCCTGATCAAGTGCCCTTGATTGCGGTTAATAGTTGTAACTAAAAAACATAAGATAACTTACCAGCAGGTATCACGCCTATATAGGAAGATACTCTTGGTCCAGTACCGGCAATATTGGTTCCCGCACATCCAAACAAAGAATTTTCTTGGATGTTGTTTATGGACAAGTTGGAGATAATACCGTCCGTGCTCACTGCTACACCTGAACAGAAATATGTTCTTGTTGAAATAGACATTTTTAAACTATTGACAAAAACAGATTTTTAAATAAATTACTCGGATACGATTTTATTACTGCAAACTGAATTTCGTAAGAAAATCAATAAATAATATATATCATATACAGTAGAACTTCGATGGCTCGAACCCGATGGGATAGGACAAATAGTTCGACTTAAGGGTTGTTCGAGCAAAGTATAGTCAAAATCGTACCATACATGCAAATGTGTATACATAGAAATAGGAATTCGGCCGGAACCAGATAAATGGCTCGAGCTATATGTGCTGTTTGAGTTATTCGTGTTCGGACCAACAGAGTTCTACTGTATATAAAACACATCATGGAGTTGAGTGATCAAGGAAAAACAATCAAATACCTCCACTAGCTGTAAGGATTACATCATTTCTATACCAGATGAACTCGTCAATGGGCAACAAAGCCGCTTCACAGGTGATCACGACAGTATCACCAGCGTTAACAGTCAGACTTCTTCGTTTTATCACGACAACTGGTTGGGATTTAACTATCACAGAGATGCTTTCTTTAGCGGAGTTGGTATCGTCTGCAACACTCGCATGGCAACCGTATAACCCTAGTGTCGAAATATATAGACACATATTGACACAGAAACAATAAAGTTTCGGCACATGTTTCACGTATTCATGTAAACAGTTGTTACTTATTTAATGCAATGCTAGCATTATAGACATGTTGGTATATACCAAACTAGATCTACTACCACAATATACATCGTGTAATATAATTAGATAGTATTGAGATTTCAAAGGAAATTGATGAAGATAAACACAAAGGGGGTCAGCACGTTTTTATAATCATATACACCACAATATAGACAAGGGATGGAATTCCTTGATTTCGAGTTCCATCCCGTCTGCTCATTAATGTCAATTTATTTTTATATCAAAGGGAATGAAGATGTCTCTTAGTAGAATCGTGGAGCTAAGATATCCATCTACCAATAAACCCAATGATTTAACACATTGTATATTCGATAGCTTCTCAATTCATGCTTGTTTACCAAAAATGTTGTCATTTTTACTTAGTCCAAAGAGACGTCGTTTACTGACTAAAACGTGGTGAATCGACCGTATCCATCCAATCGATTGCAATAACTTTATTCATAATTGTTAAACAATTGCTAACCATCAATAGAGTCTTCGAATCAAGTGTTCGACATCTGCATATCGAGAGAAAAATATTGCTTATCAATGTTTACTGTTGCAACCTGTCATTTTGCTTCAAATCATTTTTTCGTCATATCCGCTTTAAACTGTCTTCTGATTGGCTATCAGCTTCATTAGTCATTTAGCAAGAACTTCCAGCCAAAGTTTTCCTTATTTTTTAGTGGAGTCACGTGACGCAAAATGGCAGTTTTTTAAAATGAAATATGAAATAGAATTATTTAAACATACCTGAGTGTTTATCAAGAATAGGATCTATAGTCAAAGTTGACTTTTTGTTTTCTTCGATAAGAGGCGATGAAACTGTTGGCGATATTTTGTATCTGGATTGACTGATAGGCTGCAGAATGGTTCCGTTATATGTCCACCAATATTTGAATTCTGTGTCTTTCGGGAAGCCGACTGTTGAAAGGTTGCAAGTCAATGTGGCCGCACTTCCGTTGTATATGTCTGACGGTGACTGGGAAATACCATCCACCACAATGTACCCTTTAAAATATATGTACTTTTATTTAATATAGACGATTCAGGACTGACACAATATATCATTTAATCGAAAAGATTCAGGACTGACACATAATGTATTAGATAAAGATGGTTCAGGAATTTGTCGATACATGTTAATGGTTATAACACAATATGAATAAAGATTTAGTCTTTTGTTTATTTACAACGTCTTATTAGTCTAACCTAATCCCTGATATCTCACGAATGAGGTATGTTTACCCAAATGAAAAAGCAGGGAATGATATGCCTGTCAATCAATTCATAGCGATTAAACACTTTCGAAACTGTGACACTTTCAGCTGAAGCAACTGACCAATCAACGTGCTCGAATGTGGCTTTCCCATCATTGCTATTTAACGAACCTAATCAGGAGATTGGGTCCGTTCTACAGACTAGCGTGTTATTATTATTATTATTTTAATTCAATGATATATAAAGCAAACTGAAAATAAAGTAAGCAAACCTTCACGCAAAACTGATGTTTGAAATTCGTTAACCCAACCTCAAACTGATATAAACTTCTGCTTCAACATATAACGCAATGTATCATAATGAAATTCAAATAAAAAAAATCAAATTCCTAATGGTATTATGTGATTCATGTTTGCTTTATGGGTAAAACTATTAGTAACCTTTACCTTGAGGGACCACGGCAATATTGAAATACTAGTAATCAACGGTAACCTTTACATTAAAGTGACACACGACAATATTGAAATACTAGTAATAAACGGTAACCTTTACTTTAAAGGGACACACAGCAATAGTGAAATACTAGTAATAAACTAGTAATAAACGGTAACCTTTACTTTAAAGTGACACACGACAATATTGAAATACAAGTAATAAACGGTAAATTTATCTTTAAAGGGACACACGGCAATATTAAAATACTAGTAATAAACGGTAACCTTTACTTTAAAAGGACACACAACAATAATGACGTCGTTTTTTACTCGTGTTCACGAATCCAATTATCGAATACAAATTGATATTTGTGATCATGTGATGTTCTTTTGTATATATCGATATATATATATATAACATACATGATGAAATATGTTTACAACTCTAATGTCAAATTCTTGTTTACCCAAATGTGATACATTTCTTACCATCAACTCCTACTATGAAATAGTTTGGATCTACAGACATTGACCCAAGCCAGCCACTAGACAGAGATTTGTTGAACTCGGCAGTCACAGCCTCCGCGGTATTTGATTGGTTCAAAGAGACATATGCGTCCACTAATATGCTGTTGGAAGGCCTAAATATTTGTATAGCATAAAATATCATTATCATAAAACACCATAATTGAATTTCTTAATTATTATAATATATACTTTTATAAAGTGATCACACTGTCCGTAGTAACGAGACGTAACAAAGGCATACTTATTTGATAATCAAAACAATTAATATTGATAATATAAAGCTCTTATAAACTGAAGCATTGGTAATCAATATGTATCTAATGTATAACTAAAACACTCTCCTTTAATATTTCAGATTAAAATGTTATTGTTTACTAAATTTTAAAATCAATATATATAAGTCACGAAGTCTTCGAAATTCCGAAAAAAAAATTGTGTAAATTAGTCGAAGAAATAAATTGTTATTCATTTACTATTATTTTTATTATTTTTGTTTGGTTAGTAATCTTAATAACATATGGACTCTATAAACGGTCCTAACTTTCGACACTTGGGACTTTTAACTAGCAGTGACATGCAGTGACACTAGCGATGACTTGTTTAATCCATATTTTATATGTAAAAACCTAATAAAAACAATCTTAATGTTACCGCTGAGTTCTTTAAATTGCAAAGATTTACTTTATTTGAGAAATACACCATGAACACATGTAAAAATACCAAGTTCAACTTAACTTTTAATATGAACACATGAAACAACGTACAGTTTAACTTAACTTTTAAAAACATTACACATTACATAATTCCATGACTTTCAGTAGAATTCATATACCACACCCATTGGTAAAGTGTTGTCCCGGGTTCCGAAACCATATTTTTTTTTATTAAAAATGATTTTATAGCTTTAATCTTTAAGGTCATCTCAAGTAAACAGATGCAAAACAAAAACATTAAGTGTTCCTGTATTTTACTGACCAGGGTGTAAACTCTTATTGAATTCATTTTAAAACTATAACTTATAAACAATTATTATGTCCTTTTATAAAATATATATTTTGATTGTTAAAGTGTATGCTAAAAGTTGTGGTGTATTTGGAAAATGAAATATAAACATTGCAATAAAAACGCTACTACAATATAAAGTTACAAGTGATATTAAAACACAAAATATCGTATTTCACATAATGAAAGAAACAACAAACAGTGTAAGGCTACTTAATATATGCTATATGTATTAGTTTAAACATATTGTTTTGCCATTTAAACACATATTTCAATATATATTATGCATATAAATGAAATACAAGTATGATTAAATCTACTTAACTAACACATTACACTAACTTCACACAACATGTCTTCCATTAACATGTATGTACACGCTTCATAATGTAGAAAAAAATAATAAAATGAAGCTTGATTTCTGCGGAAGAGCCATTGGTTTGTAAAAAATGTTATAAAAGAAACAAGGCCATGTTTAAACATTTAATATCTATGTAGGTTAATGGTTAGGTTAATCAAATCGATCGTTTAAATTCTAGTCAAATTGGTTTCTTATCCAATCGATAATACCGTCTTTAATACTTTGCATTAGCTGCGGACGTATATGAACGTAGTACATTTACTATAAAACACGATATGCTCATGTTTAAACATTGAAGTTATTGTAATTAATAGTATTTAAAACATAAACCCATTATGGTATTAACAAGTAACGTACTACCAATACAATAACTTCTTAATCTTAATCAATGAAATATATAAAGTCTGTTAAACTAGATATCTTTAAAACTTGACCCAAAACAAAATTATAAAAAAGCCTTTTTACATGCTTTTTCACATTAAGTAAGCTGCTGAAATACATAGTATTGGAACTTCCAGAGGTTTGAATGAAACTATTTTCATGATTAAGCATGGTATACGTTACGGAAAATAAGAAATACACGCAAAACAAATTTTGCGAATAAATTATATCACGCTCATTTCCTGAAGTAATAGACATCTTTATATTTTTACGTAAATTAAAGTTCCCTGATAACCATTCGTTAAAGGCCGCACATATTTAATTATAAACATAGTTTCTCATCTAGGTTACATGTTGAAATAACATGTAAATAGTTTAACACATAGACACACATACACGCACACATATACACACACGCGCACCACCACAACTAGTTTTTATATTCAACATTGCACATACAATTAGGTTGTTCGAATATTAATGGGAAAGGGAAGGAGAGAGGTATGGTGACATTGCCTTTTACAAAATTATATTTTCGGATTTTATTTCTTACTTTGAATTGAATAATATTAATCAGAAGTTTAAATAACGTTGTGCATCAAAACAAATACTAAAAAACTGAGCCAACAGCAGCGAACAAGCTTAGTATATATTAGACTTAGTTCGTGTGACGATTTTTGTTGTTTTAGTTTAGAATAATGTCAACCAATGTCATAACGTCAGAAGTCTTTTAAAAACGTACTGGCTAATACATAACTGTACAAAAACATCATTTATTGCGTTTTGAACACAAGACGACGAACTAATCATAATTTAGGGAGAGACGATAAAACTTTGGAAAAGGCAAATTTTCTCTAAATTCTTCACTAAAAGTGCATAAGTACCTGATAGCATGATAATAATATCTGTGATTAGGAAAGTATGGATAAAAGTGAAGGCATATATATATATAAAACTGTATAAAATAAAATAACTTGTATATTAACAGAGAGAGAGAGAGAGAGAGAGAGAGAGAGAGAGAAAATAATAAGAAATTATTGATTGAGAAAAAAAAGAAGAGATAATCAAAGAAAGATTTAAAAATAGAAAGAATAGCAAGAGAGAGAGAGAGAGAGAGAGAGAGAGAGAGAAAGGAGGACAGATATGCAAAGATATATTTAGATATAAAAGTAAGAAAGACTACAATACAGAAGATAGAGGGAGAATTAGAGATAAAGACAGAATAAAAGAGACCGAAATAGATGGAATATATATCTTCTGTCCTTAATATATGTATAAGGATTATTTTAAAGATATTATAAACGTTATACGCTAAGTACGCCAATAATACTGCGTATCTGAAGCGTAACTGACATTTCAAACAATTTCATTTCATATTATCGTCAAAGTGCCTTAATAAATCTAGACCTTCTAAAGGAATGGTCACAAAGTTCAATTATAAAGAACTACAAGTACATACCTAAATGTCAGAGTCATTGCTATATAACCCCTTATTTGTTTTAAAACTAACTCCGCCTGAAATATAATAATGAAAACAATAGAATGACATTCTTAAATGTTTTTGTAAACGGTATACAATTCAGGATATCCTCATACATGCTTTAGTCAAAGTAATAGTAATATATCCAAATAATATTTTCTAAATACTGCTATGATTAAACCTATTTTATGTTTTGGGTTTGGGGGGTTTAGTTACATTGGAAAAATAGAAAATATGAAAATAAAAGCAATATCATTTTTTACAAAACACTTCAAATTGCTTTGCTCTATGAGACTGAGGAAGGCTTCTACTTTAAAGGCATAGTACCACCGTTTGAAACAGGAATGCTTCCATGGGGTAGTCACATAAAAGTGGTTATACATAATCCTTGTTTCTTCTTTAAAAAATGCATTTTCCTTATTTTAATGCTCATTTTATTATTTGAATGGCATATTTGGTGTATATTGAATATTTTGACAGCATTGTCAGGATTGAATTGTGAATTTAGAAAAAAAAATGATGCTTGGAAATTGGGGTATGAATACATGATTTCGGAAGTATACTTCACTTTATTAACAGTGTGCACACTGAGCAGAAAAAAAATCTTATATAACACATGGCCTCACTTTTCTCATCAACAGTAAAATGTAAGTTTCACTTCTTCCATATGTATCTCTCTAAGAATGACACGCTTCAAACTTTTATAATTTACTATAAAATAAAGAGCAAACAATCAATGGCGGGGTTACATCTACACTTCACAAATTTCAAAAATTATTGGCCTAAGTTAATCGGCATGGAGGACCACAACTACCCAAAACAAAGTTATGCTATGTTATTGAGACTTGACGAAACTGGTAGAAAAACATGGCCATTTTAATTGATTGACTCAATCAATTAAAATGCGCTTTTTATATAAAGTGTGGATGTCCAAAAATGTTGATGACGATGCAATGTTTATTGAAAATTTTAAACAGCGCATCGATGATTATTTTTCTATAGAAATGACAAGAAGATATTCGTACGATACCGACAGCCTGTCATTAAAATTACTCATTGCAAGCCATAGCTTAAGACTGAGTCGTATCTAAGTTTGTAATTATCATACAAAGCTAGAAAAGCATGATCAAATCCTACATGTTCTTATCATAATTTGATAATCGAAAAATGAAGAGCATGATAGAAATTTGTGATTGTGTTTATTTTGTCATAAATCAAATGTATGTGTAATTCAATATACTTTTCATTTCATTTTTGAATGCCCAGTTTATGAATATCTTTGACGTCTATACTTATATCTTTTAATTGGTTTTATCCAATTATAACCACACCAGACAAACACTGTCTTATCTCCACCTCAAAGTATTTGGCCAATGTCAAACATTTAAAATGGCGTTAAACATGTAATATGCTGTTGCCATTAAAAGAGCTAGTCTAGGTGTTTGGTTATACGTGACTAAACTTGTTATATACACGTAATTTGCACAGCAAAACTTTCCCTTTTCGAAAAGGGACTTCAAGTTGGAACTGAAATTTAAACGAGGTAATTATTTGGGCTGTTTTGAGTGATTGCATAAAACATATAGCTTATATATGCAAAATGAATATATTGTAATATAAATTAAAATAATAGTATGATATTTATAATAAATACTTACATTTCTGATAATTTTCTCTTTTTCACTGAAATATTGCTGTGATAATGTATTTCTCAACAGATTGTTCCAGGTAGTGTCCATCACTCTGAATGTCCACGTGGTGTAGGATATTTTAGGTTTCTCTGTATTGAAAATTGCAGTATGATGAAGAAGTAGTAATGCGGCAAACCCATAATTATGCGACATGTACTTCACACAATAATTAGATTTGACATAAGACAAATCTCTACTCTGACAATTGTCTACATAAAGCAAATATTTAAAACATTATATATCATTTTTAGAAATACGTGATAAAAATGGATTAAATATGGAGCGATGTCAAGTGCCTTCATTTATAAATGATGAAAGTTTTATCATAATATTTTATGAATATCGATCTTGATTGTAAAATAAATAAATGATTGACGATTTGGTAAAACAGAATTTGCATTTGTTTATACTCTTTTATTTTAGTTCGATTGCAAAGAAAGCTCAGCGCTTTAAGACCGCTTTTGAGTCCTCTTGCTGGGTTTAACCAGTACTAAGCGTGTATTGCTGGGGATCGCAACCTTGTCGTTAGCGACATACAATCTATCCACTGCACTACCGCTCTAATCAAATTTGCATTGGTTTTTGGCATTAAGAATCAGTTTTTGCCTTAACATTTTACCGCTCTAAATAATTGTTCTTCTGATACCAGATTTGTATATATAGCACTTAACGTGAGTGACACCGAAACATGCGCCCCAAACAAAAGTCCTGATTGTTGTATAACTTGGAGCAAATTAAAATGCAAATATCAATCATCAAAACACATATTCAATAAAGGATAAAATGGCAAGTATTTAAATAAATTTATATTTAAAAGGGTATCATCATAGCAAAGAAAACAAACTCTTAATGTGTAGCATTAATGAAAATACTTTCCAAATCAACAACTGTATCAAACTACATGTAATGCCATCGTAGGATACTCACAGGTGTAAATTCCGATAACTCTCCATCCATAACCCGTGGTAAATTACGCTAGCTCTACGTCGTTTTATTTGAACAAAACAGAACAAAATACAGCTAACGTTAACAACGTCTTTTCAAAACGGCGTTTGTATGAAACTAGCGTTGCGACTGGATAACGTCCCCATTATGAAATCGTGAAGGAACCAATCCTATTGTTGCGTTGTGGTTTGGTAAAAACGACACAAAGCTAGTGTAATATCCCACGGGTGATGAATAGAGAGTATCGGAATGGACTACGCGTAGGTATCCGACGAAGTTTATACCTGGCGTAAGCACGTTTAATACTGCAGATTCTGTTGTTCCGTAATCGGTACTGGTTCGAACGAATACTTTGTATGTTGTGCTCTGAATCACTCTTGTTTCGTTGTATTCTCTGCTGGCTCCTTCCTGGTCAGGAGATTCGAAGGTAGATTGTTGACCATTTGTTATCACTGTATAAGACCGTGTAACGCTGTAGAAGTCTTCTCTCTCATAGTGCCAGTTGACTTGTATCAAGTTGTATTGTAGAGCAACTGCTTGCACAATAACTGCTGGAGGTAACACTGTACGGAAATAGAAAAGTAATTATTATATTAAATGTAAACAAACATTGAATTGTGTGTTGTGCAAAAGTGAGAGCAATTTAATTTGAACAAACTTACTTGAATATCCTGATTTAGGCTTGTAAGGCATTTATCATGGAAATAAGGTCTGTTGTGCTAGACTAAGTCATCAGCTTGATAACTTTCATTTTGTATAACGGATAGATAGAAATTCAGCAGAGATATGTACCTGACAACCATCCGACTTCAGACAAATTCCAATACTATTCAAGTCTGATCGTTGTGTTATTGCGTTATTGCGTTTGTGGATAAGTAAGTAAACATACATGTTTTAAAAATGCTGATATAGCAACTGCGGAAGATAGCAACTATGGAAGATAACAACTGTGGAAGATAGCAACTGTAGAAAACAGCAACTGTGGAAGATAGCAACTGCGGACGATAGCAACTGCCGAAGATAGCAACGGTGGAAGATAGCAACCGTCGAAGATAGCAACTGTTGAAGATAGCAACTGTTGATGATAACAACTGTCGAAGTATGAAGGCAGATATGGCCGGGTCATCGCACCTGTTAATCAGACCATTCTAAGGTTATTGGTTAGAGCCCTGGTATTACTCATCTATGGTTTTCTTATATTTATGCCGTTGTGGTGGCGGTGTCCTTTATATACCATTTCTCTTGTTAGGCACTCACTTATACATACAATTTGAATGAAATACTTTAAAAAAATGACATATTAGTGAAGATATTAAAATAAAAGTTGGTAGAGGCGAATGGTGCGAAATGCAAGTAACTCTGATAGATATTGACTAATTCAGCTGTGGAGATTGACTACTTCAGCTGTTGAGACTGACTAATACAGCTGTTGAGATTGACTAATACAGCTGCTGAGTCTAAAGAAAATGTTTTGTTCCAATATCGTCACAGAACTAACACAGAACTATGACTTTCTATATATATTTATTCGACTTCATTTTTCGTTTAAACTTTAATGAATTCTATTAATACATATGGACGCTTAAGCATAGTTCAAACAAATCTCCCATCTTAGTCTAACTGTTCTGCCTCTCCTATCCAATACTGTTCCTACTTAAAACCCCATGCTTTAGCCTTCATCCGAGCTCTTAACAGCTAGCCTTCCCCGATCTAAACCGTCCCATTCCAAAACTCAAACTGGAACTACTGCCCACTAATTGACATAAAAGTGACAGCTAATTCATATACAAGTCATGTTGTTCATGGACATGGACAGATATTTGTTTCTAAATTTAGGATACACGTTATCCTCATGACAGCCTTTCCCTCATCAGAAGTTCAAGCCAAGCTTGACCTCCAAGCTGCGGACACTTGTCTAATAACATTCATGTAAATGAAATTATTATATTTTCCTTTTAAAATACAGATCTACTTTATACAATAATGACATTGTTGTTATCTGCTTTAACTAGGATATATCCCACATACGTATTTTATCTTGGGTTTAAAATACTACATTATTAAACTAATAAATCAATAACTACTGATTGACCGACTATAACAGTTTCGGTGATCAAACCTTGTTCAATTGTACGGAAATTGATATATAAAACATCCACTAATATATACGATTTCAATATAATTTTCTCATTTTAAACATACTAATGGTTGAGCTAACAGACCAAGGAATAATGAAGTTTAAAATAAATGTCTAATATTAATCTAATACTAATTAGCGTTTTGCTGATCTATTTTAGAATCAGGACTGGTTCTGAAAAACACGTATCAATAGAAACTCATGCGATTTCAACCCCTGAACATTAACTTCAGAATATATTAATGTATAATACTCACGATCGACATTTATGGTAAAGGTCCTCACAAATGTGAGAGGGGGTGATCCGGCATCAGCCACAGTCAGTGTTAAGCTGTATAAAGCGGTAGTAACGTTTAATGCAGACCCTACAAATATCGTTGTTGATTCCGGCTGTTTGTCTAACTCAAAATAGGTAGATACTGAAATAAGCGTTATATATAATCTTCATTCAGTCAATTCATTATACCACGTGTCGTTTGACAACTCAGCTGAGGTCGAAAAATAAGCGATATTGCTGCTATAACCTGTGACGTTAAAAAGTCGGACATAGCCATATTTAAAACGTCAGATATACATTATGTTATACTTACGTAGAATAAAATACATTTCACGTTGGAAATTACTTCCTATTTCAATATATACCAAAACTGTAGGTTTGTTTCATGGCTCTGTCAAAATGAGTCTTCTTTGTATGTTATACTCAATGTTTTAAATACAATGTTCAATATTATTATAATGGAAATACTTATCCAACAAAATATAATGCTAAAACTAATGTGGTGCACACTTTTGTCTAGACACATTTGCATTTTTTTCGATGTACCATATATGTATACTTGTAAGATGTATGTGTGTAATCATATTGACAATAAAATATATTTAAACCAGACAAGCAGTTCTGTTGGTTCCAATAGAATATGTGTTAATATTTGAAAACAATAAAATCATTAAATCCGAGTTTTGCAGTGTTATTATTATGATCATCGACATCGTCATCATTATCGTCATCGCAATCACCACCATCATAACCACACTCATTATCATCATCATAATCTTCTTCATTTACATCATCATCAGCATCATCATCATCAGCGTTAGTATTATAATTAATAACCAATTAGGCACTTTTAGTGTACTGTTAGTCTTATGAGATATTTGAAACATAATATCTAAAATATAAAAACTCACCTGCATCTCCTGAAAGAGAATATTCTAAAGACTTGTAATCCGGTTTTGAATCTCTGTCGCTACAATTAAAGACAACAACACGGTGACCGACATCAATATCTACACCGATATTGACCTCTGCAATAGTCACATCGCATTCCGGGGATTCATTGATATCCAGGACATGAATAGACACCTGGGCAGATGACTTTAAAAGAGAGCCTGTGTCCACTACCTGTAAAATAAAAACACAATAATAAAACATTTTGACCAAAAGGAGACGTAGCAATAAAAGGGCACATGCACCACAAAAGCATAAACATAATCAATATACTGAATAATCATGATAGGTGCATTAGACACATATGTGTATGGTTTAATACATAGAAATATCAGGTGATGCTATAAACAGGTGTATCCGATGGCTTTACAAAGGCCAGAGCATAAGCGCATAAGAGAACACGTATTAAGTTATAAAAAAATGTTCGACAAAACAGAGATAAGGAACATGGGAATATCTGGACATGTCGTTTAGAAATTGAAACAATTTATTAATTTAATACTAGTAACTCCATCGCTATTAATATAAGTGTCCATCCAGTACATACACATATATTTTCATTTTATATCAATGTTTTTACCTCCAATTTTACTTCAAATGTCCTTTGTAACAATAACCATTTTTTTAGCCATTTTTACGATTGTTCTCATAGCCAGAAATGTTGGGCACCTATTCTTTATCTTATCTCAATTTATCATGTCAAAGGTTGATTTTTGCAAAACAATAAAGTTATCTAAGTACATGCCACAGCATTAAATTTTTAACTCATTGCGTATCTTATCATAATACATATGAACAACAACGCACGTAGCAAACTTTACGCCTGTATCGCACACATCCGTACATCGTGTTTTAACGCTCTAACTTTTATTAACATCAATTGTTTCTTTGCTAAATGCCAAGCTATAAGATAGTTTGACATGATTGTCTTAATATATTTATAATTATATTTATTTACACTTACCTCTGTTTTTAAATGAACTGTTATATCAGCTAACGAGTTTATTCCCGCTTTGGTTGAAATAACTCCTGTAACACTGTTTAATTCAAAATATGTCTCCCATTCTTTGTACGACTCTGTAGCTGTAAAAAAAATCGATATTTATTTTTACAGTAAATGAAGAAAGCATGCAAGCCCACCATTAAACATCAAAGGTTGCATCCCTTTTTAATTAGTCTATCAAAGAACCTGATATCTCCCACATCGGATATATTTACCACAAATGAAAAGCCAGGGAATACTATGCCTGTCCTATAATTCATAGCAATTGAAAGCTTACTAAACTATGACGTCATTAATAGCTGACCAGTCGACGTGCTCAAATGTAGCTTTCCCGACATTGCTTTTTAATGGACCCAATTGGGTGAGCTGCGTCGGTACCACAGACTACTTTTTAATGAAACATTAAGATATCGATGATAGTTTCTTTATTATTATGTTTTTATGTTTCAATTCACCATACTAGTTGCAAGCTGCTATTTAAACAGAATTCAACAATGCATACTGTTGTATGTATTCCTGCCAATACATATACTTTTAGCCATTTAATGCTACAATTGCAATTCAATGTTCAGTATAACCCGTCTATAATCATATAGTGGTTTACACCAGGCATATTCGACAAAAAACATACTAACACCCTAACTGTAACCATATACCGATACATCTCTACAAACTGGATACGAGCGTCGTAAGAATCATATTAGCTGCTTACCTATAACGCGATACACCAGACTTCCAACTAACTTTGATGAGTTGGCCATGACTGTAAGAAAGGCCGTTCCCGGGGAAATATTCTCGGTGATATTTGACCTATAAGTTGTTTGTGTAAACAACGGCACGGCCTTAAGGTAATTTACCACGATGATATCTCTATAGATATACTTGTCCAGGCTGTTATCGACCACAACTTTGATCTGTATTTATAAATCAATGTATTTGAAATTTTGAATACATATTAAAGGAATCATGGCAATTTTGCATAATGTTCAATAATTTCGAAATTAACATGTCTATATTTGTTTGATTCTATAAGTATTTATAAGCATGCTAGAAAGAAAATAAAAAGTGCATAATATTTTTGTATGTGCTGATCTGATTTGTTTACATCGCATACTGTGTCTGTGGTTGCTATTCTAGTTAATATACATCGTATCATGTATATGTGCGTGCTGTTCTGGAAAGTTTATGTATACTGCATTTTATGTGCTGATCTGGTTAGTTTACATTGTATAATGTGTATGTGTGTGATGTTCTGGTTAGTTTACATTGTATAATGTGTATGTGTGTGATGTTCTGGTTAGTTTACATTGTATAATGTGTATGTGTGTGATGTTCTGGTTAGTTTACATTGTATAATGTGTATGTGTGTGATGTTCTGGTTAGTTTACATTGTATAATGTGTAAATGTGTGATGTTCTGGTAAGTTTACATTGTATAATGTGTATGTTTGTGATGTTCTGGTAAGTTTACATTGTATAATGTGTATGTGTGTGATGTTCTGGTAAGTTTACATTGTATAAGGTGTATGTGTGTGATGTTCTGGTTAGTTTACATTGTATGATGTGTATGTGTGTGATGTTCTGGTAAGTTTACATTGTATGATGTGTATGTGTGTGATGTTCTGGTTAGTTTACATTGTATAATGTGTATGTGTGTGATGTTCTGGTTAGTTTACATTGTATAATGTGTATGTGTGTGATGTTCTGGTTAGTTTACATTGTATAATGTGTATGTGTGTGATGTTCTGGTAAGTTTACATTGTATAGTGTGTATGTGTGTGATGTTCTGGTAAGTTTACATTGTATAGTGTGTATGTGTGTGATGTTCTGGTTAGTTTACATTGTATAGTGTGTATGTGTGTGATGTTCTGGTAAGTTTACATTGTATAATGTGTATGTGTGTGATGTTCTGGTTAGTTTACATTGTATAGTGTGTATGTGTGTGATGTTCTGGTAAGTTAACATTGTATAATGTGTATGTGTGTGATATTCTTGTTAGTTTACATTGTATAATGTGTATGTATGTGATGTTCTGGTTAGTTTACATTGTATAATGTATGTGTGTGATGTTCTGGTAAGTTAACATTGTATAATGTGTATGTGTGTGATATTCTTGTTAGTTTACATTGTATAATGTGTATGTATGTGATGTTCTGGTTAGTTTACATTGTATAATGTATGTGTGTGATGTTCTGGTTAGTTTACATTGTATAATGTGTATGTGTGTGATGTTCTGGTTAGTTTACATTGTATAATGTGTATGTGTGTGATGTTCTGGTAAGTTTACATTGTATAATGTGTATGTGTGTGATGTTCTTGTAAGTTTATATTGTATAATGTGTATGTGTGTGATGTTCTGGTTAGTTTACATTGTATAATGTGTATGTGTGTGATGTTCTGGTTAGTTTACATTGTATAATGTGTATGTGTGTGATGTTCTGGTAAGTTTATATTGTATAATGTGTATGTGTGTGATGTTCTGGTTAGTTTACATTGTATAATGTGTATGTGTGTGATGTTCTGGTTAGTTAACACTGCATACTGATTATGTGTATGCTGTTCTTGATAGTTTATATTGTATACTGTGTTTGTTTGTGCTGTCCCAATTAGTTTGTATTGCCTAATGTGTATGTGTGTCCTGGTCTGGTTAGATTATATTGTATTTGTACGTGCTAGTATAGTTAGTTAACATTGCATATTTGTGTACTGATCTGGTCAGTTTATGTTTATGTGTATGCTGTGCTGGTTTGTTTACATTGCATACTTATCGGTGTGTGTTGTTCTGATTAGTTGACATTGCATAATGTAATTGTGCATGCTGTTCTGGTTAGTTTACATTGTATACTAATCGTTGTGTGTTGTCCTGATTAGTTGACATTGCATAATGTAATTGTGCATGCTGTTCTGGTTAGTTTACATTGCATAATATATATGTATGTGCTGTTCTGGCTAGTTTACATTGCATAACGCACTTGTGTATGCTGTTCTGGTTACTTAACATTGCATAATGCAGTTGTGTATGCTGTTCTGGTTAGTTTACATTGCATAATATATCTATGTGTGCTGTTCTGATTAGTTTACATTACATAATATGTATATATATGTTGTGCTGATTAGTTTACATTACAAAATGAATATGTGTATGTTTTTCTAGTAAGTAATCATTTTTATAATACATCTATATTTAATGCTCTAGCTAGTTTGCATTGCATTTATGATAAATCTATATTTGTTGGTCCAGTAAGTTAACATTGGTTTACAATAAATCTTTAGTTGCGGTTAAAATAAGTTTATAATAGTGTATTCGAGAATACTGAATTCCTGAGGGATGAATTACTTGAAAGAAGAAGAAGAAGAAGAAGAAGAAGAAGAAGAAGAATATATAGTGTAGGTATGTCACCATGTCATTTATTAAGTTGTTCTCGTGGAGTAGAATGTAATGCTTTATTACATCGAGTAGCATTTATAATCACAATTCATGGTGGACTTACATTAAACCATAAAGATCCGTTAGATGCAAGGTTATAACACAGCTCTATTATTCCATTTGCGTCTTTTGTTTTATTGAACCCAGCCGTGTAGTTTCCCGATACTGAGTAGGTGAGGTGGTTATTACTGGTAGTGGTTGGGTCCGTACAGTCCATCGTTATTGTGGCGCAACTTTTATACACCCAAATATCAGGAGGAGTTATGAACGGATCACATGTAGGCGGTATTTTGTCTGAAACAGGATTTTATCTCGTTATTTTTGTGTTATTTAGCTACAGATACCAAAAAAAAAATAGTACACATATACAGTTAATATTGTATTGATTGTTGTTTACTGTTATAAAGTTTGTAAGGTGAGGCTAAAATTTCAACAAGACAGATGCGCTGAGTTAGTGTTGTGTCTTCGTGCTGCACCCACACTTCGACAGAAAATGGGTCAGCTTTAGTATTCTATTCATCAATTTGCCTAAAATTACAATTATATATATTTTGATCGCAATATCTTGGAGAATAACTCGTAAAAAACACACTAAAAGTTATAAGGTAACACTGATAAAGAAGAATTACGTAACCAGACGAATATATTAAGTGTAAGAATCAGAAGTCTTGCTCCGAGATTATAAAACTTGTTCATGCTCAACTTAAAATTCGTACTCAAACACAATTTCATGAATTATATATCAATACAAATTAAAGCACACACACTTGATTCAACCTTGAATTTGAAGGTATTTAAGCAGATTGAAAGAAGAATGATACAGGTTTTTCTATTTATTTTGGTTATAATGAGCCAAATTGTTTTTGAGTTGAGTATGGAAGCTTGAGTTGGGCACGGAATAACGTTTTATACCCTCGGACCATGATGAATGTTATTGTCGATCCCACACTTACTGTTTACATTGACCTTCACAAAAACGACAGTAGACATTTCCGGAACACCTCGGTCTCTCACTAATACCGTCAGATTAGCAGATCGTGTCTGGTAGAGAGCGCTGCGAGGAAAACCCTTTGCAACCATGATAGTACCATCTGCTGTTATGTTGAAATGTCCGTCTATTGAAATGATATATGAAAAGGGATGTAATATATATATAATCAGATGCAGTATGAAAATGTCTAATTTTTTTTGAAAAAATAACCTTTTCCAGCAAAGTAAATGTTCTCTTATTTTCAAATTGTAATGAGCCAAGTTTACGGAACTATTCAATTAAACTAAGAATCTTCAGAAAATTCATGTTTTGTTGCAATGTTTTTTATCATTGATGTTTTTTTGTTAGTGGTGTCACTACTCATTCCATTGTTTTGTTTTTTTCATTTGCCACCCAGTATTTACCATATATATTAAGTATTGTAATTACTGTGAATATTGTTAAACTGTTAAACTGAAAGTTGTATATTCCTGTATCACCTTTAATAATATATATATATATATAATAAATAGATCATTAAAACTGTATATATATAAACATATATAAATATGTTCCACATATATTGTCATATATGGATTAGGTAACATGTATAACTAAAACTGTATATACTTGCTTCACTTCCGGTGATTGTCATATATGGATCAGGTAACATGTATAATTAAAACTATATATACTTGCTTCACCTCAAGTGATTGTCATATATGGATAAGGTAACATGTATAACTAAAACTGTATATACTTGCTTCACCTCAAGTGATTGTCATATATGGATCAGGTAACATGTATAACTAAAACTGTGTATACTTGCTTCACCTCAAGTGATTGTCATATATGGATCAGGTAACATGTATAACTAAAACTGTGTATACTTGCTTCACCTCCAGTGATTATCATATATGGATTAGGTAACATGCATAACTAAAACTGTATATACTTGCTTCACCTCCAGTGATTATCATATATGGATCAGGTAACATGCATAACTAAAACTGTATATACTTGCTTCACCTCCAGTGATTATCATATATGGATCAGGTAACATGTATAACTAAAACTGTATATACTTGCTTCAACTCCAGTGATTATCATATATGGATCAGGTAACATGTATAACTAAAACTGTATATACTTGCTTCACCTCCAGTGGTTATCATATATGGATCAGGTAACATTTATAACTAAAACTGTATATATTTGCTTCACCTCCAGTGATTATCATATATGGATCAGGTAACATTTATTACTAAAACTGTATATACTTGCTTCACCTTCAGTGATTATCATATATGGATCCGGTAACATGTATAACTAAAACTGTATATACTTGCTTCACCTCCAGTGATTATCATATATGGATCAGGTAACATTTATAACTAAAACTGTATATACTTGCTTCACCTCCAGTGATTATCATATATGGATCAGGTAACATTTATAACTAAAACTGTATATACTTGCTTCACCTCCAGTGATTATCATATATGGATCAGGTAACATTCATTACTAAAACTGTATATACTTGCTTCACCTCCAGTGATTATCATATATGGATCAGGTAACATTTATTACTAAAACTGTATATACTTGCTTCACCTCCAGTGATTATCATATATGGATCCGGTAACATGTATAACTAAAACTGTATATACTTGCTTCACCTCCAGTGATTATCATATATGGATCAGGTAACATTTATAACTAAAACTGTATATACTTGCTTCACCTCCAGTGATTATCATATATGGATCAAGTAACATTTATAACTAAAACTGTATATACTTGCTGTATATACTTGCTTCACCTCCAGTGATTATCATATATGGATCAGGTAACATGTATAACTAAAACTGTATATACTTGCTTCACTTCCGGTGATTGTCATATATGGATCAGGTAACATGTATAATTAAAACTATATATACTTGCTTCACCTCAAGTGATTGTCATATATGGATAAGGTAACATGTATAACTAAAACTGTATATACTTGCTTCACCTCAAGTGATTGTCATATATGGATCAGGTAACATGTATAACTAAAACTGTGTATACTTGCTTCACCTCCAGTGATTATCATATATGGATTAGGTAACATGCATAACTAAAACTGTATATACTTGCTTCACCTCCAGTGATTATCATATATGGATCAGGTAACATGCATAACTAAAACTGTATATACTTGCTTCACCTCCAGTGATTATCATATATGGATCAGGTAACATGTATAACTAAAACTGTATATACTTGCTTCAACTCCAGTGATTATCATATATGGATCAGGTAACATGTATAACTAAAACTGTATATACTTGCTTCACCTCCAGTGGTTATCATATATGGATCAGGTAACATTTATAACTAAAACTGTATATATTTGCTTCACCTCCAGTGATTATCATATATGGATCAGGTAACATTTATTACTAAAACTGTATATACTTGCTTCACCTTCAGTGATTATCATATATGGATCCGGTAACATGTATAACTAAAACTGTATATACTTGCTTCACCTCCAGTGATTATCATATATGGATCAGGTAACATTTATAACTAAAACTGTATATACTTGCTTCACCTCCAGTGATTATCATATATGGATCAGGTAACATTTATAACTAAAACTGTATATACTTGCTTCACCTCCAGTGATTATCATATATGGATCAGGTAACATGTTTAACTAAAACTGTATATACTTGCTTCACCTCCAGTGATTATCATATATGGATCAGGTAACATTTATTACTAAAACTGTATATACTTGCTTCACCTCCAGTGATTATCATATATGGATCCGGTAACATGTATAACTAAAACTGTATATACTTGCTTCACCTCCAGTGATTATCATATATGGATCAGGTAACATTTATAACTAAAACTGTATATACTTGCTTCACCTCCAGTGATTATCATATATGGATCAAGTAACATTTATAACTAAAACTGTATATACTTGCTGTATATACTTGCTTCACCTCCAGTGATTATCATATATGGATCAGGTAACATGTATAACTAAAACTGTATATACTTGCTTCACCTCCAGTGATTATCATATATGGATCAGGTAACATGTATAACTAAAACTGTATATACTTGCTTCAACTCCAGTGATTATCGTATATGGATTAAGTAACATTTATAACTAAAACTGTATATACTTGCTTCACCTCCAGTGATTATCATATATGGATCAGGTAACATGTATAATTAAAACTGTATATACTTGCTTCAACTCCAGTGAATATCATATCTGGATCAGGTAACATTCATAACTAAAACTGTATACCCTTGCTTTACCTCCAGTGATTGTCATATATTGATCAGGTAACATTCATAACTAAAATTTAATATACGTGTGTCACCTCTACTAATTGTCATACATAGATCAGATAACATTTATAACTAAAACTGTATATACGTACGTCACTTCTAATAATTGTCATACATAGATCAGGTAACATTCATAACTAAAACTGTATATACGTGCGTCACTTCTAATATATGTCATACAAAGATCAGGTAACATTCATAACTAAATCTGTATAAACGTGTGTCACCTCTACTAATTGTCATACATAGATCAGATAACATTTATAACTAAAACTGTATATACGTGTGTCGCTCCTAATAATCGTCATACATAGATCAGATAACATTCATAACTAAAATTTAATATACGTGTGTCACCTCTACTAATTGTCATACATAGATCAGATAACATTTATAACTAAAACTGTATATACGTGTGTCACTTCTAATAATTGTCATACATAGATCAGGTAACATTCATAACTAAAACTGTATATACGTGCGTTGCTTCTAATAATTGTCATACATAGATCAGGTAACATTCATAACTAAATCTGTATATACGTGTGTCACCTCTACTAATTGTCATACATAGATCAGATAACATTTATAACTAAAACTGTATATACGTGTGTCGCTCCTAATAATTGTCATACATAGATCAGGTAACATTCATAAATAAAACTGTATATACGTGTGTCGCTTCTAATAATTGTCATACATAGATCAGGTTATATTGATCACTATATACCTGTGTCACTTCCAGTGACTGTCATATATAGATCAGATAGGCAGAATGTGGAGCGCGTTGTGGGAGAGCACCGAACCCATGATCGGAGGGTCGTGGGTTCAATTCTCCGCAACGGCTATGTGTGGTGTCCTTGAGCCAGGCACTTTTTCCGCATATGCTTTGTACTGGTACTACCCAGGAAGACTTCGGGCGTGATTTGCCTGAGTTGTAAGAACTTGTTTCACAATCGAAGTAAAATAAATAAGTTTAAAACAAAAAAATAGGCAGAATAGTGAAACTTTGTATTTACCTTTATCCCCTCCAGTAATTGTCATATATAGATCAGTATTTGATTTGTCGATATCCGTATCATAACAAAATAATTTGAAAACATCTCTTCCGGGGAGATACAGTATGTCAATGGTAGCCTCTAATAGACCAGTCTGACATACAGGTGGACTGTTAATATCCCTGACGTGTATTTCCACTTCGGTGGACCCGCTCAGCCCTTCCCCGTCAGTGGCCTGAAAAGATAGCAACACAAAATAAAAACAATTGATATACTGGACGAGTTCTAGTTAGTTACAAGATACTTATTATTGGTTATAGGAATAGTGTATGGATTTAAGGTTCGGATAGATAATTCTGTTCCGATTGATAATTACTTTGGCAGGAACGAGTCTTTTATGATGACCCTTTGTCTTGCATACAAAACTTATTGAATAATGATCCAATTTAATTTATTTCCAGGGCGCGAGGAGTGTAAAAAAGAACGTGGCGAGGGTGTATTATGTCAGTACCCTGTACCCCTGTGAATTAGTAAACAGATTCTTTTGTATTGTTTAAATATTTACCATTTACGACTGTCTGTTATTTCGATTTGTTTCTTTACACTGCCCGGGACAAAAACATCACAAGCAGGTGAACGTAAACACATGAACCCTTAGATCAGTGGTAAGAGCTGAATACGTCAAAAGTCTCTAAATGTACATGGTCAGGAAGTATCTCTAAAAGCAAGTGGAGGAAGACTGTGTTTGTACTTATAATATGTTGCAAAAATCTGAACAAAAGCTTAGTCATGCCATTTTATCCGTAAGACAAATGTGCATATTTTTAATCACCAAAACGAATGAATATATACTGAACGAAACAGCTAACCCGCCACTTTTTATTTCCAATATTTTCGCTAAAATGTTGAATAGCGTTATTGAAAGTTATATATGTCACAGAAACAGAAAAGTACGTATTTTTACATGACTTAAATGTTCTTTCTTATTCAAGCCCAAATTTCAAGGAAATTGCTTTGATACGTTTTGAGAAAATACATAAAATGTCAGGCATATAAATGATAAGGTGGCGGGTTAGCTGTTCCGTCCAGTCAGGCATATAAATGATTAGGTGGCGGGTTAGCTGTTCCGTCCAGTCAGGCATATACATGATTAGGTGGCGGGTTAGCTGTTCCGTCCAGACAGACATATAAATGATAAGGTGGCGGGTTAGCTGTTCCGTCCAGTCAGGCATATAAATGATTAGGTGGCGGGCGGGTTAGCTGTTCCGTCCAGTCATGCATATAAATGATTAGGTGGCGGATTAGCTGTTCCGTCCAGACAGGCATATACATGATTAGGTGGCAGGTTAGCTGTTCCTTCCAGTCAGGCATATACATGATTAGGTGGCGGGTTAGCTGTTCCGTCTAGTCAGGCATATACATGATTAGGTGGCGGGTTAGCTGTTCCGTCCAGTCAGGCATATAAATGATTAGGTGGCGGGTTAGCTGTTCCTTCCAGACAGGCATATGCATGATTAGGTGGCGGGTTAGCTGTTCCGTCCAGTCAGGCATATAAATGATTAGGTGGCGGGTTAGCTGTTCCGTCCAGACAGGCATATACATGATTAGGTGGCAGGTTAGCTGTTCCGTCCAGTCAGGCATATAAATGATTAGGTGGCGCGTTAGCTGTTCCGTCCAGACAGGCATATACATGATTAGGTGGCGGGTTAGCTGTTCCGTCCAGTCAGGCATATACATGATTAGGTGGCGGGTTAGCTGTTCCGTCCAGACAGGCATATACATGATTAGGTGGCGGGTTAGCTGTTCCGTCCAGTCAGACATATAAATGATTAGGTGGCGCGTTAGCTGTTCCGTCCAGACAGGCATATACATGATTAGGTGGCGGGTTAGCTGTTCCGTCCAGTCAGACATATAAATGATTAGGTGGCGCGTTAGCTGTTCCGTCCAGACAGGCATATACATGATTAGGTGGCGGGTTAGCTGTTCCGTCCAGACAGGCATATACATGAATAGGTGGCAGGTTAACTGTTCCGTTCAGTATCCATACTTACCGTGACGCTATACACGTATAAATTTCTCACTGTTGCATTTAAATCGCCTCTGGTATAGAAACCTATATCAGCTGATATAAAGAGGAATGGATCTGAAAGTTGGTCATCAAAGTCAGCAGAATTGATCACTGAAAAATAAATAATTTAGTTTTATTTTATTTCTCAATTTGAATACATTTTATACAGTAAAGCAATTGTAATCAATAGCAGATTAATTACTAGAACGAAAGCAAAATGCTTCTCCTGTAAGTAATCTGCACCTTGTTTCACGCTGCTTTTCAGAATATTTACATCTACAAAATAGGTTACTAAAAGAGTAACACATTACATACAAAGCCATAAGTATTCTATCGGGACAATTGTTTCTCAAAATATTTGAGGTAGCAGAAGCACTATACGTCTAAGAAATGATGATGCAATTGTGTTTACAGTAGATTGGTACTCGTGTACTATCGACAGTGCGTGTGAATCTAACGTGGCACCGGAAAGAATATTCATCTGAAAACGTTGTGATTAAACGTTCTTTGATGCTAAGCGTTTACACTAGCAAACTTTCGTCGGGTCGTTTTCTATGTACTATATCAATCACTAGGGCTGTAAAAACAGAGACTACTTTGTCTGCGACAGTTTGTTTCTCAAAAAAGTCTCTAAGAGTGTAGGGGCTAAATTTAAAAGGAAATGAAATATATTTTTTAAAACGAAAACTGAGGGTTTTCATATGCTCTCTCTCTGTGTGTGTGTGTGTGTGTGTGTGTGTGTGTGGTGTGTGTGTGTGTGTGTGTGTGTGTGTGTGTGGTGTGTGTGTGTGTGTGTGTGTGTGTGTGTGTGTGTGTGGTGTGTGTGTGTGTGTGTGTGTGTGTGTGGTGTGTGTGTGTGTGTGTGTGTGTGTGTGTGTGTGTGGTGTGTGTGTGTGTGTGTGTGTGTGTGTGTGTGTGGTGTGTGTGTGTGTGTGTGTGTTTAATGTCACAATCATCCCACTTCACGTTACACGTGACAGTAACTTTTATTTGAAGTCCTCAGAAAGAATCCGAGTAGAACAGCTATCATTTCAGCTGAAACTGCGAAAATATAATTTTCGCACATGAAGGACTTTATCGATTTAATCTCAAGTTCTCAACTTAAGGAATGAGTTTGTTTGTTTTAAATATTTAGCTTCATTTTTATACCATCAAGGGCTAACAGACGACTAGTTAACCCGTCACTATTTCTTAGGATCCAGAAAAGTTAACCAGTACTCGAGCACATCTCCAAAAGTTACTCATAACTTTCCCATTTGAAACAACGGTAGGAGACAATTGGCAAAGAGACGCAATGTCGTATATCAATCATCGAGGAGACTGTTGCCGGGCGGGGTTTCGAACTCATGATCCTTTGTATTAATAGTCAATTATATTGAAGCAGTTCATTCGACTACTCGTTCACAAAGTGCCCATGTGGTACATTGTGAAACTGACAAACGAAATGAATGTTTTCACTACAAATGGAAAACAATAAAATATCTCATTTATTCCATTTTTAGTGTCATTAATTTCCGATTTTAAGCAATACTGCAACTAATACTTTTTTATTTAAAAATATCCGCATTTTAAATGACTTACCGTTTATTTGCGATTAGTTTAAAATTGGTAATGTTTCTCCTTTGTATCAACAAATCACTTGCATTGAATAGTTTTATCAAATGACAATTGTATCTTACATGAACGAACATAAATATTAAATTGTAAATTTAATATAAAAAAAATGATGAATTTAAAGCAGAACATTTTCGAAGGATAAAGTTTAACTTTAAGTTTTGGAATTTCTGTATGTGAGTTTTTCTTAATAACCAATTATTAATAAACCGAGTCATACTAAAACAATTCATACAGTAAAATATAAAAGGGAAAACGAAGGTAGAGGTCACATCCGACATACAAATAACATCCAAAATGTCCTTAGACAAAATAGGCGACTGTGATAGCCCACGTGACACCGGAGATAATTTTTAACTTACGTGTTGCTTCAACTGAAGTAATTTTAAAGCTCTCATTGTCGGTGTTGGTGTCCAAGTCGCTGACTTCAAGGGTAAGTATAGGTTTGTTTCCTGTCTTCAACGTCTCATTCACCGAAATATTATATAGAGGCAACTCAAACCGCGGGGCATCGTTCACATTATACACCGAGAAATACCAATATATCTTTGTTGTTGCAAAACCATTGGACACATATCCCACAAGCTGCAGAGAAAAATATATACAGTCAGTAATTCTGTGTTTGTACTATTTATTTTAGTGATTCAATAGTTTACTCAAAGTTTGTATGATCGATTTCGATTCCGTGTGCTGGAATTAAACCAAAACTGAGTAGTGTTATTGGAGGCCATCAGGTCGAACCGAGAATCGAATCCACAACCTCCCGTTTGAGCGACCAATAATTAACCCAACTTACAGCCGTCCCACTCAAACTAATGTATATCTTAATAATTACATCAAACTGTATTATAAAAACTGTGATTACATTATACAAATGTTAAGAAAAGTTCCACCACAAGTGCGTATAAAAAGAGACAGTTACTGTCAGAGAAAGACCGCGGCGTGGTCTAGTGGTAGAGCGTCCACCTCGCATGCGGAAGGTCTTGGGTTCAATCCCCGGCCGTGTCATACCAAATACTTTAAAAATGGTACTAGAAACTTCCTTGCTTGACACTCAGCATTTAGAGGATTTTGATGAATCCTTGAAATACATAATTATCAGTATGTATAGTAGTGTTTAACGTCATGGGTTCAGATCTGATGTTTTTTAACAGACTTATGACCGTTTTAGTGTTTAGAACTAGAAATATTGACCATACTTTATCTCCTTAAACCTCTTATTGAATTTGAAAGTTTTAGGAAGTATCAGTTAAAATCAAGTAATGCTCGTTGTTGCGGGTTTCCAATTCGATGACCCTTGTCAGTATTTTAAAATGAAAAATTGTATCGCGATTCATCTCATTCACCGCTTATCTATTTTTAATTTGGACAAAACTAGGCGCTTAGGCAAATGCAGGGGGTTGGGAGTGGATCCGACGGCTACCCACTCCTCATTACTAATTCCGTGTGTCTTTTTAACGAATTCTTACTGAAGAAGCCAATTCTTTTGTATTTGAGTTAAAGCTAGTCATTCTCAAAACTAGCATTATTAGTCCTTATGTCCACTTTATAGTGAGAATTTGTGATTTTAGTCATTTCGCTTACCCAATGCAAACTTTGCACTCTGTAAAATATTGGTTATTTATACTAATTTGAGAAAAGTTAACTCAATGATCATTCATACGAAATATTGTCAACACTGAACAAGATTATTCAGAGGAGACATGTTTCAATTTTCGCCTTTTGTATCCCTGAGGCCGCCATTGTGATTATTTTCCGAACAACTTACGGCATAAATAAAAAGGCATATGATAACATAATAGATGAAAACACCTTACAAATATACGATTTAATTCCTTAAAGTCTTACCAAATATTCTCCAAATCGACCCCTCGGGCTAATTTTAATGCATGCATTAATGACGATCTTGTCTTTCGAGGTTGAAGATCGAACCTCAAGTAAATTAGTACCATTTCCGGTGGAGTCGGTGATTGTCATAGTACCACCAATGGGATCCGTGCATTGAACTACGTCAGCTATACAAAATCCCTCTGGTTTGCTTTCCCCGAACGATGTTTCAATTATAGTTCGGTCACAGGATGGAGGTAAAGTTGCTGAAAAAAGAATAAATGTCCATAAAAATCCCAGACGGACGTTGTAGTACAAGACCTTAAGATGCTACCGCAGTCATAGAATAGTGTGATAAGTATAATATATTAACCTGTGTTATCAGCGAACTTGTCACTACTTTTGTACGTATTCATTTCACTTATTATAATTCAGTAAGTGTTTGTATTAAATGTGTTTTTGTGTTATTATGACAGTTTTGTCATTTGAATGTTATATCTCTTGTTGGAGCAAATTATAATTTTCTTAGTTTTGCAGTACAAGTTATAGAGATTAAACAAACGTCCAAAACTGAAGAAGAGTGTTGCAGTACAAGATAAAAGATTAAACAAACGTCCGAAACTGAAGAAGAGTGTTGCAGTACAAGATATAGAGATTAAACAAACGTCCGAAACTGAAGAAGAGTGTTGCAGTACACGATATAGAGATTAAACAAACGTCCGAAACTGAAGAAGAGTGTTGCAGTACAAGATATAGAGATTAAACAAACGTCCGAAACTGAAGAAGAGTGTTGCAGTACAAGATAAAGAGATTAAACAAACGTCCGAAACTGAAGAAGAGTGTTGCAGTACACGATATAGAGATTAAACAAACGTCCGAAACTGAAGAAGAGTGTTGCAGTACAAGATATAGAGATTAAACAAACGTCCGAAACTGAAGAAGAGTGTTGCAGTACAAGCAATAAAATATTGTCCACGCATGTTTTCGTCGTTGAACATTGTGACCTTGTGACCTTCAGAACTAAGGTCAATTGTGTTTAAATCGACTATACTTTACAATTAAACTTTTATTGCGCACACAATCAAAATTATCTATTCTACATTATATGCTATAACTTACAATTCACTTTAACAGTTATGCTCACGGTGTCCATAAGCTGAGGAGTGTCCCTGTCTTTGACAAATACAGTTATTGTATATTCAGGAATAGATGTGACCAAGGCACCGGACAACGAAATAAGTCCAACGTCTGTGATGCTAAATACTTCAGATGCATCATCTGTAAATAGAAGAAATGTTTGAATATCAATAAGAAATAAAATGATTGTAAGTCCCTCACTAATTGAACAAATAAGTATTTGACATGCCAGAAATACTAGAAAATTATTCTGCTTGTTAAAGATATGTTGAGCAAATATTCCCTATGTAATGCTTCTTATACGACATTAAACACTAGTTTGAAAATATTTCTTTAAAATGCAAACAAAGCTAAAATCTTATTTATAAATTTTGAAGAACTCACATAGGATTAGATGTAAATTCAGATATAAAAAGTGTTATAATTCGAAGTTATATGTGTATGTGGTTTTGTTACGGAAACATATGAAAGAATGGATGGAGTATAACGAGTAATGTATTTTAAAACACTTCACAGTACAGTTTTTCAAAATTAACATATGCGTTATCAATTTTAAACTTAATATGGTTCATTTGGTAAGATCAATTTCTTATGCATTATAGAATGATATAAATTATTAGTGACACTTCTTATAAAAATAATAAAATAATATAGTTGACGTAAATGTCATTTTTTAAATACAGTGAACCCTGTCTTAAGCAGCCAGTGAATGAAATGAGCAAAAGTGGCATTTTATGACAGACTGTTGCTTAACACAGGTCAATTTGCTCTGGAAGCATAGAAATAGAAAAAAAACAATTGTGGCTGCTTAAGACAAGCGACTTTTTAATAGCGGTGACTGCTTACACGGTTTGGCTGTAAAATAACTACACTAAAACAAGTAAAACAACATGGTACTTCCGTAATCGTTTCAATTCGAGATCATTTGAGATGTAACTGAATTAAAACAAATTCTAATAAATTCTAATTTACGAGCCAACTTCCTAAGCAATACCCCAAGCTCATCAAATGTTACTATGTTCTTCATACTTGTATACACCACAACATTAATTATATAAAAGTTACAACGTATGCTGATGTTGATCAATGTGCAGTCTAACCTGATGAGGAAGGTGTATAAGTTATACTGTAATCCATCTGCTTATATTGTGGAGACACATCCAGGTCGCTACAGTTGACGGCGGCTAGTGCCGTTCCAGTTGGAGCTGTTAAAACTACAGTAATTATATTCGTTTCAACTTCACACACTGGCGGTTCATCGTTCACATCTTGGATATTTATAATGACTGTTGCCGTGGCCGTGGCGGTTTCTAGTGCTCCATCTGTTGCCTTAATTATAACATGAAATTATTTCATTATTAACAATTAAACTGTGTTTTATGTGTGTACACCTATATACTTTTAAAGAAAATATGTCGTAATTTTGTTGTTTTTCATTTTTGATCTATACATAAAAAGCAAATTTTGTATCTGTAAGGAAAAAGTATAAACAAACGTAGTTTGCAAATTAAGTAAACAATTAAACATTCAATTAATACGATTTCTTACGTATTTGAAAGACAATAAACTCAACAAATATAAGAAATTATCTCTAAAAAGTAAAATGAAAATATCTCAAATGTTCTTACAACAACATGAATGATACGGCTTGGAGAGTCCTTATCTGTATCTAGTGCTGCAGTTACTTTTATCTGACCAGTAGTTCTATCTAAACTAAAGTATGCACCGATATCTGAATAAAAAAACAAAAAAATTCAATTTTCAATTTAGTTTAAAAATGATAAAGTATATTCAGCGATAAATAACAAATGCAACTAGTATAATACCTTTCACTATAGCGTTAATTTGAAGATAAAGAAATAAAATGAAACATAGAAGTTAAGAAAACACATCAAGCCGATGTATTCATTAAAGTTCTCTGCTAGTGACCTACCATGGCGGTAACTCCAGTTGTTACTGCAATCTATAATATGTATGTATTCATTAATAATTTCTGCTACTGACCTACTAAGGCAGTACTCCCGTTGTCACTGTCATCTATAATATGTATGTATTCATTAATGTTACCTGCTTCTGACCTACCAAGGCGGTAACTCCCGTTGTTACTGCCATCTATAATATGTATGTATTCATTAATAATTTCTGCTACTGACCTACCATGGCAGTACTCCCGTTGTCACTGCCATCTATAATATGTATGTATTAATTAATGTTTCTGCGCAGACCTACCATGGCGGTACTCCCGTTGTTACTGCCATCTATAAAATGTATGAATTCATTAATGTCCTCAGCTACTGACCTACCAAGGCGGTAACTACGGTTGTTACTGCCATCTATAAAATGTATGAATTCATTAATGTTATCTGCTACTGACCTACCAAGGCGGTAACTCCGGTTGTCACTGTCATCTATAAAATGTATGAATTCATTAATGTTCTCTGCTACTGACCTACCATGGCGGTAACTTCCGTTGTTACTGCCATCTATAAAATGTATGAATTCATTAATGTCCTCTGCTACTGACCTACCAAGGCGGTAACTACGGTTGTGACTGCCATCTATAAAATGTATGAATTAATTAATGTTATCTGCTACTGACCTACCAAGGCGGTACCTCCGGTTGATACTGCCATATATAATATGTATGCATTCATTAATGTTCTCTTCTAATGACCTACCAAGGCGGTAACTCCCGTTGTTACTGCCATCTATAATATGTATGTATTCATAAATAATTTCTGCTACTGACCTACCAAGGCAGTAACACTAGTTGTCACCTCCATCTATAATATGTATGTATTCATTAATGTTATCTGCTACTGACCTACCATGGCAGTAACTCCCGTTGTTACTACCATCTATAATATGTATGAATTCATTAATGTTCACTGCTACTGACCTACCAAGGCGGTAACTCCCGTTGTCACTACCATCTATAAGATGTATGAATTCATTAATGTTCTCTGCTACTGATCTACCAAGGCGGTAACTCCCGTTGTCACTACCATCTATAATATGTATGAATTCATTAATGTTCTCTGCTACTGACCTACCATGACAGTAACTCCCGTTGTTACTACCATCAATAATATGTATGAATTCATTAATGTTTTCTGCTACTGACCTACCAAGGCGGTAACTCCCGTTGTTATTACCATCTATAATATGTATGAATTCATTAATGTTCACTGCTACTGACCTACCAAGGCGGTAACTTCCGTTTTCACTTCCATCTAGAATATGTATATATATACTCTGCTACTGACCTACCAAGGCGGTAACTCCCGTTGTTACTGCCATCTATAATATGTATGTATTCATTAATGTTCTCTGCTACTGACCTACTAAGGCGGTAACTCCCGTTGTCACTACCATCTATAATATGTATGAATTCATTAATGTTCTCTACTACTGACCTACCAAGGCGGTAACTCCCGTTGTCACTACCATCTATAATATGTATGAATTCATTAATGTTATCTGCTACTGACCTACCAAGGCGGTAACTCCCGTTGTCACTACCATCTATAATATTTATGAATTCATTTATGTTCTCTGCTACTGACCTACCATGACAGTAACTCCCGTTGTTACTACCATCAATAATATGTATGAATTCATTAATGTTCTCTGTTACTGACCTACCAAGGCGGTAACTCCCGTTTTCACTTCAATCTAGAATATGTATATATATACTCTGCTACTGACCTACCAAGGCGGTAACTCCCGTTGTCACTGCCATTTATTATATGTATGTATTCATTAATGTTATCTGCTACTGACCTACCAAGGCGGTAACTCCTGTTGTCACTGCCATCTGTAATATGTATGAATTCATTAATGTTATCTGCTACTGACCTACCAAGGCGGTAACTCCTGTTGTCACTGCCATCTGTAATATGTATGAATTCATTAATATTCTCTGCTACTGACCTACCAAATCGGTTACTACGGTTGTTACTTCCATCTGTAATATGTATGTATTTATTAATGTTCTCAGCAACTGACCTACCATGGCGGTAACTCCCGTTGTCACTGCCATCTATAATATGTATGTATTCATTAATATTCTCTGCTACTGACCTACCAAGGCGGTAACTCTCGTTGTTACTACCATCTATAATATGTATGTATTCATTAATGCTCTCTGCTACTGACCTACCATGGCGGTAACTCCCGTTGTCACTACCATCTATAATATGTATGCATTCGTTAATGTTCTCTGCTACTGACCTACCAAGGCGGTAACTCCCGTTTTACTACCATCTATTATATTTATGTGTTCGTTAATGTTATCTGCTACTGACCTACCAAGGCGGTACCTCCCGTTGTCACTGCCGTTGATAATATGTATGTATTCATTAATGTTCTCTGCTACTGACCTACCAAGGCGGTAACTCCCGTTGTCACTGCCATCTATAATATGTTTGTATTCATTAATGTGCTCTGCTACTGACCTACCATGGCAGTAACTCCCGTTGTTACTACCATCTTTAATATGTTTGTATTCATTAATGTTCTCTGCTACTGACCTACCAAGGCGGTAACTCCCGTTGTTACTACCATCCATAATATGTATGTATTCATAAATGTTCTCTGCTACTAACCTACCAAGGCGGTAACTCCCGTTGTTATTACCATCTATAATATGTATGTATTCATTAATGTTCACTGCTACTGACCTACCAAGGCGGTAACTCCCGTTTTCACTTCCATCTAGAATATGTATATATATATACTCTGCTACTGACCTACCAAGGCGGTAACTCCCGTTGTTACTACCATCTATAATATGTATTTATTCATTCATGTTCTCTGCTACTGACCTACCAAGGCAGTAACTCACGTTGTTACTACCATCTATAATATGTTTGTATTCATTAATTGTCACTGCTACTGACTTACCAAGGCGGTAACTTCCGTTGTTACTGCCATCTATAATATGTTTGTATTCATTAATGTTCTCAATAATGTTAACGATGATTATCTTATGCATTCTACTTTTCATAATTGTTCTATATACTGTTATGTTTATGCTGGTTTGGTGGATCAATCCTGTTGATTGTTACATCTCCTGTTAAATAGATTTACCTATATTTACCTATTTTCGTTATCTAATAAACTTTATACGGGAAGACACTATCCAAGTTTTGTAAACATTATGTTGAATTAAATTGATTTCCTCTTTTTTTTGTATTTCATTCAAGTTCTTTAGTGTACTATCGTTTCGAACCTCAATGAAAGCAATCAGTAAAAATATAACGAGAGGGTTGATTTGAAGGAAGACTAAAGGTTTTATTTGTGGTGAAGCTATAAAATATGAATCCTAATGTTTAGGACATCATTCAAAGGAAGAAACCCAAGGGTTGGGTTTGTGGTGAAGTAATACCTGGTGAACTATAGGTAACAGTTCCAAAAACCCCAGAATCAGGATCGGTTGCCGATACCGTTGTGACCAAGCTTCCAATTGTAGTATTTTCCATAATAGACGTGGTATACAGAACTGGGTTAAATCTTGGTGGGTCGTTGATATCCAATACGGTTAATTGAATGGTTATATTCCTCTCTCCATATGGTGAAAATACTCGTACATGTATCTGTCAATCCAATCGAAAATAAAACTATTTAATATGTTTATTTCTAATATGAATTACCAAAATATAATGAATGAATGAATGAATGAATGAATGAATGAATGAATGGTATTTTATGACCCGTCGATACATACGTAGGTCATATTTGTGCGATTAACAAACCTAGATATATAAAAAAAAGTAAGGAATAACTCACTGATACGAAATAAGTAGTTTATCCCAGCACCTGACATTTTCCTATTCAGGTCTATTAAACCCTAATGTGAAAACATGGAATTCCTTGCCTGTCCCACAATTCATAGCAGTTTATCCCAGCACCTGACATCTTCCGAAACAATTCTGTAATACCCTTATGTAAAAGCAAGGAATTCCCTGTAGCATTCTATAGCACTCTAATGCATTTACGAAATTATGATGCAATTCAACATCCGCTTAAGCAACTGACAAACCAGCGTGCTCTTAAAAGAACGCGTGCTATATTTAAATATACTTAATTCATGCTCATTAGTGTTACATCTAAAGATTCATAAATAATAATTCATATTTCTTTATGTAAAACTGGGCTTACAACGCCTGTTGTGAAAATATAAGGAAGAATTTTACATAGGCAAATTGATGATCCTTGTAATATACATTCCACAGGTAATGATGTAAAATTGTAAACGATAAAATTTGAGAAATGTGATACCTATCAACAGTTTTAATGCATAAATACGTATACATTTTAATTTCATAGACGCATGAGGTATAAGTTGTCAGAAATGGTATTATGTTAACTGAAATAATTTTTTGATACAATGGCAGTTGTTGACATCCATTGACTGGAACCAATTGAAAAATAAATGAGAATCATAGCAAAACGATAATAAATAAGAAGTGTCTGATTGCAAAGTTATATCATTTTCCAGAATGACTTAAGTTGCAACTATTGTGTAACTTTTCTTTGTACTCGGTCCAAATACATCATAAAATATCGTTCTGTACAAACAGGATAATATTATCATATAAAAGGACACCTAGTTAGGCTTGGTACACAAGAAAAGACTAGTTTTTATTGAATCTGTTTATATCAGTATTTTGGAACAACGTTGAATGAGTTATGAAATGCTATATTAATGCTGTTTAACATGAAATATAAAAAAACTATCGTGTATGTCACTATTTGTATATAAGTGTTTATTAAGACTTACTTCAGCTAAAAAGTAGTCCGATTTCTATTGCATTAAAACTTCACGTAATAGATACAAACTTATTAAGAGTTTTGCTTAATCGACCAATCACTGGCTATTGCAAAATTATGAGTGTCATTATGCAAATGAAATATTTTACTGTACATCTACCATTCGGTTATATGCAAATGAAACGTTCGCGCAGATGACGTAGATATTTGAGTTAGATTTAGAGTGTGGAGGTGGTTAGGATTGCATCTAAAATATGGTGTGATTTAAAGACATTCGACATCATCTGTGATTTAGCAAATAATACCATGCAAAATGTAAAAAACATGAACTCACCATCCATATTCCGTATTTGTGTTTCAGAGATATCAGCGTATATAGATGGAGGTTATTGTCTGCGGCTTGATCGGAGTCGAGTCTAAATAAAGTAGTGCCATTACCAGTCAGACTGTCATATGACAGCGTTGCATTTACTACCGGATCTCTGCACGAGGTTATTATTGGGAAAGAAACGTTTGCGCCAAGTGTCTCGCTTTTCGTTATCTGTAGTGTGGGATTTTGGCATAGTGGGTTTACTGAATCTGAAATTTTTGATGTGATTGGATCAGGGTGGAGAAAACACGTGACCATTTTGTTGTCGTACATTTCTAAAAGTAGATCTCGCTTCAGCTAAATTTTTCATTCATAACTTTCTTAATAGTCTATGCGTTTAAACAAAATAAAATGAAGACACATGTACACCTAATAATAAAATAGTTTTACTTTCTACGGCAATGAGAGTAATTCAAATCTAGTCAGTACATTCCTCAAGCAATTCGATTTAATAAACGTTTGGAATGGTTGTTCATGATACCTTGACTATTTAGATAAATTTGGTAAATTTCTTCTGTTTTGTTTTCTAAAATCCGAGATCTTTAGCTTATGAATAACTAACGGTAAACTTAAGTTTTGCACCGCTTTTTGAAATGGCAATTCTTCGAAAACGGTTAAGGGTTGATGAAAGGTAATATTATGTATGCTTAGAACAACAATTAATTTATCGAATTTCATAACACACATCAAATTTTACGACATAGCAAATCCGTGTAAACATATAACCCTTATATCCCTTTGTGGTATGATATTCCATCCAGCAGGACAACGCAAAGCTCCCACACTGCGTGCGTGTCACAGCAGTTCTTGCACACCAATGGTATCAATGTACTACCATGGTCACCGATGTCACCAGACCTGACTCCCATTGAGCATGTGTGGGACATGCTGGGTAAGAGGTTTCGACGCCTACCGGTTAAACCCGAGACTATAGCGCAACTGGAAGCGGTATTTCTCCAAGAATGGAATCTCGTACCACAAAGGGATATAAAGACTGTGGTATGACCAATGCGATCACGGTGCCTTAGCTGTATACCCACCGATGAGGGTCATACCTGACATTGACAAAATATGTACTTTGATATGAGAGTGTGTGACGGTTTATATGTTTGCTATGTCGTAAAATTTGATATGTGTTATGAAAATCGATGAATGGAATGTTGCTCTAAGCATACATAAATTATATTTCTACAACTGTTAACCTTTTTCGAAAGGAAAAACCATTCCAAAAGAGGTGCAAAACTTTTGCAACTCAGCATTTGTTCAGAAATGTTTTAAAATTAAGATCATTCACGTTTACAATACATATATTAAATAACATTTACGTTTCAGTGGATTTAACATCAAAACAAGTGTTCTAATAGTATTGTTAAATCAATCAATTAATGAATATTGCATGCCTATTTTTTTAACGATATCGCAACGATACTAGCAAAAACACATAAATTATAAAGATACTGAGTTAAAGTACATACTGCTAACAGTGACCGAGATGTTCACCCGAACAGACAGACCTTCGCCATCTTCAACAACAACAGTAAATGCAAGTTGAGCATTCGGTTGTGTAAATGAAATAAGTCGTTTGACCAACTTCACTGTACCGTTATAATTCACAGAAAAATAAGCTGAAACAGATAGAAAAAACGTGTGTGGACAAGTCGGGTAGATCCAACTCTCGTATAAATGGCGCGGACAACTGATGATTATTTTAAGCAAAGCTTGTATGGCTAAACAGCCGAAACAAACAGCTAGACTATTGACAAAATAGCAAAAGTTCATGTTATGTTGACATCTGAGTCTGAAATAGAAGTTCCGATTACTGATTAAAGCACATTAAAAGGAGATAAAACATACTGTGACACAGAACTAGACATAAAATAAATTTCAGGATTAATCCGAAATCGTAATACTATATATTGCTTAGGTAAATCTAATTTGAAAAAAAAAAACATCAACGAAATACAATATAAATATTATATTTAATGTGACAATTTTATTTTAAATAAATGTATATACATTCCTCGAGTTATGAAATTATTAAACAATATTTAGCAAGTGACTGATATAAAGATTAACAAAATATATACTCACAAATTATATCTGACGGTCCGGATAGCTTATATGATAGTGATTTGAAACCTATTTCTTTATCTTCATCAGCACATTTTAGTTCCGCTACCACTTCTCCCACTTCACTTTGAACAGATTTTTCTGCTTCAATTGCTTCTGATTCACATGTTGGTACTTCGTTCACATCAATAATGTTAATGGCAATTACAATAGAATCTTTTAGACCAGCAGAGTCGCTAAGCTGCAATAATAACAAGGCAGCTTACTTTATATTTTTCATGGATTATACTAGTATAACGTATACAGCTTAGGACGGTTCGTAAAACATATTTTACGCATTATTATCATAAACGACTATCAGTGCTATTGTTTCAAAGTATTTTTATAGTTTATATTGCTATGTCTAATATAGATGATTACTACTACAGATGATTTATTTTGAAATATACAGTGGCAAACCACATTCCCAGTGGTTAATCACATTCCAAAACAAATGGTTAGCTCAACCTCAATACAAATACAAACATGCATTGCTTATACATAACATAGTACTGACCTCCATCCCGATGTCATATCTCTGTTTCACGTTGACAGATAAAGGACCAGAAACTGTTATATTGACTGCCGATTGACCATCTTGAAGTCTGGCAACAAATGGTATGCTGAGGTTACCAGTATCTGCATTTGCAATACATTTATAAATTTTAACAAATATCCGTTAAATTCTAGCATACATTCTGACTGTATATAATATATATATATATATATATATATATATATATATATATATATATATATATATATATTGTATCATCCATAAACTTAAACAGTGAAGAAATCCTGCTAAACATGTGTCTTCCGACTTTTAAAGAGACACACCAACCAAGCCAAACCATTTTTCCCCTTACATTATATTCTACTTTGTTAAGTAAGAGCTTACTTTAAAAAATAGTAATTACAAATAAATCATGAGTCTACAAAATTTAAATAATGCTGATTATTTTACGAAAAGCTAACAACAGAATAAGAAATAAGTCGGATCTATTTCCAGAATTACTATTTCGTAGAAATGAAGAGTCAATAAATGTCAATAAAGTTAACGAAATCAATAAAAAATGGCTGGAATTAGAATTTGAAGATAAAAAGTATGAATTAATATGTTAGGGACATCAATTTTGAACAAAACTATTGCATATCATAAATATAAAATACACATCATATATATATAGTAAGTATAAAAGTATCATCAGACAATAATTCTCTTACCAACAGTGAGAATTTTTTTTCGAGAAAAAAAAAATTGTTTTAAAGGGTTGCTATTATAAAGTTGCTTACATGAATCATTTTCTGTATTACAGTGAGAATATTGAAACCGAACCTACTAAAGAACTTGGCAAGGTTTGGAGGTCCATAAATAGATTATAGAGTCGAATATACACTTTGAGATGCAAAGTGATATAGTAACATAATCAGGCAGAATAGAATAATCATGTCAAATGAAAAATATGAGATCGATGGACAGTTGCAGCCTACCTGACAATGTCACTGACAGAACGTCCACAGATGAGTTATAGACTATGTCTGGATCGCTAACAGATATTATTGCAACAAGATAACCTGGTAGACTATCCTCTTCAACTTCGAATTCAGAAGAGGCATTGGCGAGTATTACTGGCTGATCGTTTACGTTGGTCACGTCTATATCGATAGTTTCCGTTGACTCGCCATACGTATTCTTAATAGTCCATTTGACCTAGAATTAAATATAATTAAAAATGTTTCAATATGCACTTTTTATTGTCGAATATCTATGAAAAATTTATAAAATAATAGAATATATATCTTGAATATTTTGAAATAAATTTAAATTTGCACTGAATAAGCTTCATGCATATGTTATTATTTAAACAAATTTGAACTAACTTAAATATTCTCAGTTAATCGACGGAATTCCCCATTGTAAAATATTATTATTGATTTTTCCAGAGCATTCGTGCACAAAAGAAAGATATTTGTTCATCGTAATGAGTACGCGCTGTAGTTTATTGTAAGATACTAGTATATTATTGTGTTGATCTGTGATTCCCCCAAGTAGCCTTTAGTAAGATAATATATATCGGGTATTTTAAAACATATTTATGGAACATATTGATTTTGGACTTATGATATATTTTAGACTTCTGGATAGTATACCTTTGAATTTGGATATTAGAATGGAGATCATATTGATACGGCGAACATGGCAAGCTACATATACGCATTACTTTGTGTTTAAATACTACTGTAAGTATATGTAACATTTGCTGGTTTCACTTTTTTTGTTGCTTCATCTTTTTATTATATATGTAACACAACAAATATATGTACATCGAATTGCTTTGATGTGTTTCGAAATGTTACTTCTATTATATTTTATTAAATAAATAAAAGCATTACCGTGTACGTTCCATAGCTGTATGTCAATGATGCTACTGTACATACTCTGACAGTAGTTTGCTCTGGGGATTCATTATTACACTCAATGGTGAACAATGTTGAGTCATCAGTGCATGATTCAAGCGCTCGTACTTCATTAGTGCAAGTCACTGCGACGTCCTTACAAGTGCCCACAGTTTCATCCTCACTGAATGTGACGGCAGGCGTATTTGTAGTGTTACAAATTGGTGTGAAGTCACCTTGAATGATATAGGCATGTTTAATATTTTATTTTATAAGCCGGGCCCGATTAGCTCAGTCGGTTATGCGCCTGACTATCAATCCAGGGGTCGTGAGTTCGAATCCCCGCCCGGCAACAGTCTCCGTGATGATAGATATACGACATTGTGTCTCATTATCATTCGTCTCTCACCACTGATTCAGTTGGGAAAGTTATCATTTACTTGCGAAGATAAGGTGTGCTCGAGTACTGGTTAATCCCAGGAAACAGTGGTTAGATTAACTGATCGTCTGTTCGCCTTCGATGGCATAAAAATGACACTTAATATTTAATCAATCAATCAATTTAATATTTTATCTATACATTAGTAATCGTTTTCCCCTTGAACGATTTGATAATTATACGTAATTAGTAAATTTCATTAATTTGTGTTTTTACTCCGACACAAAACATCACCTGTAATTTAAGCAAGTCTTGTTTTAGAATCTGATAATGATTGTGATATTCTTGGTTATATTCTAGCTGTAATGTACATTACATTGTTACATATTACATTTTCTGATATATAGAGTTAATATCAAATATCAATTACCCAAAGCTGATGATTCAGTGATACGGAAATTACCATATATAATATAGACTAATACCTGACAAAACTCAACATTACAAATTACCTGCTATCAGTGTAAACTCTAGCTGTGTTTGCAGCTGTAATGGCTGTGTTACACTTATAAACATGGTCACTTTAAATTCCCCCGTATCTGCTGTCACTGTAGAATCATATAGAACAACGCCATCTGGTGTGACGTTAACTGGGGCGACACTTCCTGAATGAAATAGAGGCAATATTCTATAGTCAGTGAAGAAAAATAACTGATAAATAGACAACACATTTTAATTGACATATTAATATCATGTTATTATTCAAATAACTTATATTTGTAATTAAAACACGTCCTACTGAGCATTCTGAGTTCTCCCTTAGCTATGCCACATATAACCCGAAATGTGTTGAAAATGGTGTTTAACCCTATTAAAAACACAACAAAATCCATCTCTGTAATGTATGAGTTCAAGGTTTAGTAATAGAGCATTGGACCCAGGATCGGTCGGTCGTGGACTCGATTCCCCGTCATGACTATGTTTGGATTCCTTGAGCAAGACACTTTTTCGCATATGCTAATACTGGTTCTACTCAGAAAGACTTCAAAGTTACATAAAAAAAGTTAAAATTAATGTATGATTTAGGGAATAACGTTATATTGTCTGTTTACAACATTAAAATAAAATAAAGGCGCTCATATTCAGTTATTTTGATGCATCAAATTAAAGTTTATGCTATCTTCATTTCGCATGCACATGTGTTAACAGTGGTATGTGATGTTGACATAATAGTTCATAAGATAAAACCCACTGAAAAATTAAAAAAAAAACACATAAATAAAGTATACCATCTGTTACATGTAAAAAACAATTCCTGGAAGACAGAACGCAATCAAGAAAAGATAATAGCAGATTCGGTTAAATTAAGCCTAAGTACATTACGTACGTAATCTGTAGTTTGTAGTATGTATATACATATACATATACATATACATATACATATACATATATAAGTAACATTCAACTGAGCATTTGCAAGAATACCTACAAAGTGCTTTTTAAAAAGATAAACTAGCGTGACAGACAGTAAGCATATATTTGTTGTTTATGTATAATATATTTATATAAATACTAATCATTGTTTACATTGTTGGCATCGCTCTTCTAGTCTGCCAATCACACGGCATCGTACGTATACATGTCGATATTTTAATACATGTATTGGATTGTCTGATTGACTGATTGACTATTATGAACGTGCGACTAAACGGAGGTACCACTATTCGACTTATTCAATTTGTAACACATCATTCCTTCACCATCATTTCATCTCAACCAACCCATTAAGTTTGAGATGGCCACAGATACATTATTTTTCGAGTATTTGAAAACAGGTGTATTTGATTATTTATTTGTAATACTAGTTATTTTTTTTTAAAAACATGTTATTTCAGAACAATGATCTATACCACACAGCGTTCTGAAATCGGAAAATACTTAATAGACCTAAATGTCTGATACGCATGTCCTTTCCAAACGTAACTGTCTACAGTTTTATGTTAATGTTCCTCAAAGCTTAACACAGCTTCAAATGATGTGCTAGTACTTTTATTGTATTTCAAGTGGAACGTAAGATAACATAAAACTAAGTTAGCATGATATATTAATACACACATTCTCATATTTAGATGTTATGTAGAAATAATAAATAGAAATTCAAATGATAAGTTGGGACGAACGTGGTTTTTTTTTCTAATTTAACAAACTGTTTTGTTTTTCCTCCCTTCACAAATATGCTTGTGCACTTTATAATTTTTAAATAAATATTACATGTTGTAAAAATATTATTTATTACACATCTCTTATGAAATTTTTCCTAGTCTAGTGGTCTTTCGCCACGACTATGAGTGTATTCCTTGAGCAAGACACATTTTCCACATATCCTCAGTACTGGTTCTTCAAGCGTGATGTGTCTAAGTTGTAAGAATTTGTTTCACAATCGGAGTAAAATAAATAAGTTAAAACTAAACCTAACAAAAATTCGGTACCTATTAAATCCACTGTGACGTCCGTATTATTATATCCCGTGCAGCTTATCTGTGCCATGATGACAGGGTTTGAAGGTAAGGGCTCGGTGTGAACATAAAATTTGTCTGGAGAAACGCTGCACGACAGTTGCTTATTCGTAAACCTAATTGCAATCACTGCATTTGCGTTCATGGATGGCTGCCCATTATCTCTAATCTAAATAAATACATTATTTGAATAATGAAACATTTAAAGTCTAATGCATTTCGGTTTGTAGTGAATATGTACCAGTGGCCGTGGGTTCGATTCTAGTCTCGACTATGTAAAGCCGAAACAAAGCCCTGAACGTTATACGCATAAACTAAAATATGCAGTTGTAAAATCCTTGAAAATACACATTTATTTCAATTTTGTGGACTAGATACAATCTACGGTAAGATATGATGAATAAACAGGTTGGTATTTTCCATTTACAACCCATTTTGTTTGTTGATATTAGTAAATCTATTTTATTAATTTTAAAGAGCTGTATGTGAAATTGGTCGTTGGTCGCTATTTATTATTTGCCCATCATGCCTGATAAGTTTTACATCAATACACTGGCTCCGTATTTTGGAAATAAATACCAGTTTTATTCCTCTATAGTTTTATATACAATGGTTATTGCTTGACCTAGCATGGTAGGTTAATGTTTTCGTTTCACGGTTTGGAACAGTATTTCTTTAGTTTGTAACCATGAAAACGGAAAATAATAAATACTCACCTCAATAGATATATTAGCAGTTTTGGCAATATCCCCAACCAGGTTAACCGGTGGCGTGACTTTCAGCCTGTTTCCATCCAGTAAAAATATTTCTGAAAAGTCCTTTGGAGTAATGGCTGCAAAATATAGTACTAGACATTAAATACTGCATGTGTATCTAATGCGTTCAAATATTTAATTTCGTGAGTTAAAACATTCATTGAGCATATAAAGAATAATTCGTTTTTATTCCATGAACAGCTACACGTAAGCCCTCGTGTTCGTTTCGGGTATATTTTACGATAAACCCGTTTATTTCGAGATATCAAAATAGGTTGTGATGACTCTGGTCCCCGCTATTACTGTCACATTTCTGTCCATTTGTAATAAACGCGGGAACACAAAGTCGGTAGACTTTTGTCGTTCCATCACCTGCTGTAAACGTACGTACGGATACACACGGATACAACGGCATAACTATATTTGGGACTTTTAAAAACTTGACATTTGGTATAGACTGACTGCAGTCATAAAATTTACAATGATGAATGGATTTCTTTTGTTGAACACATTAATATGGTATTAATAAACATGAACATGCAACGAGAGAAATGGTCATGGATTCCTTTGTGGTGAACATACTCTGCACGTGGCACATGCTAAATGCATAATGCTCAAACTAAATAAATGGACGTAGTCAAATGTAACGACAATTATTGTGAAACTGTTATTGAAATAAAAGAAAAATCATTTACGAATACTGATAAGGAATTTAGTAGTTACGAGTGTGTTTGGGAAACTGTCAGCGACCGAAATATTAATTTAAAAGGAAAGTCAAGCAAGTGACACGTAAGTATTAATGCCGATGATGGTTTAGATACTGTAAGCACAACACTGCAACTTACAAATGATACTGTAGGCGAGACGCTGGTGCGCATCATCATCTGCTGCTCTAATTGGTATTTCTTCACTGGAGTTCATGTCCGGAATATTATAAGTGAAGAACGTTTCTCCTGTGTAAACAGGCCGACGATTAAATATAAAACATATATTGGCAGTGTCGTTTATCCAGGGTCGATATTCTGAGTCGTCTTCTTCAAACGCATTAACTTTAACCTGAAATTGGAGAAGAACAAAAATCTTAAATGATACAATAAGCATTAAAGAAAGTTATTTTTAAATCTATATCAACGAAATCCTTCGTATAAGAAATACATGTGGCTTCATTTTATTATCCACACATGAGATGTTTAATATATAATGATATTTACCTCATATGATAAACGTTTGAAACTCATGTGCGCTAAAAACTATGTACTTAAAACTATTAATTCGAACTGTTACTTTAGCATACTATTAATATAGAAGTAACGAATCTATTTTACGTACACAGAGGGTTGGTGAAGGCGGTACATCCTGGTCTTGCAGGGAATATGTCAGACAAAAAGTGTCTGTGTTGTCATTGATGGTTATAGAACTCGGCCTCGTAGCTTCATAAACTATTCTCTCGGAAGGATTGTGACATATGTCAGCCTCTCCAGTGTTTGATTTATTGAGACAGACGGTTCGCTGGTCCACGGACGGGTTGTTTTCCATGTACACGATATGCTCCTCATCTCGACAAACCACCGGTGGATCATCTAGAATGCGATGCGTATTTCATGAATTATATGTGTGTATAAACAGTTATGTTGATATATCTGCTTCGAATTAGCTTAATGCTCTGTGTAAAAAAAGTTAAATTTTCTCATTTACATTTTTTACTAATATTTATAATGGTTTAAAGACTATTCAGGTACATAATAAAACGGTGTCATGGATTTCCAATAAGTGCTTTAAGATACATTTAAAATGAAAATATTACTATTTGTAAATCTTATTTAAAATACGCGAAGCTAACAGCTATTTATTGAGTTTTAGATTGCAATTGTTTTGTAAATAAAAGAAAATAATATGTTGTTTTTAATATACTTTAATTCACTAGCTGCAAAATGTGTATTACATGTTTAAACAATGATATCACCAGAGCTTTCAAATGCATTTACACTTTTTCAACACGTATGACTGCCAAATAAATCTCCGGTGCATTCCGTTGAATGGCAACACAACTAAGATTAGCTTTTGCGTATATTGTTTTGTTAGTGATTTATGCATTTAAAAATATAGTTAATTTTGTATCCCTCATACCTGCCTAAAATCTTGCACGAGAAGCACGTGCAACTTTGTAAAACCGAACGCAAAATATCGTCCCGCGCTGTACATTTTTCACAAGGAGTGTGTTCGCGGTGACAATAATAAGTTGACTTGCAATATGACTCTGTACCTTAAGGTCAAATATTGTTTTCTTTGATATAAAATATGTATACAAAACATGCACCTGTATGATGCAATATAAATAGATAGATAGAAAAACTACAATTATCCCTTTGAAAGTTGTTCTTTATGTTTATATATATAGATAATACTTGAATCACAGCGGGACTTACAACGAATGCTGATTGATGTTGTTCCAGGTACAGTCTGAATGAACAATACAGAAATAGTATTAAATGCCTTTACATATAATTACCCGTGATGCATTCTCTTTAAGATCACACATTTATCTTTATGGTGACATCAAGACCTTGATAGAAAATAAGTAATGGTTTGCTTAGCTCCTTCCAGACTGTACCTTTTGACATCCTCGAGCATAGCGGTCATATGTCCCATAGCAGTATCTAATTATGTTTATGCTTACCTTCATTACACTGAGGGCCCTTGAAGTTCTCGGGACAGATGCATACTCTTTCTTGTGGTTGATCCACCTTGTTTACTGATACACAGTCTATGGCCGTGTCGGGACAGGGTTGACTCAAACACACATCTTCTACTTCGCATACATCACCTACGCATGTCAACAATTGTTTTTGCAACAAAAGCGTATGATTGTTTTACATAACAATAAAACCATTTAAGCCTATATACTACAACAAAGCATTGTATCGGGACTATATTGTGTGAAACATGTGTTTGCACGCTGGAGCACGTGTCACGTTTAATATGTATGCTCCATTACTTTCATTACACATGTCTCTTTGACTTTGTGCTATATTCACAAAATATATCTACTTGGTTATGGACTTGAGCTCAAATATCATTTTCATTTAAGTTTTTATGTATTGTTTATGAACAGTGTCAAAATCATTATCAGTTATTAAGTCGATATGCCTAAGATTTGTCTCCAGAACCTTTAAACGAATTTATCATGAGTAAGTAGTTTAAAAGTTAAGCTTGAGTGCACACCCAAGTTGAGTTAAGTTGAGAATATATGATACCGTGTCCAAGTTAAAGCCCGAGAAAAGAATCCTGCTTAAGACTGAAGGAAACCTTCATCATTAATCATGATTTGTTCCAAGATGCAAGCCGTACTCTGCTTATTAAGTGAAAGCTGCATATAGTCAGCTGCGCGTGTAGATGAGCAATAACTTATAGTTTATATTTGATACACTCGTAGGTTCGAGTCCCGCTCGCTCCAAAAATTTTATGTGAGAAAGTTTTCAGTTACTTGCAAAAGGACGATGGTTCTACTTAGTCTGACTCAGTCTGAGGTCTTCCTTCACCAATAAAACTGGATATGTCATATATAAACTGAAATGTGTTGAAAATGGCGTTTAACCCCATTAAAAAATGATATACATGTAGTTTCAATGTCAAAAATATGTAAATACATGTCAAACAAGAGACGTCCTTACACCATTCTGTACGTGTAATCATATGATGTCATTTATATGCAGGTATTTGTGTCTGAAACACCAAAATTAAGAATTTATTAACATTTTTTTATATAAATTAATAGTGTTATGCAAGCTTTGTAAATATTAGTAAAATACAAATTGCTAATTCATTGGATTATGCCCTTTTTTCCATAAAAATACAATCGAAATGAGAGGTCTGAACACATGAAGGGAACTTCCAAGCTGTATCAGGCATATATATGATTTCATATACAAGATTAAAGGAGGATTTACCTTAACTGATGTGTGTTCCTTTAAGATTACTAACCTGAGAACCCAGATGGGCAGCTGCACTCATACTGCTGAGTAGGTTCCTGAAAGGCACACGTTCCATTGTTTAAACAGGCATTTGTACATTGTGGCACAGGCCCATTTGTGGTGGTTGTGGTGGTTGTGGGGGTAACCGAGGAATCTGTCGGGGCATCCGTGGGGACTGTCGGGGCATCCGTGGGAACTGTAGGGGCATCCGTGGCGCCTGTAAGGCATGTTTAGGTTGCAAATAAATCATGTTATTCATTTACTAAATGCAATACCTATACTTGAAATTAAAATTGAATATAAATAAAAAAATAAATAATCATCTAATAAGTCACTAATATAAATCAAAAGAATAATGCATGAATTACCAGCGTCTTTACAGGAGTAACATTATTAACATATACAATTTGGAAACCCATAATTCCAGGGTTATAATACATGTATTATTGGTTAAGGTAAAGAAATGATGTTAATATGAATTAATATACTAATTTATAACAACCGTTGTGTTTAAGGGTCAGATATATTTCATTCATAAGTTATTTATTTTGTGATGAATTTCATTAACTAACATCCAACTGTTCTTCATGACCGAGCCAAAATCGTGTGTTCAGAGCCAAGCTCAGTCAAAATATATTTGGTTTCTACTCGGAGTCAGTTTGAAGTGTCCATCCACTAATAAAACTAGATATACCTTTCATGGCCTGTCACATCCTGAATCTGGGGTTAAACTCCAACGAGTCATACCGTGCGTTTATGCGATAGGTGATAATCCTTTAGTAATACAGCGTGGAAAGCGATAGATCATTGGGTGTCATGTCTTCCGTATATGTGTTATGTCCTTGAGCAAGACACTTTATAGCTGCATGAGCCTAGTACTGGTTTTACCAAGGAAACATTAGCGAGCTTTGTATAAGTTTTAATTGAACTTATTTTATAATCGAATAGTAACTAACTTCAATTAACCATACTCACTTGGTAGGCAGTTTGGCTCGGTACCTATCCAGGCTCCATCGGAAGAGCAACTACGAGTTGATACCCCGTCCAGTGTAAACCCAGGGTCGCAAGAATATGTGGCGACACTTCCAGACGCAGGAGGATCGGGACTGTACGCTATAGTTCCGTTTATAAACTCTCCTTTTGGGCACACTGGAAACACAATATACTCATCGATTTACTTTAATATTATTAAGTATCCAGCACATCAATTTTGGTGAGACTGCAGAGAAGAAATTCGACGTTTAGTGCCCAGTTCATGTTTTACTTTAACGTCTCGCTACACAGTTGCGCTCCTTTTTCCCACACGGTAACATGATTCTGACACTTAAAAAAGTCCTATGTTATACTTTCAAAATAGTTCATAGTGGTTGTGATTTCTTGCTGCAGATATGTATAGAAAAATCTGGCATAGCCTATACTGCAATAAGACAGCACTGGTGTTGAAATAGTGACTTTTATAGGATTTTAACAGATGCATGGAAAAATGATGCATGGAAAAATCGAACAGCACCAAACGTGATAGACAATGATATTAAAAATTACAAAAGTGAAGTAGGATGTGAAACAAATTGAATTTATTGTTTGAAAGAGATACATTACTGTATAGTTTTAAATATGTAGCATGATCGATCTGTATAGAAAACAATGTTGAAATTGGTTGAATAAATAAAAAAAAAATAGTTGTTTGAAAAGTGTGGGTCGGTAATTTTGAGATTTTGAGATTCCTCCCTTGTCTTTTGTTTATATATTCAAACTAAAAAATAAATTCGGAACAAGCCCCTGTGCTTACTGTGCGGTACATGAGGGATTTGCATTTAAAATTAGCTCGCATAAACAGACTCAATGAGACCAAATTTAGTACATTGATTTTAACTTTCGTTATTTGATATCAGACAGTTTTATCTTAAATTAATACTTTAACAAAAATATTATGTACATGTATACAATTGACATTTCAGTAAATTATTTGTGTATTTTCCAACATCATTTCATTAACAACGATTGTCAACAGAATATCAGATGCTCCACAGAAAATGCACTTGTTGCGTACAGTTTGTTGAATGGATGCGCTCATGTAATAATGGTTTGGAGACATTTTGTCCGTGGCATCCTTGGGATACCCCTGTTTACAAATGCATGCTTGTGTTTTTTTATTACAATCTGCGTTTGTTATATTAGCACAGTTGCTGTAGTTAATACAGCTTTGTGAAATTCATCTGTAATATCCAGTCGTGTTGTTAAATTAATACTTTTTTCTAAATTATCTACACGTAGTAATAGTGTGTTTGAGTGAACTGACTATGGAAACATCATTATATGAAAAATATGTGTTATTTTGTTTCAAAATCACGTTAGAAAGATGTGGAGAAGTCTTCCTTACCTCGGGCGCATGTGTCAAGAGAATACATAGCGGTTATTTTATACACTGTTTATATTAAATCTAAGAGGAAAATTCGTCCCATTAAAAAAAGACTGTGACTCCTGCTACAATGGTAACCAACATACAGTAGCAAGTCTACGTATCTTGGCCGTGGCTCCTGCTGCAATAGTAACCTGCATACAGTAGCCAGTCTACGTATCTTGACTGTGACTCCTGCTGCAATGGCAACCTGCATACAGTAGCCAGTCTACGTATCTTGACTGTGACTCCTACTGCAATGGTAACCTGCATACAGTAGCCAGTCTACGTTTCATGACTGTGACTCCTGCTGCAATGGTAACCTGCATACAGTAGCCAGTCTACGTATCTTGGTCCTGGCTCCTGCTGCAATAGTAACATGCATACAGTAGCCAGTCTACGTATCTTGACTGTGACTCCTGCTGTAATGGTGACCTGTATACAGTAGCCAGTCTACGTATCTAAGACATGGCTCCTACTGCAATGGTAACCTGCATACAGTAGCCAGTCTACGTATCTTGGTCGTGGCTCCTGCTGCAATGGTAACCTGCATACAGTAGCCAGGCTACGTACCTTAGCGGTGACTCCTGCTGCAATGGTTACCTGCATAAAGTAGCCAGTCTACGTATCTTGGCCGTGACTCCTGCTGCAATGGTAACCTGCATACAGTAGCCAGTCTACGTATCTTGACCGTGACTCCTGCTGCAATGGTAACCTGCATACAGTAGCCAGTCTATGTATCTTGCCCGTGGCTCCTGCAGCAATGGTTACCTGCATACAGTAGCCAGTCTACGTATTTTGGCCGTGGCTTCTGCTGCAATGGTACCCTGCATACAGTATCCAGTCTACGTATCTTGGCTGTGGCTCCTGCTGCAATGGTAACCTGCATACAGTAGCCAGTCTATGTATCTTGACCGTGACTCCATCTGCAATGGTAACCTGCATACAGTAGCAAGTCAACGTATCTTGACTGTGACTCCTGCTGCAATGGTAACCTGCATACAGTAGCCAGTCTACGTATCTTGACTGTGACTTCTGCTGCAATGGTAACCTGCATACAGTAGACAGTCTACTTATCTTGATTGTGACTCCTGCTGCAATGGTAACCTGCATACAATAGCAAGTCTGCGTTTCTTGGCCGTGGCTCCTGCTGCAATAGTAACCTGCATACAGTAGCCAGTCTACGTATCTTGACTGTAACTCCTGCTGCAATGGTAACCTGCATACAGTAGCCAGTCTACGTATCTTGACTGTAACTCCTATTGCAATGGTAACCTGCATACAGTAGCCAGTCTACGTATCATAACTGTGACTCCTGCTGCAATGGTAACCTGCATACAGTAGCCAGTCTACGTAGCTTCGCCCAGGCTCCTGTTGCAATAGTAACCTGCATACAGTAGCCAGTCTACGTATCTTGACTGTGACTCCTTCTGCAATGGTAACCTGTATACAGTAGCCAGTTCACGTATCTAAGACGTGGCTCCTGCTGCAATGGTAACATGCATACAGTAGCCAGTCTACGTATCTTGGCCGTGGCTCCTGATGCAATGGTAACCTGCATACAGTAGCCTGTCTACGTATCTTGGCCGTGACTCCTGCTGCAATGGTAACATGCATACAGTAGCCAGTCTACGTATCTTGACCGTGACTCCTGCTGCAAGTGTAACCTGCATACAGTAGCCAGTCTACGTATCTTGACCGTGACTCCTGTTGCAATGGTAACCTGCATACAGTAGCCAGTCTACGTATCTTGGCCGTGGCTCCTGCTGCAATGGTCACCTGCATACAGTAGTCAGTCTACGTAATTTGGCCGTGGCTTCTGCTGCAATGGTAACCTGCATACAGTACCAAGTCTACGTATCTTGGCCGTGGCTCCTGCTGCAATGGTAACCTGCATACAGTAGCCAGTCTACGTACGTTGACCGTGACTCCTTCTGCAATGGTAACCTGCATACAGTAGCCAGTTTACGTATACTGACCGTGACTCCTGCTGCAATGGTAACCTGCATACAGTAGCCAGTTTACGTATCTTGACTGTGACTCCTGCTGCAATGGTAACCTGCATACAGTAGCCAATCTACGTATCTTGACTGTGACTCCTGCTGCAATGGTAACCTGCATACAGTAGCTAGCCTACGTAACTTGGCCGTGGCTCCTGCTGCAATGGTAACCTGCATACAGTAGCCAGTCTGCATATCTTGAATGCGACTTCTGCTGCAATGGTAACCTGTATACAGTAGCCAGTCTACGTATCTTGGTCGTGGCTCCTGCTGTTATGGTAACCTGCATACAGTAGCCAGTCTACGTATCTTGGCCGTGGCTCCTGCTGCAATGGTTACCTGCATACAGTAGCCAGTCTACGTAACTTGACTGTGACTTCTGCTTCAACGGTAACCTGCATACAGAAGCCAGTCTATGAATCTTGACTGTGACTCCTGCTGCAACGGTAACCTGCATACAGAAGCCAGTCAACGTATCTTGACTGTGACTCCTGCTGCAATTGTAACCTGCATACAGAAGCCAGTCTACGTATCTTGACTGACTCCTGCTGCAATTGCAACCTGCATACAGAAGCCAGTCTACGTATCTTGACTGTAACTCCTGCTGCAATTGTAACTTGCGTGCAGTAACCAGTCGGCGTATCTTGAATGTGACTCCTGCTGCAATGGTAACCTGCATATAGTAGTCAGTCTACGTATCTTGACTGTGACTCCTGCTGCAATTGACGTCCAGTGAAGTTCGGCATAAATTAATATTTCATGTATGTATTAATCTTTTAGCACGTTTCAAATAAGTATTAATGTTTCTCTTTATTTTTAAATCGATACTTATAAAAAGACATTGTTTGCATATCTGTATGGTGTCATAATGCTTGTTCAGGCTCCAATGTTTATTTATGAGCGGAAAGTGTCTTCTCAAGGCTGCCCTAACCCCTTTCTTGAACGTCCGATTGTTATCAACAAAATCATACGGTATTTCGATAAATTGTATAAATAATATGTGTTATTAAGCTTAAAAAACAAGTTATAAATATGTGGAGAGGTCTTACTTACCTCGGACGCATGTGTCCGTATCATTCTTGGAATAACCTGCTAGACAAACGCATGTTTGAGAAACTCCATCACACTTTGTGTTTATCACATTAGCACAGCCGCCGTCAGTACAATTTGGTGCAACTCCATCTGTAATATTTAATCGAGTCAAGAGATTGCGTGAAGGTTATTTTATACACTGTTTATGTTTAACCTAAGAGGATAATTCGTCCTATTAAATAAAGTATGATGCAAATGATACTGTACGAATGTCCTTGTCATTCCATTATGTTATTGGAGTTTTACGTTCATCTGGAGTTGTTGTATACAGCCAACACTAACCTGCATACAGTAGCCAGTCTACGTATCTTGACTGTGACTCCTGCTGCAACACTAACCTGCATACAGTAGCCAGTCTACGTATCTTGACCGTGACTCCTGCTGCAATGGTAACCTGCATACAGTAGCCAGTCTACGTATCTTGACAGTGACTCCTGCTGCGATGGTAACCTGCATACAGTAGCTAGTCTACATATCTCGACTGTGACTCCTGCTGCAATAGTAACCTGCATAAAGTAGCCAGTTTACGTATCTTAACTGTGACTCCTGCTGCAATGGTAACCTGCATACAGTAGCCAGTCTATGTATCTTGAATGTGACTCCTGCTGCAATGGTAAACTGCATAGAGTAGCCAGTCTACGTATCTTGAATGTGACTCCTGCTGCAATGGTAACCTGCATAGAGTAGCCAGTCTACTTATCTTGAATGTGACTCCTGCTGCAATGGTAACCTGCATACAGTAGCCAGTCTACGTATCTTGACTGTGACTCCTGCTGCAATGGTAACCTGCATACAGCAGCCAGTCTACGTATCTTGACTGTGACTCCTGCTGCAATGGTAACCTGCATACAGTAGCCAGTCTACGTATCTTGACTGTGACTCCTGCTGCAATGGTAACCTGCATACAGTAGCCAGTCTACGTATCTTGACTGTGACTCCTGCTGCAATGGTAACCTGCATACAGTAGCCAGTCTACGTATCTTGAATGTGACTCCTGCTGCAATGGTAACCTGCATACAGTAGCCAGTCTACTTATCTTGACAGTGACTCCTGCTGCAATGGTAACGTGCATACAGCAGCCAGTCTACGTATATTGACTGTGACTCCTGCTGCAATGGTAACCTGCATACAGTAGCCAGTCTACGTATCTTAACAGTGACTCCTGCTGCAATGGTAACCTGCATACAGTAGCCAGTCTACGTATCTTAACTGTGACTCCTGCTGCAATTGTAACCTGCATACAGTAGCCAGTCTACGTATCTTGAATGTGACTCCTGCTGCAATGATAACCTGCATACAGTAGCCAGTCTACTTATCTTGAATGTGACTCCTGCTGTAATGGTAACCTGCATACAGTAGCCAGTCTACTTATCTTGACTGTGACTCCTGCTGCAATGGTAACCTGCATACAGCAACCAGTCTACTTATCTTGACTGTGACTCCTTCTGCAATGGTAACCTGCATACAGTAGCCAGTCTACTTATCTTGACTGTGACTCCTGCTGCAATGGTAACCTGCATACAGTAGCCAGTCTACTTATCTTGACTGTGACTCCTGCTGCAATGGTAACTTGCATACAGTAGCCAGTCTACTTATCTTGACTGTGACTCCTGCTGCAATGGTAACCTGCATACAGTAGCCAGTCTACTTATCTGCACTGTGACTCCTGCTGCAATGGTAACCTGCATACAGTAGCCAGTCTACTTATCTTGACTGTGACTCCTGCTGCAATGGTAACCTGCATACAGCAGCCTGTCTACTTATCTTGACTGTTACTCCTGCTGCAATGGTAACCTGCATACAGCAGCCTGTCCACTTATCTTGACTGTGACTCCTGCTGCAATTGTAACCTGCATACAATAGCCAGTCTGCTTATCTTGAATGTGACTCCTGCTGCAATGGTTACCTGCATACAGTAGCCAGTCTACGTATCTTCTCTGTGACTCCTGCTGCAATGGTAACCTGCATACAGTAGCCAGACCACTTATCTTGACTGTGACTCCTGTTGCAATGGTAACCTGCATACAGTAGCCAGTCCACTTATCTTGACTGTGACTCCTGCTGCAATGGTAACCTGCATACAATAGCCAGTCTACTTACCTTGATTGTGACTCCTGCTGCAATGGTAACCAGCATACAGTAGCCAGTCCACTTATCTTGACTGTGACATCTGCTGCAATGGTAGCCTGCATACAGTAGCCAGTCTACGTATATTGACTGTGACTCCTGCTGCGATGGTAACCTGCATACAGTAGCCAGTCTACTTATCTTGACTGTGACTCCTGCTGCAATGGTAACCTGCATACAATAGCCAGTCTTCGTATCTTGACTGTGACTTCTGCTTCAATGGTAACCTGCATACAGTAGCCAGTCTACGTATCTTGACTGTGACTCCTGCTGCAATGGTAACCTGCATACAATAGCCAGTCTTCGTATCTTGACTGTGACTTCTGCTTCAATGGTAACCTGCATACAATAGCCAGTCTTCGTATCTTGACTGTGACTTCTGCTTCAATGGTAACCTGCATACAGTAGCCAGTCTACGTACCTTGACTGTGACTGCTGCTGCAATGGTAACCTGCATACAATAGCCAGTCTACGTATCTTGACTGTGACTTCTGCTGCAATGGTAACCTGCATACAGTAGCCAGTCTACGTATCTTGGCCGTGGCTCCTGCTTCAATGGTAACCTGCATACAATAGCCAGTCTACGTATCTTGACTGTGACTTCTGCTGCAATGATAACCTGCATACAGTAGCCAGTCTACGTATCTTGGCCGTGGCTCCTGCTTCAATGGTAACCTGCATACAATAGCCAGTCTACTTATCTTGATTGTGACTTCTGCTGCAATGGTAACTTGCATACAGTAGCCAGTCTACGTATCTTGACTGTGACTCCTGCTGCAATGGTATCCTGCATACAGTAGCCAGTCTACGTATCTGGATTGATAACCTGCATACAGCAGCCTGTCTACTTATTTTGACTGTGACTCCTGCTGCAATGGTAACCTGCATACAGTAGCCGGTCTACTTATCTTGAATGTGACTCTTGCTGCAATGGTAACCTGCATACAGCAGCCTGTCTACGTATCTTGACTGTGACTCCTGCTGCAATGGTAACCTGCATACAGCAGACAGTCTATGTATCTTGACTGTGACTCCTGCTGCAATGGTATCCTGCATACAGTAGCCAGTCTACGTATCTTGACTGTGACTCCTGCTGCAATGGTATCCTGCATACAGTAGCCAGTCTACGTATCTTGACTGTGACTCCTGCTGCAATGGTAACCTGCATACAGCAGCCAGTCTATGTATCTTGACTGTGACTCCTGCTGCAATGATAACTTCCATACAGTAGCCAGTCTACATATCTGGATTGATAACCTGCATACAGCAGCCTGTCTACGTATCTTGACTGTGACTCCTGCTGCAATGGTAACCTGCATACAGCAGCCAGTCTATGTATCTTGACTGTGACTCCTGCTGCAATGATAACTTGCATACAGTAGCCAGTCTACATATCTGGATTGATAACCTGCATACAGCAGCCTGTCTACTTATCTTGACTGTGACTCCTGCTGCAATGGTAACCTGCATACAGTAGCCAGTCTACGTATCTTGACTGTGGCTCCTGCTGCAATGGTAATTTGCATACAGTAGCCAGTCTACTTATCTTGACTGTGACTCCTGCTGCAATGGTAACCTGCATACAGTAGCCAGTCTACGTATCTTGACTGTGACTTCTGCTGCAATGGTAACTTGCATATAGTAGCCAGTCTACGTATCTGACTGTGACTCCTGCTGCAATGGTAACCTGCATACAGTAGCCATTCTATGAATTTACCGTGACTCCTGCTACAATGGTAACTTCCATACAATAGCCAGGCCAAGATGAAGGATATTATATACAGCGCTAGTTAAGATGAAGGGTATTATATACAGCGCTAGATAAGATGAAGTGTATTATATACAGCGCTAGTTAAGATGAAGGGTATTATATATAGTGCTAGTTTAGAAGAAGGGTATTATATATAGTCCTAGTTAAGATAAAGGATGTTATATATAGCGCTAGTTAAGATGAGGGTATTATATATAGCCCTAGTTAAGATGAAAGGTATTATATACAGCGCTAGTTAAGATGACAGGTATTATATACAGCGCTAGTTTAGATGAAGGGTATTATATACAGCGCTAGTTAAGATGAAGGGTATTATATACAGCGCTAGTTAAGATGAAGAGTATAATATATAGTGCTAGTTTAGAAGAAGGGTATTATATATAGCGCTAGTTAAGACGAAGGGTATTATATACAGCGCTAGTTAAGATCAAAGGTTTTATATACAGAGCAAGTTAAGATAAATGATGTTATATATAGCGGTAGTTAAGATGAAGGGTATTATATACAGCGATAGTAAAGATGATGGGTATTGTATACTGCGCTAGTTAAGATGAAGGGTATTATATACAGCGCAAGTTAAGATAAAGGATGTTATATATAGCGCTAGTTAAGATGAAGGGTATTATATACAGCGATAGTAAAGATGATGGGTATTATATAAAGTGCTAGTTAAGATGAAGGGTATTATATACGGCGCTAGTTGAGATGAAGGGTATTATATACAGAGCTAGTTAAGATAAAGGATATTATATACAGCGCTATTTAAGATGTGTGGTATTATATACAGAGCTAGTTAAGATAAAGGGTATTAAATATAGCGGTAGTTAAGATGAAGGGTATTATAAACAGAGCTAGTTAAGATGAAGGGTATTATAAACAGAGCTAGTTAAGATGAAGGATATTATATACAGCGCTAGTTAAGATGAAGGGTATTATATAAAGCGCTAGTTAAGTTCAAGGGTATTATATACAGTGCTAGTTAAGATGAAGGATATTATATACAGCGCTAGTTAAGATGAAGGGTATTATATACAGCGTAAGTTAAGATAAAGGATGTTATATATAGCGCTAGTTAAGATGAAGGGTATTATATACAGCGATAGTAAAGATGATGGGTATTATATACTGCGCTAGTTAAGATGAAGGGTATTATATACAGCGCAAGTTAAGATAAAGGATGTTATATATAGCGCTAGTTAAGATGAAGGGTATTTTATACAGCGATAGTAAAGATGATGGGTATTATATAAAGCGCTAGTTAAGATGAAGGGTATTATATACGGCGCTAGTTGAGATGAAGGGTATTATATACAGAGCTAGTTAAGATAAATGATATTATATACAGCGCTATTTGAGATGAATGGTATTATATACAGAGCTAGTTAAGATAAAGGGTATTAAATATAGCGCTAGTTAAGATGAAGGGTATTATAAACAGAGCTAGTTAAGATGAAGGGTATTATAAACAGAGCTAGTTCAGATGAAGGATATTATATACAGCGCTAGTTAAAATGAAGGGTATTATATAAAGCGTTAGTTAAGATGAAAGGCATTATATACAGCGCTAGTTTAAATGAAGGGTATTATATATAGCGCTAGTTAAGATAAAGGATATTATTTATAGTGCTAGTTAAGATGAAGAGTATTATATATAGCGCTAGTTAAGATGAAGGGTATTATAAACAGAGCTAGTTAAGATGAAGGATGTTAATTATAGCGCTAGTTAAAATGAAGTGTATTATTTATAGTGCTAGTTAAGATGAAGAGTATTATATATAGCGCTAGTTAAGATGAAGGGTATTATATACAGCGTAAGTTAAGATAAAGGATGTTATATATAGCGCTAGTTAAGATGAAGGGTATTATATACAGCGATAGTAAAGATGATGGGTATTATATACTGCGCTAGTTAAGATGAAGGGTATTATATACAGCGCAAGTTAAGATAAAGGATGTTATATATAGCGCTAGTTAAGATGAAGGGTATTTTATACAGCGATAGTAAAGATGATGGGTATTATATAAAGCGCTAGTTAAGATGAAGGGTATTATATACGGCGCTAGTTGAGATGAAGGGTATTATATACAGAGCTAGTTAAGATAAATGATATTATATACAGCGCTATTTGAGATGAATGGTATTATATACAGAGCTAGTTAAGATAAAGGGTATTAAATATAGCGCTAGTTAAGATGAAGGGTATTATAAACAGAGCTAGTTAAGATGAAGGGTATTATAAACAGAGCTAGTTCAGATGAAGGATATTATATACAGCGCTAGTTAAAATGAAGGGTATTATATAAAGCGTTAGTTAAGATGAAAGGCATTATATACAGCGCTAGTTTAAATGAAGGGTATTATATATAGCGCTAGTTAAGATAAAGGATATTATTTATAGTGCTAGTTAAGATGAAGAGTATTATATATAGCGCTAGTTAAGATGAAGGGTATTATAAACAGAGCTAGTTAAGATGAAGGATGTTAATTATAGCGCTAGTTAAAATGAAGGGTATTATATATAGCGCTAGTTAAGATGAAGGGCATTATATACAGCTCTAGTTTAAATGAAGGGTATTATATATAGCGCAAGTTAAGATGAAGGGCATTATATACAGCGCTAGTTAATATGAAGGGTATTATATACAGCGCTAGTTAAGATAAAGGATATTATATACAGAGCTAGTTAAGATGAAGGGTATTATATACAGCGCTAGTTAAGATGAAGGGTATTATATACAGAGTTAGTTAAGATGAAGGGTATTATATACAGCGATAGTTAAGATAAATGGTATTGTATAAAGCTCTAGTTAAGATGAAGGGTATTATATACAGCGCTAGTTAAGATGAAGGGTATTATATACAGAGTTAATTAAGATGAAGGGTATTATATACAGCGCTAGTTAAGATAAAGGGTATTGTATAAAGCGCTAGTTAAGATGAAGGGTATTATATACAGCGCTAGTTAAGATGAAGGGTATTATATACAGCGCTATTTAAGATGAAGGGTATTATATACAGCGCAAGTTAAGATAAAGTATGTTATATATAGCGCTAGTTAAGATGAAGGGTATTATATACAGCGATAGTAAAGATGATGGGTATTATATACTGCGCTAGTTAAGATGAAGGGTATTATATACAGCGCAAGTTAAGATAAAGGATGTTATATATAGCGCTAGTTAAGATGAAGGTATTATATCCAGCTATAGTAAAGATGATGGGTATTATATAAAGCGCTAGTTAAGATGAAGGGTATTATATACGGCGCTAGTTGAGATGAAGGGTATTATATACAGAGCTAGTTAAGATAAAGGATATTATATACAGCGCTATTTAAGATGAAGGGTATTATATACAGAGCTAGTTAAGATAAAGAGTATTAAATATAGCGCTAGTTAAGATGAAGGGTATTATAAACAGAGCTAGTTAAGATGAAGGGTATTATAAACAGAGCTAGTTAAGATGAAGGATATTATATACAGCGCTAGTTAAAATGAAGGGTATTATATAAAGCGTTAGTTAAGATGAGTGGCATTATATACAGCGCTAGTTTAAATGAAGGGTATTATATATAGCACTAGTTAAGATAAAGAATATTATTGATAGTGCTAGTTAAGATGAAGAGTATTATATATAGCGCTAGTTAAGATGAAGGGTATTATAAACAGAGCTAGTTAAGATGAAGGGTATTATAAACAGAGCTAGTTAAGATGAAGGATATTATATACAGCGCTAGTTAAAATGAAGGGTATTATATATAGCCCTAGTTAAGATGAAGGGCATTATATACAGCGCTAGTTTAAATGAAGGGTATTATATATAGCGCTAGTTAAGATGAAGGGCATTATATACAGCGCTAGTTAAAATGAAGGGTATTATATATAGTGCTATTTAAAATGAAGGGTATTATATACAGCGCTAGTTAAGATGAAGGGTATTATATATAGTTCTAGTTAAAATGAAGGGTATTATATATAGCCCTAGTTAAGATGAAGGGTATTATATATACAGCGCTAGTTAAGATGAAGTGTATTATATAAAGCACTAGTTTAGTTGAAGGGTATTATATACAGCGCTAGTTAAGATGAAGGGTATTATATATAGCGCTGGTTTAGTTGAAGGTTATTATATACAGCACTAGTTAAAATAAAGGGTATTATATAAAGCGCTAGTTAAGATGAAGGGTATTATATACAGCGCTAGTTAAAATGAAAGGTATTATATAAAGCGCTAGTTTAGATGAAGGGTATTATATATAGCGCTAGTTTAGATGAAGGGTATTATATATAGCCCTAGTTAAGATGAAGGGTATTATATACAGCGCTAGTTAAGATGAAGGGTATTATATATAGTGCTAGTTAAAATGAAGGGTATTATATATAGCCCTAGTTAAGATGAAGGGTATTATATATACAGCGCTATTTTAGATGAAGGGTATTATATATAGCCCTAGTTTAGTTGAAGGGTATTATATACAGCGCTAGTTAAGATGAAGGGTATTATATATAGCGCTGGTTTAGTTGAAGGTTATTATATACAGCACTAGTTAAGATGAACGGTATTATATAGAGCGCTAGCTAAAATGAAGGGTTTTATATACAGCACTAGTTGAGATGAAGGGTATTTTATATAGCCCTAGTTTAGTTGAAGGGTATTATATATAGTGTTAGCTAAAATGAAGGGTATTATATATAGCCCTAGTTATGATAAAGGGTATTATATACAGCACTAGTTTAGTTGAAGGGTATTATATACAGCGCTAGTTTAGATGAAGGATATTATATAAAGCCCTAGTTTAGTTGAAGGGTATTTTTATACAGCACTAATTAGAATTAAGGGTATTATATATAGCGCTGGTTTAGTTGAAGGGTATTATATACAGCTCTAGTTTAGTTGAAGGGTATTATATATAGCGTTAGTTTAGATGAAGGGTATTATATATAGCGCCAGTTTAGTTGAAGGGTATTATATACAGCGCTAGTTAAGATGAAGGGTATTATATATAGCGCTGGTTTAGTTGAAGGTTATTATATACAGCACTAGTTAAAATAAAGGGTATTATATAAAGCGCTAGTTAAGATGAAGGGTATTATATACAGCGCTAGTTAAAATGAAAGGTATTATATAAAGCGCTAGTTTAGATGAAGGGTATTATATATAGCGCTAGTTTAGATGAAGGGTATTATATATAGCCCTAGTTAAGATGAAGGGTATTATATACAGCGCTAGTTAAGATGAATGGTATTATATAAAGCGTCAGTTAAGATGAAGGGTATTATATACAGCGCTAGTTAAGATGAAGGGTATTATATATAGCCCTAGTTTAGATGAAGGGTATTATATACAGCGCTAGTTAAGATGAAGGGTATTATATAAAGCGCTAGTTAAGATGAAGGGTATTATATAAAGCGCTAGTTAAGATGAAGGGTATGATATACAGCGCTAGTTAAGATGAAGGGTATTATATAAAGCGCTAGTTAGGATGAAGGGTATTATATACAGCGCTAGTTAAGATGAAGGATATTATATATAGCGCTAGTTAAGATGAAGGGTATTATATATAACGCTAGTTAAGATGAAGAATATTATATATCTTAGTACATAATTCAATATAACTGAGTCTGCTGTTTGTGACGTTTTGTGCTTAATTGATCCCTTTGTCAGATGGCATTGTATAAAAACATCACCTAAAGATATATAATATTTTTGCATATGTCAACATAAAACTTTTATGTTGCCTTTAAGGTTGATATATCCATCAGTTACTGTGGTATAGAAATCGTATCAGGGATATGTGAATAATTGCAAAGGGACTATACTCATCAAATAAAGCCTGATTCAGAGTTGCCGAACTTTGTTTATTAAAATGGTCAAACTATATGCATTAACATCACTCAATGCTAAATTATTCAAATATACCATTTTTTGCGGTACATGATTGTTGACGACACGAGTTCGGAAGTTTGAAATTCTGATTGTTACATTGCGTTTGTTTTTTGTTCTCTGTGACATTTTGGAAAGCACATCACTCATAGACGTAGGGCGAGGGGAACCGGGACCCCCAATATTCAGGTTGGGGTGTCCAGCATATACTTTGGGGCCTGGAAGTATACATCCTAATAGACACTCTCCTCAAGTTGGCACCCCCAATAATTGAAACGATCCTACGCACATGACACTAGATTAACAGGTAAAATAGATCACCTTTATGCAATGTCCAATGGAAAAATAGAAAGTAGATAAAAAATGAATTAAAATTAAAATTTCATATATACTACCTATGGTGTATATTCCGTATATATTTTCTTATATTTAATGTTAGCAATAAATATAATGTTTTAATCTAGGACTGGTCTGGTTAAAAGTGTATGATATATGTACCTGTTAACGTTATAAAGGTGCAAGCAGAAACACATATGGTGAAGAAGAGGAGTGTATTTGTCATCTTACAATACACCACATTCCTTGCCCCCAGTTCTCACTTGTCTCTCTGAAAATATATAAACACAGTGTATTAAATATGAGAAAATATATACACACATTGTATCAAATATGGGAAAATATATACAAACATTGTATTAAATATGAGAAATAAATACATACATTGTAGTAAATATAAGAAAATAAATATAAATACAGTGTATTAAATATGAGAAAATATATACACACGTTGTATTAGATATGAGAAAAAATAAACATACATTGAATTACATATGAGAAAATATACACACACATTATATTACACATAAGAAGATATACACACACAATGACATTGTACTAAATATAAGAACATATATAACCAACCCGAGACGACGAGGGACACAGCCACTAATACAGAATGTTAATATACAGAATAACTATAATATGCACAGTACATCGAAAAGAGGTAGCAACAATGGTCAACTCTTTTGAGCGTTCAGTAGCAAACGACGCGTCTTGGGAGTTTAAGTTTGATTAAGAGATGGATCCAACATCGCTCTTTCCTGTTGTCAAATCATAAAGCATATATTATCAATGTTATGATATTAAACAAGTTCATTTATTTATTTATTTTAGGCAAAAAAGGGTGTTAAACAATGCCTGGGAATATACGAGGGGTTATCCAGAAGTTCATGGACGAATTTGATAAAATCCATACTTATGCAAGTACATTGCTATATTTTTATAAACTTAAGTATTGGTGTATTTGTCATCGATGTACGGTGTTTTAGTATATTTCTTATGCCAGTAATAATGTTATGGTATATATAGAAACATAGTATAAAAACTGTGACAGGCATATAACAATAAGTTATGTATAAGTCAAACTATAATATTTAATAGACGGAAAAATGTGTAAGTGTATTGATATGTAAATACATTTATACAGTACTATACACACACACACAAAATACATAAAATAAACACATGAAATTATAGATTCATAAAGAAAATGTATGGCAAATTATAAATGCTTATACACAAACTTTCATTATACGTTAAGCCATAAAAGATAGGACGCCTTTGTTGGTTTCCATTTTATATATACGAAAGTGTTATATGATATTTAACATGTATGTGATTCATTAAAACTAAAACCACTTATACTTAAGACGCAGTTTTGTATCTCGTTAGGTCCATTAACATTTATTTCAGAGTCGACAGGTCATTCAATTTTGCGTTACAGAGTTGTGGGCCCATTATCGTATAGTTACAGAGTTTTGTCTCTTGTTAGTTTATAGTTTATACTAATATCTTTTAGCTCGACTGCGATGAAAGCCCAGAGCTTATTATGTATCTTGTTAGTAACAGTAGGCCAATTAACATCTCGTTATCGGATTGGTAGTGCCATTAACATCTCATTATAGTGCAGTGCTCCAGATAAGGTGCGTATTTGCGTAAATAAGCATTGAAATTGACAAAAAAAAGCATTGAAAATAATAAATGTGCGTACCGGTACGCATAAACAATTGAATTGAAGCATTTCATTGGCGATCTTGTGCGTATCTTATTTCCAAAGACCGGGGTTTTCACAACGGAAGTAGACACCGTGAAATAAACAAATCTAAGGGAAGTAACTGCTATGTAAAACATAATCTGGTTCCCTGACCTATACCGATAAAAATCGACTGTTTATTGGTAGATCGGAGAACCACACTAATTATATACAATAAGAGTTATTTCCCGTAGATCATTGTCACTGAGACGCACATGGGAACAGGTTGAGTATTTCCAAGTGTTTTAAAGAGGCCTGCTATAAACTTTAGCCGATTACTTTATCGTATTTATTATAAATGGCATCGTCTGCTTCTGGCGTCGGAAGACGGAAAAAACACCAGAAACCCAATCATTATTCCAGTTCTTTAGGAAAAACATACTCTCAAAAGTGAGTTATTGATGCATGTATTACGAAATCACAAAAAAAATAACAAAAAAACACACGGGAGGCAAGGTCAATAGAAATACCATTGAATCATGGAAAGTAAAATTCCCATGGCTGATAATAAATGGAATTGAAGGCAACCTCAAATCTGTACTAAAGCAAACATTAACAGTGTCTGGTCAGAAGTAAAGGTAAATTTTGAAAATACTCTTTCAATTTCCATTTTAAGCATTAGTATTTTCATTTTAAGCAATGAATTTTAATTTAGGGAGTAAAATAAGCATTTAGCCAAAAGCTTATCTGGAGCACTGGTAGTGTTTCGTCACTGATAAGTAGACTAAACACTATAATGTTGTAACGCCTCGTTACAAAGTTGGTAGGCCTATTAAGGTCTCGTTAAGAGATGGTATGCTCATTAACGTTTCGTTACATATAGTTGGTAGGCCCATTAACAACTCGTTACAAAGTAGACACATTTACACCTCGTTACAGAGTTGGTAGACCATTTAACGTTTCGTTACATCGTTATAGGCCCATTAACGTTTCGTTACAAAGCTGGTAGGTCCATTAACGTCTCGATACAGAGTTGGTAGGCCCATTAAAGTCCTGATACAGAGTTGGTAGGCCCATTAATGCTCTGATACATCGTTTATAGGCCCATAAATGTTTCGTTACAGCGTTGGGAGGTCAATTAAGTTCCTGATACTGAGTTGGTAGGCCCATTAACGTCCTGATACAGAGTTGGCAGGCCCATTCACGTCCTGATACAGAGTTGGTAGATCCATTACGTTCCTGATACAGACTTTTTGTAAGCCCATTAACCTCCTAATACAGAGTTTGTAGGCCTGCTAACCTCCTGATACAGAGATGGTAGGCCCATTAACCTTCTGATACAGAGTTGGTAGGCCCATTAACCTTCTGATACAGAGTTGGTAGGCCCATTAACCTCCTGATACATAGTTGGTAGACCTATTAAGTTCCATATACAGTGTTGGTAGACCCATTAACCACCTGGTACAGAGTTGGTAGGTCCATTAAGTTCCTGATACAGAGTTTGTAGGCCCATTAACCTCCTGATACAGAGTTTGTAGGTCCGTTAACCGCCTGATACAGAGATGGCAGACCCGTTAACCTCCTGATACAGAGTTGGTAGGCCAATAATGTTCCTGATACAGTGTTGGTAGGCCCATTAACCTCCTGATACAGAGTTGATAGACCCATTAACCTCCTGATACTGAGTTGGTAGACCCATTAACCTCCAGATACTGAGTTCGTAGACCCTTTTACCTCCTGATACTGAGTTGGTAGACCCATTAACCTCCTTATACTGAGTTGGTAGACCCATTAACCTCCTGATACTGAGTTGGTAGACTCATTAACCTCCTGATACTGAGTTGGTAGACTCATTAACCTCCTGATACTGAGTTGGTAGACTCATTAACCTCCTGATACAGAGTTGGTAGACCCATTAACTTCATGATACATAGTTAGTAGACCCATTAACCTCATGATACATAGTTGGTAGACCCATTAACCTCCTGATACAGAGTTGGTAGGCCAATTAACATCCTGATACTGAGTTGGTAGACTCATTAACCTCCTGATACTGAGTTGGTAGACTCATTAACCTCCTGATACAGAGTTGGTAGACCCATTAGCTTCATGATACATAGTTAGTAGACCCATTAACCTCATGATACATAGTTGGTAGACCCATTAACCTCCTGATACAGAGTTGGTAGGCCAATTAACATCCTGATACAGAGTTGGTTGGCCCATTAACCTCTAGATACTGAGTTGGTAGGCCCATTAACCTCATGATACATAGTTGGTAGGCCCATGAACCTCATGATACAAAGTTGGTAGGTCCATTAACCTCCTGATACTGAGTTGGTAGGTACATTAACCTCCTGATACTTAGTTGGTAGACCCATTAACCTCCTGATACAGAGTTTGTTGACCCATTAACCTCCTGATACAGAGTTGTTGGCCCATTAACCTCCTGATACAAAATTGGTAGGCCCATTAACCTCCTGATACAGAGTTGGTAGGCCCATTAACCTCATGATACAGAGTTGGTAGGCCCATTAACCTCATGATACAGAATTGGTAGGCCCAATTACCCCCTGATACAGAGTTGGTTGATCCATTAACCTCCTGATACTGAGTTTGTAGACACATTAACCTCCTGATACTGAGTTGGTAGACCCATTAACCTCCTGATACAGAGTTTGTTGGCCCACTAACCTCCTGATAGAGAGCTGGCAGACCCATTAACCTCATGAAACGGAGTTGGTAGACCCATTTACCTCCCGATACAGAGTTGGTAGACCCATTATCCTCCTGATACATAGTTGGTAGACCCATTACCTCATGATACATAGTTGGTAGACCCATTAACCTCCAGATACAGAGATGGTAGTCCCATTAACCCCATGATACATAGTTGGTAGACCCATTAACCTCCTGATACAAAGTTGGTAGGCCAATTAACCTCCTGATACAGAGTTGGTAGACCCATTAACATCCTGATACAGAGTTGGTTGGCCCATTAACCTCCTGATACTGAGTTGGTAGTCCCATTAACCTCCTGATACAGAGTTGGTAGGCCCATTAACATCCTGATACAGCGTTGGTTGGCCCATTAACCTCTGATAATGAGTTGGTAGACCCATTTATTTTAAAGAAATGAGGATATACCAGGTGAATGAATTTTAGAAAAACAATGGACAGTTTATTGAAAATACGTATTCAATGATTGACTCCACTGTCAAAAATTCTTAAAAACATGTTGCATTGCAACTTCGAACACATTTATTTAATGGATGTAACGTTTGTTTGTAGAAAGAATTATTATAGTACATGTACATATACGTATTCTAGTATGTTCATATTGTAATGCTAATAAACAAAAAACGTATATCAGCAACTTGATTCATGATAATAGTATAATCATCCATTTACTTTTATATCAGCGTGTAAACAAAATCTTCAATTATCTTCAATTATCTTCAGTTATCTTCAATTATATTCTCGTACAGCTGAGAATACGATTCCTCAAACATAGTATTTATGGTATCAGATATATATGATATGCAACTTCATTGATTTATCATATGTGTGTCATTTATATTATCGCAAATATTCGTGTAAATATTTTATAGAATTTCGTTGATATGATATTTTATCAATCAAGATATTTTGTGTTGATAAATACATAATTTACAAAACGCCATCGGTAAATATAAATATATATAACATATTGTATTTTATTCGAATAATGTGTAGTTATTTTTTTTTTGCAATAAAACCTGTTAGGACGGAATAAAAACTGTGTTTAAGGTTACCTGACCAATACAATAGGGTAGATACGTTTTTTTTTAATTCTTTATTAAGTGGAGAAATGTCATTATACTGTTCTACTCTTCTCAAATTGATTTTAACTTGTTTTTCTGTTATATGGAAAACAAACTATGAGAGTAAATCAATAAGAGACAATACTAATATAATTTTCTTGACACATTAAGCTGATTCGTTCTGCAATTTTCGTACTTTTACATTTTTTTTGTTGGTATTTTTATCTGTTCTAACTATTTCACTGTCGTCAGCAAACAAATTATCATCGACCGCATTGCAAATATAAGTGTATGTCAACCGATGTTGAAACTTAATGACGGCGAATAACTGCAGACAGAAGAAATTGGTCCTTTTTAAAACTAATTGTGTAAACGTCAGTAAAGAATTTGGAAATATTATCTTCATTTAATTATTGCAATTGAAATATAAGTTAACCATTAACGTTCAAATCTCGGATATCGAAGAAAATGAGAAATTGAGTAGAAGCAGTTAGTGTATATAAAGAGGATATCGTATGAGTGCTTATTTGCTATTGGGTCCATTAAACGAGTTGGGTGTATTTATATATATTTAAACGAGAAGAAATATTATAAGCTGGTATTAAAGTGCAATTTTGCAAAACAAATTACTTAAACATTTAAGTTAACTGGTATGCAGAGTCAAATTGAGCTTCTGCACTTTGTCATTATCTCCGTCTTGTAAATATAATTATTGTTCTCTTGTATTGGGCTTCTGCACTTTGTCATTACCCCCGTCTTGTCGTAAATTTAATTATTGTTCTCTTGTATTGGGCTTCTGCACTTTGTCATTATCTCCGTCTTGTCGTAAATTTAATTAGTGTTCTCTTGTTTTGGGCTTCTACACTTTGTCGTTATCTCCGTCTTGTCGTAAATTTAATAATTGTTCTCTTGTATTGAGTTTCTGCACTTTGTCGCTATCTCCGTCTTGTCGTGAACTTAATTATTGTTCTCTTGTTTTGAGCTTCTGCACTTTGTCATTATCGCTGTCTTGTCGGCAACTAATTTATTGTTTTCTTGTATTGAGTTTCTGCACTTTGTCAGTATCTCCGTCTTGTCGTACACTAAATTATTGTTTCTTGTTTTGAGTTCCTGCACTTTGTCATTATCTCGGTCTTGTCGTCAACCTAATTATTGTTTTCTTGTATTGAGTTTCTGCACTTTGTCATTATCGTCGTTTTGTCGTACTCTTAATTATTGTTTTTTGTTTTGAGATTCTGCACTTTGTAATTATCGCCGTCTTGTCGGCAACTTAATTATTGTTTCTTGTTTTGAGTTTCTGCACTTTGTCATTCTCGCCATCTTGTCGTCAACCTAATTATTGTTCTTTTGTATTGAGCTTCTGCAATTTGTCATTATCGCCATCTTGTCGGCAACTAAATTATTGTTCTCTTGTATTGAGTTTTTGCACTTTGTCAGTATCTCCGTCTTGTCGTACACTCAATTATTGTTTCTTGTATTGAGCTTCTGCACTTTGTCATTATCACCGTCTTGTCGTAAACTTAATTATTGTACTCTTGTATTGAGTTTCTGCATCTTGTCAGTATCCCCGTCTTGTCGTTAACTTAATTATTTGTTCTTGTTTTGAGCTTCTGCACTTTGTCAGTATCTCCATCTTGTCGTCAACCTAATTATTGTTCTCTTGTTTTGAGCTTCTGCACTTTGTCAGTATCTCCGTCTTGTCGTTACTTTAATTATTGAGCGTCTGCACTTGTCATTATCTCCGTCTTTTCGTACACTTAATTACTGGTCTCTTATATTGACCTTATATAATCACAATGTCAAAGTATATAGAAATATCATGATAACAATAAACCGAATCTGCTATTTTCTTTCCGTGTTTGCTTTCTGTAAATTCAAGTATTCCTTTTATCCTAAATTGACTTCCGCAACATTATTTGGGGCGGAAGATATAAATGTGACTTTCTTTTGAGTTTGTTTAACGTTCCTCGAAATTATAATACTGATTATGCCGTTTCAAGTGGGCGCGGCTGGTATTGCTATTCAGATATTGCATACTACTGAACAAAGGGTTTTATTAATACGCTGTGTTGTTTGTTTAAGTGCCATAACTTGTGTTTAATATAAAATAACCTGAGCCTATATTGCCTTGTATCATACAACATGTGTATGATTCACCACTTGTAAGATGATGGTCTGGCAGGGATCCTTTTGTTAACGAGGCGTGTTAGGGGTGACTACGGAGAAAGAGCGAGGATGGGTGCAATTCGTTTACCAGGTTTAATTGTTCAATCTTCTAGTTGCGGTATTGCTACAGGTCGTTCCATGTATTTTGTAATCACACCTTCTATATGTGTATATACTGTTCCTATTATTTGTGTTAATTGTATTCGTATGGTATTATTGAACATACCTCTGTATACTTTTTATACTTATTTTTTCACAATTTTGTTTTTAAAAAAAAACGAACATTGTGTGTATAATATACCACTTATATATATATAATATCCCGTTAAGTAGACACCAATTTCTATATTGTTAATTTTACATCAATTGGGAAACGAAGGTTAACAACTTCCAAATTGGCGCTCGGTTTATCTTTGAGTGAAACCAGTACCAATGTTTTTTGCCTTGATCCTGGTACCGGTACCATACCGCTATACACCAGTCAAGAAAGATTAATAATAGATAAATATATTCAACTTATTTAAATACGTTTACATAAAACGTTTAATTCTTATAACTACTGAGCAAATCAGACTGAAATAGTTTATTCATTTGATTTAAGCAATTCAATGTGTTTGTAAATGGATGGTCCTTGAAAAAATGTTTATATATTTCTTCCTGAAATTACTGCGGGAAGAACAAATGCAAATGAATAGGTAAATATCTTTTAACATAAATATGTTACAACATAATTAACAATATTTCTAGTTTTTTGGAACGAACATGGTTTCTTGTATAACGACCTGTTTGAATGCTGAGAGCATTAGCAGATTATAATTTTAGTTGCAAACAATATTAAATTAGTATGCATAATATCGAAATATTACTTATATGCAAATTTACTTTTGAAATATTTAAACTCTTAGTTGTCATATTATTAACTGTTCCATACCATTCTTGGGATAACAATCAATAACACGCTTTTTTAAAATACATGCAAATGCTTTTTCATTAAGAGAAACATTATCTGCAATTAAGTAAGAGAACCCATAAATGGTCAATAGCTTCTTAACATACGAAACCAAATTTTACATAATTTACACAATAACTTACACTGTGTTGATGTATTTTGAGTTCAATGATAAGGTCAGTATTACATATATACACCAGCACGTTATGACCCCAGTATAACGCGTATAACGTCCATGTTCTCCGTATATCACAGCTGTACACGTTTAGAAAACTTTATATGGAGAAGTTGAATTTCCTTGGAAACCAGATATTTTTGAAGAATAACACACTATTGATCCAACCAAGAAATTAAAAAAAAACGGCACTAAACTGGATTTAAACGAACGTTCTTACAATGAATCAATATAATGTTTAAAACCTTCAGAAAGTAAGCCTGCTAGATGTTCAATATTCAATGGGAAATTATCAGTATAACAACAAGTTGGCTGCTTTTAAAAAGCATCCAATGGTTAGGTCTTATAAACGATGTGGCAATTAAAGTGAATGAATGTGTTAGTTTGGTTCCTTGTACAGGATACTAAATCACGGATGATACTAAAAACTGACACAGCGAATTCCCGACTGCAGGTGTGCCTGATAGTAACTTTGATGTTTAAATGTACTGATCTCAATTATTATGTATTGCCATTTGCATATTTAAAAAGAAACTTACCTTATATATTGTCTAACGTACTTACTGCTATGTTTTATGCAATTTACTACTGTGATAATGATATATTTTCAAATAATTCGTATCCATATTTTAAATTAATTTGTGGATATATTATTTTTAAAAACAACAGTTAAAAATAACTGTTTTTCCAAAACTTGTGCATTCGGCGATATATCTGATTCTGGCGACGTGCTGAAAATATGTCACACTGGTAAACTATCTTTATATTTATGTTGTATCGAATAAAATAAACAACTGTAGTTGTTTAATTTTGCAACAATGGTTATTTTTTCCATTGTTATGGGTTCAGCATATTATAATAATTGAGTAAATACATCGCTATTTGAAAATTATTTACATTAACTCGGTAGGAATCTGTAAGAAACGGCAATAAATTTAAGCATTTATAAATGAATATTTAGAAAATTCCTTGATTTAGGCATTATCATTTTTTCCTGATTAAATATGAAAAGAACAATCCATAGTGATCTCAATTAGTGCATTAAAACGTCACAATCAATTATTACACACACACCGCATTTGAATTTTCCTTTTAGCCAGAAAGTGGTCGGAATATGACTAGGTTTTAATATCAATAGCGGTTTGTACATTCCCATGATGCACTGTTTAGAAAAAACAATGGCGACCTCCATGTGGCGAATGTCGTGTTTTTAACACGTGATCGTGACGTTTCAATATGGCAGCGCCCAGAATCAATTTCTAAACTGGCCCTTATATAGGGTTCGGCCGCTCATGCGACCTAACCAAAATTGGTACCTACGTAATTAAAGTGATCTACAACTTCAACAGTTTAACCATTACAAAGGTTCACGAAACAACAGGTGCTTACGTTTCGAAAAAAAAAACACAACATATTTCTGTTTAAGTTATTGTAATGTGTCTACAAACCCTATTATTGACAAACAATATTAATACTGTATCTCCAATCAGCAATACAGAATCAGCCTTTTTTGCAAATATTAGTCTCGAGTAGTCCATAACGATATTCAGTATATAGACGTGTTTATCGCCCCATGCCGAAACACTACCAAGTAGTAAAAACAATCAGAAAAAAAGAAAATATTTAAACTTTTAACACATGACTTCACCCTTTTCTGCACGTTTTAATGACCCGTAAGATTTACCCTATATGCCAGTTTTGTTTAGGTTTTAACCATAAAGCATTTCAATATTGGCTGTCATATCATTGTTAGGTCAATAGAGGCTACATAATGAAGTTTATAAATTTGTACTATGGTAAGTAAAACAAATATGCCACGAAGTGTAGATCTGTTTTTCCAAAATCTAAATTGAGCATAGGAAATAGTGTCGTGAGTATCACAAAAATGTTCAGTCTTTTTTATGCCATCGAATCCGTTAACCTAACCACTTAACCAGTACTCGAGCACACCCCATCTCCACAAGTAACTGATGTCTTCCCGCTTGAATCAGTGGTGATAGACGAATGATAATGAGAGATCATGGAGACTGTTGCCGGGGGGGGGGGGGGGGATTCGAACTCACGACCCCTGGATTGATAGCCAGACGCTTAACCGACTGAGCTATTCGGTCCCGGCTCAAAATTAATAAACCTGTGTCGATGCACAATATGATTAAACTTTAAAACATTCAAATTTTCATTTTTATGTTCATCGTAAGTTTAGATATGACACATTAGATATGACACATTAGATATGACACATTATATATGACACATCACCTCAGCCCATCATTCAATGTAGAAGTTTTGTATCTTCCGGATCACAATGTCAAGTGGTTAAAGGTCAATGGTCAAACATCAACTCCATATTTGATTAAGGAAACAGTCCAACTCTTAAACGATACTTCAGGAAAAAAACGGAAGTTAATGACACCTCAATATAAATAAATGCGCGTGTATTTACAAGCATTAACAAACATATCACATCCAAACAAAAACTATCAGTTATCCATTTACATTGAAATAAGAAATGCACAATGGAAATCGTGCAATTAAAAGAAAATGGGGATAAATTTACCATTCTCACTTTAGATAGATCACTTTACAGCCTTAATGTTTACATAAAAAAATGATCAATCCGTGGGTTTTATTTACTTGTGTTCACTCAATTGAACGAATTCTTGATTTCGAAATCCTGCAAAAACTATGGAGTCACTAAAAAGTGTTCTTACAATTTTGAAACTTCAGATTAAATTTATTAAAAGATATGTTGTGAAACATGTGCATTATGGTATTTTCATTTTTTTTTTGCTCCACGTGATTAACGACCACATGTTACTATATATAAAAGTAAGAAACATATTATTACGTCATTTCCTGTCTTTTGTTGCGACGGGTCAGATGATCACTTTTATATATTTTATTGGCGAATCAACAGCAGGGAGAGACAGGGTGAGGCACAAAATAGAACTGCTACATATCTCAAGCTGTTCGAGCGAATATTCGAAGTATTTGACTCGAACATAAACTTAACATTTGCTATATTTGAGCTAACAACATGACACATACTGCTCTAAACGATATATCCTCGCCATCTCCTTCAAATTAATGAATTAAGTATTGAAAGCGTATTTATGAGTGTTCGAAAGCTGATGAAAACAATATCAGCTCGTACAATGTTTGATATTTTACATCAGCTCATAGCTACAGATATCAAATTTCATATTTTCATATAAGTCTTTAATACATTTACTTTACATTCAGATCATATAAATAAAAATCATGTGATATATCACCATATTAAACAGATATATTGTAATATTTTCAGATAATAAATAAATGAAATACGCGGATGCTTTATCCAGATCATACACGATCATACACAAGATGTATTCAGTTGCTATGAGGTGCAATCATTTCAAAATCAAAGTTAGATGAAATCACAGATTATGCTGAGATGTTTATAATTTTCCGTAGCTTCGACATTCTTGCATTCACTGACATAAAAGCGAAACATCCGACATATGTTCGTTGGCATAATAACGACATCGTAGTAACCTGTCTAGACACTACATAAGGTGACATAGATAAAACTTGTTTTAATGTAAAATTTTTATACACGATATGAAAATCCACTCTCTCTAATACGATAGGAAATTTGGCCTGCATGCCAACTATTCACCATCTTGCACTAAGGCTATAGTTGTTTTAAAAGTTTAATCGTTTTGGTGTCGCAACTGGTCTTACAATTTCTGGTAAAACGTGATATCTGTACTCAGGTTTAGTTACATCGGTTGGTCCGACCAGATAAAATATGTTTCCCGTTTTGTCCTTTGTCAAATATCTGGTGTTAACAGGATGTTTCTGTGGAACTACTTTATTATTGAACAATCTAGGCGAGATATGCGGTAACCCTCGGTTAGAATGCATCTTCGAATATCTAACCCGGTCATCTATACTGGCAAGCCACGCCTCCTTCTGAGGCAGAGTTTGTGCAATTTCTCTATATGAATAGACATCTTTCTGGTGTGACTCAAGTATATCATTCCACGTGACATTGTCGTACTGCCTCCAGTCCATGTGTTTATGACGTAAATTATCCACGAATAAATCGCCCGGAAGTTCTGCTCTCCGCGGTTCTGTCATGTTCCAAAGAGAGCGTCTTTCTCCTATCACCATCGCTTTTCGACTCATGCGCCGATTGTCTGTGAATATTTTGTCATATATGATTTTGCGGCCCCCATCACGCCTTTGTAATTCCATTGGTTCATTTAACGATCTATGGTACGTTCCTTGAAATGATGACGTCATGTCTCTATGGTAATCAGGCTTATACTTGTGCCAGTCTGACGGTGGAAGGTAAATTCTATTCTTGCTAAGAGATTTACGTCTTATCAATCCTTGGTTGCTCCTTCTTGCATAACGAAAATTATCAACCTCTGTCCTTCCTTTGTTTCTCAATCGAACCCGACTTTTTGAATTCAAATCGTCCAGAGGCATGATAAATTATTTATTATTATCAATCAAAAGTTTTCACTCAAACTGCTTTTTCAATAAAATATATTGCAGTTCGAAAAATGCTTCTTAAGTTCATTCAACTGAACTTGATATGAGAGATCGCGAATGCTCATGACGTTGATATGACGTTGTCGTTTTTAAATATTACATACAACACTACGTCATATGAATGTAGTCAAATTATCCAGACACAGTTGTGGAACTAGTATCTGCAATCCGTCAAAATCACACATATAGGAGTTAACTAAATAACTCTACATGGTAACGTCATGTCTACGGTTTAGATATTGTATCCTTCAATTTGTGATGTTTCACCATTTAAATCCAGCAGTTGAGTTATAATATTATAATAACTGGAGACATTAACACATATATCACATTCACCACTTGTATAGATCAATGTTAACTGACTGAATATCTACAACTTCGTGTCATCCCAGGTCGTATTTTGTATTTCCATTCAAGTAATATTCAAAATCAATAATAGTTAAATCGACATTAATCATATTCCGTTCCCAGTTAGAGATGTAGATTTAAATATGGTGTTCATTTCACTCTTCATCTGAGTATAATGGAGATCTATGTACATATATATATATATATATATATATATATATATATATATATATATATATACGTCGTCAACACTAATATCAACTGTTGAATGTCACACGTACTCTTATTTGTGTATAGTCACACTGGTTCACACCTTGTACTGTTTCCTAACATGATATAGCAGTCAAATTCACTTTTAAAGAAAATTAAACATTGAAACTTTACAAAACAGCGTAATTGAAGAATAAATATTTCTGAAGGCCATATTCTGTAAGTCGTCGATTAATAAATATTGATTTTAAATTCAGCTCTACGCAAAGCTTCGTACAGTTTACGAACTGCCACACAAAGAACGGCCATCTTTGATCTTTTGATATCATGTCTCACGCGGGAGATTCCATTTTTGGATAAACACATATTTGATACACATTTATATACCTATGCCGATTAACTAATTAACCACATGATGTGTAAATAACTTTATCTGAACCGCATTGATCATTTTATAATAAATAATCAAGTATTGTTTAAACATATGCTGTATTGCATATAACAGTACCGACTATACATTTACATACACATATAAGCACGAGAGTCGAGCCAATAATTGTACCAAAATAAGTTACTGCCCCGCCCCTCATAATTAGGTGTTGTTGAAAAATATAGGCAAGGAAATATTTTGCAAATCCTAACAAATTATCCTCGTCAATATCAGTGTACACTGCAATGTGGCAAGTACTTACTTGTGTAACAGTTTTAATGTGAAATCACGCTGTAAAATATACCATACATAATGTGGAAACGCTGTATAATATATTATACATAATGTGAAATTATACAGTATAATATATCAGATATACAGTGAAATCATACTGTACAATATACCACATAAAATGTGAAATACAACTGTACAATAAACCACATATAATGTGAAATACAACTGTACAATATACCACATAAAATGTGAAATACAACTGTACAATAAACCACATATAATGTGAAATACAACTGCACAATAAACCACATATAATATGAAATACAACTGTACAATAAACCACATAAATGTGAAATACAACTGTACAATAAACCACATATAATGTGAAATACAACTGTACAATACACCACATATAATGTGAAATACAACTGTACAATAAACCACATATAATGTGAAATACAACTGTACAATACGCCACATATAATGTGAAATACAACTGTACAATAAACCACATAAATGTGAAATACAACTGTACAATAAACCACATATAATGTGAAATACAACTATACAATAAACCACATATAATGTGAAATACAACTGTAAAATATACCACATATAATGTGAAATACAACTGTACAATACAGCATATTTACTGCGATCAGATATACGCTGTATAATTAGAAATTTAATGAAACAATAATGTACACTATATCATATTTATGCAGTTAAATGCAGGTGTATAATATATACGTGACTGTTTAGTTATATAGAAAAAATAGGTCTGTCACGTGCGAATACATAACAATTGTAACCGAAATGGAACTACATTAATCAAACATTTAAACATAACAGCACTTAAAAATGGCATTAATTATTTATGAAACTCTATTTATAAAGTTAGAAAAAATTCAACGCGTAGCTGTCAAAAATGCTATTGACATTCAATTAAGAGTTTGACATCAAGTAGGCTACATATTAGTGTGAACGACCTATATAATGATGTATCATTTTTTGTCACTTATTGTGTTCTAATGAATATGCAATAAGCATTAACATGTTACGCTATAATACGGTAATTAGAATGGTATGGACAATAAATATGTGGAATATTTCTTTCACAAATAGAATTGAATACTGTTTGAATGAGTGTTTATGTAGCAGCGAATCAAGTTCTGCCTCCCGTCCGTCTGTCCGCCTATCCGTCTGCATACTTGCTTCTTGTCCTGCCTCAAAGCACTCCCGCATTTCTGTCTGCCTTTCTGTCCGTCCGTCCGTCCGTCCGTATATTTGTCTATTATTTAAGTATACGGTTGTCTGATGTGTATATTAACATTTTAACGTCATATAACATCCTTGTATATATAACCTAATTTATTCCTCAGGCCATATTACCGATTTAAACGTAACGAGTTTTATTATCAAGTATACGGTCATATATGTAAGTGTGCATCCATTATTTTCATTGTAATCACATTATTTGCCTCGGAGATATTGCGATTGCAATCAACCCAGGTAGACTGAATACAACCAAAAATGCATAAAACACTTAAATTAAGTTTTTATTAAGAAAATTATGAATATAGAGGATGTGAACGGTCTTTTTACCAAAAGATCATCTTGGGCATATTTGATAACTTTATGTTTGCGTTTAACTAGTTTGCATTATGCTACTGAATGCGGACGATATTTTTTTTCTAAAGATGCTTCAGATTTACAGACGATCCTTGATTTATTATTTGAATACTGTTAAAGGAAATGTGTTGTAAACACGTCAAAGACACAAGTCATGGTCTTTAGGAAATGTGACATATTAGCAAGAAAGGTAGACTTTAGATCTAATGGTATTAAATTATTAGAAATAGTTTAGAAATTTACTTATCTAGGTATAGTATTCATAACAGGTGGTAGAGACACAAACTAAATTGTCTGGCCAATCATTAAAAGCTTTTTTTAAAAAAGAAATATATTTATACAAATACGTTGATCTATCGCTTAGTTTATCCTATTTTATCATACGGTTTTGAAGTTGTTGTTTTTTCTCCAAGCAACTTGTATGGATGCGTCCATACTCAACTTTGCAAAAACTTGTTAAAATTTGTTAAAAGTCTACACAAAATGATTTTATATGGTGATTTAGGTAGATGTTGCGTGATATTGACAGCGACATCGTAATTAAAACTGGGCCAGTAAAACCCGAGACTTATTGAGTGACTACGGGTTTTATAATGTTTGGTTGAGTCAAGATATAGGAAATATCAATCATTTGCAGAAACTTTTAAGCAACGGCTAAACAACATTTTGTACAAGAATAAACAACTAGATTGAACCATTCATCCAGAGCTTTATTCTACAGAAACGTAGCTAATTTTGATATGCAGGGTCGATGTTGAAGAGGGAAAATGTAAATACGTTAATATACTTAAAAACGAGCTTCATTTTATCATATGTTGTCCTTTATATGTTGTTTATCGCAAAAGATATAAAAAAAATTCTATGAAAGACTAAGTAGGCTAAAAAACTACAGTAACTATTAAAAATTGAAAACAAGAGAGATATATTTAATCTTGGTCTGTTTTACAGAAAGTGTTTAAATTAAGAAATGATATACCAAATAATAATTAACATGCTTTCCTTCTCCTAAATCCCTTACAAAGAAGAAAGCATGTGCTATATATATACTTTTCTTAAAAACAAAAATACCGTGTTATATATAATGGGTATACTTAACATATGTTGTAACGCATGCATTATTCAATATCAAATTGTCATATAACTATGTTACATATATATGTCATATTTAGCAAAACACAAGTCCCTGTGGGAATGAAAAATATATATTGTACCAAATTGTATTGTAAAATAGTCTGTGTATAATGATGAATGTCACATTGGTTTGCAACTATGCTGACTCATAGGTCAGTCAGATCCTCTGTCATTAAAGAAATAAAATTTTCCAAAAGTTTTCATTAGAGAGATACAAAAACACAACGTCGGTCAGTGTTAGACTATGCATATATCTAGATTAAATACTTCCTCCGAGTATTGTCTTGAGGACATTATTGATAATTATTGTAATTTATATATTCATGTGTATTTTATTGCTATGTCGCATCTTTGCAATATGTCTGCCTGTGAGAAAATATTTTGAAGAAGAAATAAAACACTGCCTTTAACATTTCAACATAATCCCATGTGTAAAGATGTATTTGTCTAGTCATAATATATAACTTATCAGAAGAACATATCCATATAATTGATTTTTACTTTAAACATATTGTATTGCTTTATTGTAAACATGGAATAGCAAAAGGATTGGGCCACAAGTTATCCAACATTAAAATCGATCCTTCCCAACAAAAAAATATTAACATGAAAACATTAAGGTGGCAATAAAACATATTCATATAGGAAGAAAATGAAATGGAGGACATTGAATAAATATACGTATAAACTGGTGGCGTTAGCAGACTTAGTTTAATTAGTTATTCGTATTAAACCTTTAGATATTCAACTTGAGGGCATTACACACCCATTGGGAACAGGAAGTGCTTCCGCGAGCTTTAATGGCCGTGATAAGTAGTCCCTGTTTTCTTCGTATCCTAAAATGCATTTTCCTTATATTAAATGCTCATTTTTTTGTGATTTGAAGTCATGATTTATGCATTTGAAACATTTTGAAAGATTTGTCATGTTTGGATTGTGATTTTAGAAAAAAAAATCCTTGTGGTATGAATGCGTACATTATACATTCACATTGTAAACAGTGTAAACATCAAACAGGAAACACAACACCTCTTATTTTCTAATTATAGTTTTGCACTGTTATTAAAAACAATTAAATGAATATTTCCTGTATTTGATTTGTGTTATTTGATATTATACATTGGTAATTATAGCACGTTACGCACACTGTATAAAAGTGAAAAAAATATGTTTAAACACCGGATTATTCACAATTAATTTCATAATTTGCATATTATATGTACTTTACTGAAACAAAGTCATTGTCCTGGATGTTCAACCTTTCATGTTGGAGATTCGTCAACATTAAACGTGTTAACGTGATTAATACGATGGTTATTATCGCGGGACACAGATCAAATAAAAACATCAACTACTATAGTAGGTAAAAATCCGTCCTTACGACGTGCAATGACAAATTAAATATACTTGATCACACAAGTATCGAAGTATGAACCATTTTATACAATATTATTTGAATATAGACTAGGAAGTATTTAAAATAAAATCAGTATCATATACACAGAGGCATTTCTACGGTAGATATTTGGTTCAATCACTTCAAGTTAACGACACAATACCGGTGTAGGGCATTTAACAGTACAACTCGTACATTTACCGTTCTTTTGTATGGCCAAAATCGTATTTTTATAAGCCACGCTCTGTTAAAGGAGCTCATTGAAAAATAGTGAGTATTCTAAGTTTAGACCGAATGATGTCACGAACTGTCAACAAGTTGTAGAATTCTCCACCAGTATTGTTCATTGCTCTTACATAATATCTAACATTTCACAGCGTGGAAATGTATTCTAAAATCACTCATTAACATTTGTCTACTTCAGTAAAAAAATAAGCATAGTCCATCGGGAGAGAATGGTCAAAGTCGATCTCGTTCAATGACCGCTTACCTCTCTCACCGCTGACGTCGCAGGTTCAATGACCACTTACCTCTCTCACCGCTGACGTCGCAGGTTCAATGACCACTTACCTCTCTCACCGCTGACGTCGCAGGTTCAATGACCACTTACCTCTCTCACCGCTGACGTCGCAGGTTCAATGACCACTTACCTCTCTCACCACTGACGTCGCAGGTTCAATGACCACTTACCTCTCTCACCACTGATGTCGCAGGTTCAATGACCACTTACCTCTCTCACCACTGACGTCGCAGGTTCAATGACCACTTACCTCTCTCACCACTGATGTCGCAGGTTCAATGACCACTTACCTCTCTCACCACTGACGTCGCAGGTTCAATGACCACTTACCTCTCTCACCACTGATGTCGCAGGTTCAATGACCACTTACCTCTCTCACCACTGATGTCGCAGGTTCAATGACCACTTACCTCTCTCACCGCTGACGTCGCAGGTTAAATAACCACTTACCTCTCTCACCGCTGACGTCGCAGGTTCAATGACCATTTACTTCTCTCATCGCTGACGGTCAAGCTATGTGTATAATATCAAGGAGCTATGTGTATAAGATCTAGGAGCTATGTGTATAAAATCAAATTGATATGTGTATAAGATCAAGATGCTATTTGTATAAGATTAAGGAACTATGTGTATAAGATCAAGGTGCTATGTGTATAAGATCAAGGAGCTATGTGTATAAGATCAAGTTGCTATGTGTATAAGATCAAGGAACTATGTGTATAAGATCAAGGTGCTATGTGTATAAGATTAAGGAGCTATGTGTATAAGATCAAGTTGGTATGTGTATAAGATCAATGAGCTATGTGATAGATCAAGGTGCTATGTGTATAAGACCAAGGAGCTATGTGTATAAGATCAAGGAGCTATGTATATAAGATCAAGATGATATGTGTATAATATCAAGGTGCTATGTGTATAAGATGAAGATGATATGTGTATAAGATCAATGAGCTATGTGATAGATCAAGGTGCTATGTGTATAAGACCAAGGAGCTATGTGTATAAGATCAAGGAGCTATGTGTATAAGATCAAGGAGCTATGTGTATAAGATCAAGGTGCTATGTGTATAATATCAAGGTGCTATGTGTATAAGATCAAGATGCTATGTGTATAAGGTCAAGGAGCTATGTGTTTAAGGTCAAGGAGCTATGTGTATAATATCAAGGTGCTATGTGTATAAGATCAAGGTAATATGTGTATAATATCAAGGTGTATAAGATCAAGGTGATATGTGTATAAGATCAAGGAGTTATGTGTATAAGATATAGGTGCTATGTGTGTAATATCAAGGTGCTATGTGCGTCAGATCAAGGTGCTATGTGTATAAAATCAAGGTGATATGTGTAAAATATCAAGGTGCTAGGTGTATAATGTCAAGTTGCTATGTTAATAAGATCAAGGAGCTATGTGTATAAGATCTAGGTGCTATGTGTATAAGATCAAGGTGCTATGTGTATAAGTTCAAGGTGATATGTGTATTAGATAAACGAGCTATGTGTATCAGATCAAAGTACTTTGTGTATCAGATCAAGGTACTATGTGTATAGAATCAAGGAGCTATATGTATAAGATCAAGGTGCTATGTGTATAAGATCAAGGAGCTATGTGTATACGATCAAGGTGCTATGTGTATAAGATCTAGGAGCTATGTTTATAAGATCAAGGTGCTATGTGATCTAGGTGCTATGTGTATAATATCAATGTGCTATGTGTATAAAATCAAGATGCTATGTGTATAAAATCAAGGAGCTATGTGTACAATATCAAGGAGCTATGTGATCTAGGTGCTATGTGTATAAGATCAAGGTGATATGTGTTTAAAATCAAGGTGCTACGTGTATAAGATCAAGGAGTCATGTGTATAAGATCAAGGTGCTATGTGATCTAGGTGCTATGTGCATAAGATTAAGGAGCTATGTGTATAAGATCAAGGTGATATGTGCATAAAATCAAGGTAATGTGTGTATAAGATCTAGGATCTATGTGTATAACATCAAGGTGCTTTGTGTATAAGATCAAGGTACTATGTGTATAGGATCAAGATGCTATGTGTATAAGATCATGATGAAATGTTTATAAAATCAAGGTGCTATATGTAAAAGATCAAGGTTCTATGTGTATAAGATCAAGGTGCTATGTGTATAAGATCAAGATGCTATGTGTATAAGATCAAGATGATATGTGTATAAGATCAAGGTGATATGTGTATAAAATCAAGGAACTATGTGTATAATATCAAGGTGCTATGTGTATCAGATCAAGGTGCTATGTGTAAGATCTATGAACGCCGTGACAACATGATGTTTTAGCAGTGACATATAGTGTCTGGTTTTAAGGGTCCGATTTTAATATTTTTGTAAGCTACAAACTTTTATAAGTCGTACAATGTCATTGTATTTCATTAAATATATATGTATACCATAATACACGGTCGAGTAAACAAAAATGTTTACATGCACATCTCTAGCATCAGATGATATTGCAAAATAGCTCAAATATAAATGCAAACACGTTGGACATAATGCATTCTTGCAGGCCTAAATCGACATATAGGTTTATCCAATTTTCACAGGCTGTCGAAATCAACATAGTTTCAAGTTATGTCACGCAACTATGGTTTTCTACACCGTGTTTGACAGAAAGGTTCGATTTTATTTGTAAGGTGGAGGCAGTAATTACAAACGATCAGATACTTGTAAAGTGGCCACAGGCGGATCTGCAGCAAAGGCCAAGTCTGTTGAAATAACATGTACTTGAGCACAACTCGGAATTCGCTAACACTACGTCCCCTTCCCCACCCACTTCTGATATTTAAAAATATTATATTTTGAAAGACGTCATACCCACTTACCTTCGACCCACTCTCTTGACACACATGAAAAGAAATCCGAGACTTTTTAATGGACCCTGCCTTAAAATTCCTGGATCCGCTAATGCAAGGCGTGGTTAAGTATAAAATAACCGCGCGGTTCCCTATCTATATGTATAGTTTTATGCGTAATAAAACAACAGTTTACGATGAAGTCTTCTGAATTCAGTGATTTTTAATTCTTACATTTCGTACATACATAAAGTTATTCATGCCAAATAAACAAATGGAAGATTTATTCAAATATATTTCAGTATTATGGACGTATTAATTTATACGTTAATTATTTCTCATATCCATAACTAAAGGTCATAAACAAGTATCGCTTCAAATAAAGTTAGGCATATAATACAAACATATCCACCACTGTGGTAGAGAGGTCAAATTTAATGGTATGTTCGGGTTTCACGAGAAAAAACAATGAAATACTGAAACTACTTCAAACTGACTTTGGATTTTAAGAAATTGCATCAAATTTTTATGCTCTAAACGAAATGAATACAGACACTTTTATGGACACACTTGTTTGGTATCACCGTTAATTTAAGTGACACTATTTGTACTGGCGAGGTATGATTTTGAAAATATATTATTTTCGTAAATAAGTGTATTTATTATGCACATTTAAAATATGAAAATTGAATGAAAATTCTTGTATTATGAAAATCCATAAGCACCACCCCTCCCCCCTCCCACTGTACATGATTCTAAATATGTAAATTGATTTATGGAATTTGTATTATGGAATTGAGCTCCGTAAGCAAAATTCCCAATAAGCAAATAAATATTTGTAGCTTTGAAAATATTGGTGTAAAACTAAGTAGAGTAATAACAATGGAGTTAATTATATTTGAAAGTTACGTAGTGCACATAGCGTAGTCCAAAAGCGATTGCCGACCACGGCTAGCTCAGTCGGTGACGGTCTGACTATCAATCCAGGGTCGTTAGTTCGAATCCGCCATGGCTCGGTCACAGTCTCAATGATTATAAAGGACATCGCACCTCATTGTCATTCATCTCTCACAACTGAATATCAGTTACTGGCGGAGATTGGTGCGCTTGAGTACTTGTTAACCTTCCAGGATCACAGGAAATAGTGGTTAGGTTAATTGATCATCTGTTAGCCCTCGATGACAAAAATGTACTTTTAACAAATGCGTGCGTGCGTGCATGTGTGTTGCTCGGGTGACACGTACCATACTACCGATTGGGCTATTTGAGTAATTCCATAGGCAGTATGCCTTTATTCTTATCCCTTTATTCTATTAGTGTACATAAATGTTTTAACCGCAATGTACTATATGTTAAGAAATGTGTTTAAACTAAATATAGCAATGATGGTAGTTCAAATAAACAAAACTTGAGATCGTGTTCTTCTATGAATGCCCTTCCCAAAAATAATATTACGCCGGTGACTAAACAAAATTATAAAACCACAGATGGCTGCGCACATATCGATGGTTAAAATGAATATGTGACTTCCTGAAACTTGAGAGAACAGTGCTGTTTAGTAAAATGTGAATAAATGAATGGAGTGAGTGAGTGAGTGAGTGAGTGAGTGAGTGTGAGTGAGTGAGTGAGTGAGTGAGTGAGTGAGTGAGTGAGTGAGTGAGTGAGTGAGTGAGTGAGTGAGTGAGTGAGTGAGTGAGTGAGTGAGTGAGTGAGTGAGTGAGTGAGTGAGTGAGTGAGTGAGTGAGTGAGTGGGTGGCTGGGTGGCTGGGTCGGTCGGTCGGTCGGTCGCGGTCGGTCGGTCGATCGGTCGGTCGGTCAATAAAAAATCATCGTTAATGAAACACGAAATGGTGTACCAACACATGAAGTTAACATAACGCCAACAGGAAATGCACACTACCCATTAACAAAAAGCAACACATTCACACTGAAAAGAAATTAACTTTATACTTTGATATCTGCAGAAAGGCAGAGTTTCAGCAAATTCTTTTCAATATTCAATGTGCCGTCTCATAAAGTGATAAAGTGGGCACGGCACCCATTTAGAGGATTCATACCCTTCTGCGGAGATGGACAGTGACCCTATTCTACCCGAAACTACGCGGGTTCGCTGGTAAACAGTCGAATGAATATATACTGTAATATAATAACCGAAATATCATATTTACTTTATGTCAAATATACAAAGCATTCGATCGTTCATTGCGCGTAGATCAATATTTCGGCGGTATTTCATTTGCACTGTTAATACGTTCTTATATAAATGTTTAAATTGAGCGGGGATAAAAGGCTAAGGAACTGCGGATAAATCCTTAAGCGGGTTCCGGAGATATTATCGATGTAATGGTTGTATTGTATCTGGAAATGCACCCATTTGTCACCTTTTCAACTATTTCGTACATTGAGAGGTGTAAAGTGCGGGATATAAGGATTTGCGAAACGTTTGAAAATTGCCCGGTACCAGATAGGCGACGTTTGTTCTTCGTGACCTAGCAAATGTTTCGTAAATTTATTGAATATTTTATTTACTTTGGTGTTTCAGTTTCAAGACTTGTATTAAATAAAACGTAGACTAACTATAGATAAAATTATAATCATAGATATACAAAATAAAGCTTGCCTATGCCTCAGATAATACCGTGTATTGTCTATCTTATATTCTAAAGGGGCATACGTTGATAATGTAGAACTCAAAATTACTCGTGTTACACATTAAATTAATCTTGCACATTATGAACGACTAACCATATAAGATATCAATGCAAAAGTATCAATTTCTGAAACTTCATGTTTTATAGGATAGTTGCACAATACTAGTTTTGAAAATGCCTGTAAAATAGCTCTAAAAATAAAGATAAGATTAGATAGCTTATTGAATTTTAGACACCACACAGATTAAAACTCTCTCTGTCTCTCTCTCTCTCTCTCTCTCTCTCTCTCTCTCTCTCTCCCAACATGTAAACGCATACAAAACGACTCAAAATGGATATAAATTCTAAAACCAGCCGCACACATCGATATCAAAGTAAACAGGTTTTTTTTACTATATTACATAGATTTTTGTTCAAATTTCTTGTTTAAACAAACTCTCATTGCATCAGGTATTTTATTTATTCAATTAAACGCGTCTGAAATCTGATTGCACCATAACAATTCCATGCAATTAAAACACATGTTTTGTTTCATGTAACGCGCATGTTTAAAATATAATTAAAAAACGCATTTCGAAAAAGTTACATTTGCATGTAAATGCTATTGATTATAGAATAAATAAATGAGGCGGACAAAATGCTCAACTTTTACAGGCATATGCATATAGAAATGCAACTCGCATCACAAATAACAACGGGTACACCCAGAGCAATCAGACATTTTTTTAAATTGGTAATCTGGTTTCCATCCTCAGGAATGACACATTATTTATTGCCAGAGTGGAGGTCTATTCAGAATCAGAAGACTAATACAAGAATTACCACAATAGGTGGATATAGGTTGTTAATGATGCTGCTACTGTTGTAACATTGAGACGTATCATACTTTTGTACATTTGTTAAAGTGTTTAAGAAAATCATTTTTGATACAATTGTTGCTGTTTTTGTTGTTTTAATTGATGTTGATATTGTTGTTGTTACTGCTGGCGATGATGGTGTTGCTGGAATTGAAATTGTAAATGTTTGCAAATATTGTTGTTGCTGTTACTGTTGCGATTGCTGTTGTTGTTGTCGTTGCTGTAGATGTAGATGCTGCTGTTGCGGTTATAATTAATGATGTTGATATTGATATTGCTGTTGCTGGTGTTGTTTCTGTTGCTGTTGTTGTTGTCGTTGCTGTAGATGTAGGTGTTGTTGCTGTTGAGGTTATTGTTAATGATGGTGTTGTTACTACTGCTTCTGATGTTGCTGTTGATAATGTTATTGCTGTTGCTGATGCAGCTATTGTTGTTGTTGCTGCTTCTACAGCTGTTGTTGCTGTTGTTGAGAAATAATCACACTTTTTCTACATATGTTAAAGTTTTCTAGGAATCATTTGGACGTACATCGTAGAACGTGCAGCTCTTCTAGAACGTGCATGTCAACTCTTCTAGAACGTGCTTGTCAACTCTTCTAGAACGTGCTAGTCAACTCTTCTAGAATGTGCTTGTCAACTCTTCTAGAACGTGCATGTCAACTCTTCTAGAACGTGCATGTCAACTCTTCTAGAACGTGCATGTCAACTCTTCTAGAACGTGCATGTCAACTCTTCTAGAACGTGCTTGTCAACTCTTCTAGAACGTGCATGTCAACTCTTCTAGAACGTGCATGTCAACTCTTCTAGAACGTGCATGTCAACTCTTCTAGAACGTGCTTGTCAACTCTTCTAGAACGTGCATGTCAACTCTTCTAGAACGTGCATGTCAACTCTTCTAGAACGTGCATGTCAACTCTTCTAGAACGTGCATGTCAACTCTTCTAGAACGTGCATGTCAACTCTTCTAGAACGTGCATTGTCAACTCTTCTAGAACGTGCAGCTCTTCTAGAACGTGCATGTCAACTCTTCTAGAACGTGCATGTCAACTCTTCTAGAACGTGCAGCTCTTCTAGAACGTGCATGTCAACTCTTCTAGAACGTGCATGTCAACTCTTCTAGAACGTGTATGTCAACTCTTCTAGAACGTGCATGTCAACTCTTCAAGAATCACGCGCGGGCGCACACTGATTATTGTTGCTTTTGCTTGATTGCATGATGGATTTTGAGTATGACGCCATCTTAATTCAAGGCGATGACAGATAAATGTTTTATCTCCATATTATATTTAGAATCCTTTCTTTATTTCTTTTTATCGTACATGTCATCTATTCTAAGTCCTTTGTTTACATATATATATTATCTGATCATAATTCCTTATTATGTATACAATCTGATCCTGTGACGAAGTTTGTAGTTGTTATTGAAATGTGACATCCTCTTAATACCGCCTGTATACATTCGTTCAAGCATTCAACACTTTTTGTAAAAGATTTAAACACAGGACCGTATATAAGGTCCGGATGGCCTGTGTGTAATGAGGTGAACATTTCAGACGGGTCGCAATGGATAATACAAAGATCCAGGGGTCAAATTAGTTTGAATACGCATTTTGTCAAGACAGAAAAATATATGCCATTCTCTGTACTCTGTATGACATCTTTGTATTACTGCAAAGCCTTTATTGTACTTGCTGACGTAAAAAGTACTAGACGTCATTGGTTAAGTATATTGAACCTTGTGTTCATCGTTTTTTTAACACTATTTCTGTTATATCACGTTGTGTGCTTGAAACAGTATAACGTATAGTATTATGTCCAATACACTGACATGGTTCCCTTCCAAGTTACAAAACATATCCATATATATATATATATATATATATATATATATATATATATATATATGTTTATACTGAACGATTCTTTATCTCTCCCACCTCCCCTCTCTCTCTCTCTCTCTCTCTCTCTCTCTCTCTCTCTCTCTCTCTCTCTCTCACACACACATTCTCTCCCATTCTCTCTTATTCCTCTTTCTTTCTGTGTATCTATCGTTTTGTTCTGTATTTTATTTCTACTTCCCTGTTTGTAGGTCTGGTTTTACATATGAATGCATCCAAAGTTTAAACTGCATCATCAGGTATGTCAATCATCTATCTATACGTCCGTTGCCTCGGCAAACATGAATATAATTCTTTACAGCCAGGAGCGCCACGTTTATCATTCTTTGAGTGATATTAAGGAACTCTCTATAGAATACATAGTTTGAATGCTTCCACACTTCAAAAAACAATGTTCTTTTCACATCTACTTATTGGCAGAATCCTGTTGACGACTATGCCTGGACTCTACTTGTTTTCTACTTTTCAGTGGGAATCTAAATAGTTTGGTGTAATCTGTTGGGAGCGCGTGATCAACGAAAAAAAAGGAACTTTGAAATATTTCATTTAATACATGTCAAGATGTAAGGAAGACTTAACAGAATAATAAAAATGAAATGTTGACTTTTTGTGACTGTTATTGTGAAATATCTTGTTATATATATTCCACATACATCGGCACAAGTAGAACAGTGACAGATAATAAACGCTTGGACGAAACGGATCCGGCATACTTTACTTGACAAAGCTGTAGTCCGTATGGTTTCTGAATTTGTTAAGAGCCAATGTTCCTGTCCAGTAAGTGTGGTTTGACATAATAACGTTGTAAGATACCCTGGGAACTTCGGAAAATAATTGTTAAATAGTTTACAAGCCGAGAGGCGCGTTAACAAAGGTGAAAACGGCCTGCGGTCTATCTATGGTGGCAATTAACAGTCAATAGTGTGACGGATAGACAGAGCCGATATCAGGTGTGGTTGTTTTTTTTATTTAAGCGTAAAAACATTTATATAGTACGCTATCTTGCCAAAAATGTAGAGCATTTAAGAAAGTGTTGTCTGTATGTGAAACTAGTTGTTGTAAACACACATCTAAAAAAATATAATGGGGCCATTTTGACTAAGGAATATGGGACCGTTTTGATCTGGGGCCGTTTTGACTGCACTTCGTCACGCTCTGCGACTATCGGTGTAGGACCAGTACTAAGCTGAAATATGTATCTTGCTCATGGACACAGCCTATGGGCATGGTGGCTGATCGAACCCACGACCCTCTGGTCCCAGGTTTGATTCTGTACCACAACATTACGTGTCCCACTTACACAAACAATAATGTTAAATTATTATTTACATGAATTTTAGCAAAACGACCGTCCGTATTTAACTTATCCACATTTGAAATATTGGACCTAGTTGAGCTCGAGCCCATAACCCCAGCAGTGAGATTTAATAAAAAAGTGCATGTACTTTATCATTGAATCCTTATGAAAAACTGCTGACATCAAAACCATTAAATTGAGTGTAAATTCCAAATATTTCCATCGCTTAAGAAACCGGACACATAGGTTACACGAATCACTGCCGATGGTGCAAATGCTGGTATAACGAAGGACATGGCATGGAATCAGAAAAAGAACTTTCGTGTCCGACTGAGTGACCACATTGTCATTTCACATATGTATACGGCAAGAGCGGGGACTGTCCATGTGTCCAACTAGATGACCACATCACTCTTTCAGTCACGTACAAGACAGGAGCAGAGAATACCCTCGTTCCCGACTGAGCGACCACACCGCCATATCACCTGTGAATTAAGCAGGAGTGGGAATTGTCCACTTGTCCGACTGGGTGACCACATAAACATATTACTTATGCATCTAGCAGAGACTGTGAATGTCTGCTTGTCCGAGTGGGTGATCACATAAGCATATTACTTATGCATCTAGCAGAGACTGAGAATGTCTGCTTGTCCGACTGGGTGACCACATAAACATATTACTTATGCATCTAGCAGAGACTGGGAATGTCTGCTTGTCCGACTGGGTGACCACATAAACATATTACTTATGCATCTAGCAGAGACTGGGAATGTCTGCTTGTCCGACTTGGTGACCACATAAACATATTACCTATTCATCTAGCAGAGACTGGGAATGTCTGCTTGTCCGACTGAGTGACCACATAAACATATTACTTATGCATCTAGCAGAGACTGGGAATGTCTGCTTGTCCGACTTGGTGACCACATAAACATATTACTCATGCATCTAGCAGAGACTGGGAATGTCTGCTTGTCCGACTGGGTGACCACATAAACATATTACTTATGCATCTAGCAAAGACTGGGAATGTCTGCTTGTCCGACTGGGTGACCACATAAACATTTTACCCCTATGCATCTAGCAGAGACTGGGAATGTCTGCTTGTCCGACTGGGTGACCACATAAACATATTACTCATGCATCTAGCAGAGACTGGGAATGTCTGCTTGTCCGACTTGGTGACCACATAAACATATTACCCCTATGCGTCTAGCAGAGACTGGGAATGTCTGCTTGCCCGACTGGGTGACCACATGTACAAGGCAGGAGCGGAAGAATATAACGTAAGCTTATTGCTATGGCTATGGAAGCAATAACGTAACCCCTATTTAACTAGACACATAGAGAAACCTTTGACCTTTGTTCAAATATATACTTTTATAAACGTTTATTAAAATGACTCCTTTATTCAATATTTTCTTTTCAAACCCAAATCTAATATTTCTTTCTAATAGTATTAATGTTCTTTGTTCCCCAAACAGTTAAAATAACGTATGCATAATAAAGTTCAAATGTCAAGGTGTTAAAAACCCAGATTTCCGACATTAAATACAATTGCCAAGTGTATGTTACAGTTAAACATAAATCTGAGAAGAGAACAGGTTTGCAATAATTATCTTCCGGTTTAATCTTTAAATGTGTATAGTATGTGGATTCTGCTGTTTTAATTAGGTTTTACGCCGTTTTCAACACATATCATGTTTTATATGGCATATCCAGTTGCAGTGGTGGAGGAGATCTCAGAATGAAACTAAGTAGAACCACCATCCATACGTGAGTAACTAGCAGTTTTCAGGGTTCGAACCAACGACCGAGTCATTAGACGACAGCACCTGAGACCTCTCGGTCATGGAGGAGGTTGTGTACTTGCAAAATAATAATTGTTTATGTACACAGATAAATATGTTAACTTTATTATTTCAAACCAACTTTTGCAGTTAGTTTACTTGTTTGCAGATTTAAAGCATAATCATAAGAAGTATGTTTCTTTTTTAAATAAAACAAATATGTCGTGTAATATTTATTTAACCCCTCCCCCCCCCCACCTCTCTCTCTCTCTCTCTCTCTCTCTCTCTCTCTCTCTCTCTCTCTCTCTCTCTCTCTCTCTCTCTCTCATATGCATATCATATTACGAATTTTATTTTATGACCGTTTTATACAACGCTATTTACATATCATGAATGACAAATATTCTTAATCGTTTATTACAATCTTGGTAACTTTTTTTAATATTTATAATGCGTACAGTCACCGATTTGAATCACAAAATGAAACCTGTATGCCCGTATCTAAAAGGTAAACCACAGTCATGCACATTTAGTAAACTGTAAAGATTTCAAACATGTATATCCAAATTGAAAACTAAAATTACTCATTAAAGGGTTGTTAGATTGATAACTTCGTTTTCTGAAGGATTAAAGTAAGATCGATGAACTGGGAATTACTCTTACATTATAATTCAGTTTAATGTAATCGACATGAAAGAAAGTTTTCACTGCCCAAAGGCTGATGTTCATTTGTTGACTAGACGAAAATCACAAATTCGCTATTTCAGTAGTTACTCATATTAATTGAATGTTTTGTTGTTTTTTTTCGTTTCTCTTTCGTTCGTTCGTTCGATTGGATGGTTGGCGGATCTGTTCACTGCTCTGTTGGTTGATGTTGTATGCCTTTATTATTGTAAAGTGTATTTCCAGCTTGATAGTTAAAATAAGCATTATTCAGCACATTCTATCATCTTTCTCTAACATTTCTTATAAAAGTCATTAAAAACTAGTGCGTGTGTTGGATACATGAATAACGTGCCTACACGGGCGGACGGACGGATGGATGGATGAGTGGATGGAAAGGTGGTTATTAGATGGATGGATAGAGGGAGGGAGGGAATGATGGATGGATGAATGTGTGGGTATATGTATCATTGAAGGATGATTGAATGACTCATTGGCTAGCTGGTTGGCTTGCCTGCTGATTCATTGATTCATGCATTAATCGACCGAGCCGCCGACTGACTAACTGTTGGCCGGCCAGTTGGCCGGCCGGTCGACTGGCTGGATAGATTGATGGTTCTTCGTTTGTTCGTTAATTCACTCATTCAATCATTGTTTCAATTATTCACCTAGCATGACAATAAAACTGATGGTAATGACGATGAAATAACTTCCTTACTTTTTTTACACTGAATCAAAATCATGTCTTCCACTGTTTTATTTCGGTTAGGAAATTGCGTATTACTGAAAACGCGGACCGTAATGTATCCACCTTATAAACCCCAATACTCCTTATTGCAAGGTGTGCATATAGTTTGGTGTAATATGAAACGACTATGTTTTAATATAAAACTTAAATATAATTTAACGTTGTCTACTACTGTGTTTGTATATGTGTGTGTGCATGTACGTTTAATAAAACAAGCTAGAATGAGTCACTACATCTGTATTTTCACACCGATACGTTCACACCTGTATACATAATTTTATGTTTTAACGCTCCAACATGCATGTGTTTATGGAAATATACAAAATATAAACGTGTGTACAATGTATACACTATACCAGATATAAACGTATGTACAATATACCAGATATAAACGTGAGTACAATGTACCAGATGTAATGTGTGTAGAATATACCAGATATAACATGTATACAAAGTACCAGATGTAAACGTGTGTACAATGTAAACAATATACCATATATAAACATGTGTACAATATCCCAGATATAAACGTATATACAATATACCAGATATAAACGTGTGTACAATATACCAGATATAACATGTGTACAATATACCAAATGTAAGCGTATGTACAATGTAAACAATATATCAGATATAAACGTGAGTACAGTGTATACAATATAGCAGATATAAATGTGTGTACAATATACCAGATATAAACGTGTAAACCATATACCAAATATAAACGTATGTACAATATACCAGATATAACGTGTGTACAATATACTAGATGTAGACGTATGTACAATATACCAGATATAACGTGTGTACAATATACCAGATATAACGTGAATACAATGTACCAGATGTAAGCGTATGTACAATGTATACAATGTACCAGATATAAACGTGTGTGCAATCTACCAGATGTAAACATGTGTACAGTGTATACAATATATAAGATGTAAACAGGTGTACAATAGACAAGATATAAACGTGAGTACAATATACGAGATGTAAACATGTGTATAGTGTATACAATATACCAGATGTAGACATATGTACAATATATACAATATTCCAGATGTTAATATGTGTACAGTGTATACAATATGCCAGATGTAAACGTATATACAATATACCAGATGTAAACGTGTGAACAATATACAGATGTAAACATGTGTACAGTGTATACAATATGCCAGATGTAAACGTATATACAATATACCAGATGTAAACGTGTGAACAATATACAGATGTAAACATGTGTACAGTGTATACAATATGCCAGATGTAAGCATGTGTACAGTGTATACAATATACCAGATGTAAACATGTGTACAGTGTATACAATATACCAGATGTAAACATGTGTACAGTGTATACAATATACCAGATGTAAACATGTGTACAATGTATACAATATGCCAGATGTAAACATGTGTACAGTGTATACAATATGCCAGATTTAAACATGTGTACAGTGTATACAATATACCAGATGAAACATGTGTACAGTGTATACAATATACCAGACGTAAACGTATATACAATATACCAGATATAAACTTGTGTACAATATACCAGATGTAAGCATGTGTACAGTGTATACAATATGCCATATGTAAGCATGTGTACAGTGTATACAATATACCAGATGTAAACATGTGTACAGTGTATACAATATACCAGATGTAAACATGTGTACAGTGTATACAATATATCAGATGTAAACGTGTGTACACTATACCAGATGTTAACATGTGTACAGTGTATACAATATACCAGATGTAAACGTGTGAACAATATACAGATGTTAACGTCTGTACAATATACCAGATGTTAACATGTGTAGAGTGTATATAATATACCAGATGTAAACATGTGTACAATGTATACAATATACCAAATGTAGACATATGTACAGGGTATACAATATACCAGATGTAAACGTATGTACAATATACCAGATGTAAACATGTGTACAGTGTATACAATATACCAGATGTAAACGTGTGTACCATTATACTGATGTATACATGTGTACAGTGTATACAATTTACCAGATATAAATACCAGATGTTAACGTATGTACAATGTATACAATATACCAGATGTAAACGAGTGTACAATATACCAGATATAAACGTGTGTACAGTGTGTATAATATACCAGATATAAACATTGGCACAATATTGCACCAGATATGAACGTGTGTATAGTATACAAGATATAAACGTGTGTACAATAATTCCAATTTTAAAACACTAGGAAATATTTGATTTTCACAAATGGGCATCTGAGTTTAGGAAAGTATCTCCGCCTATCTTGACAACGTTGGTACGAAGCACCAATACAAGGCTATCAACCTTCAGTCAGAATGGCTTCAGCTAAGATAAATAAAATCTACAATCTGTATACATTGATGAAGAATTCGATACATAATGTAAGGTAGGGCGCTCAACTACAAACTTGAAATACTTTAGTAATGAGCGAATAATAACAACTTACCCCGGGTAATACCAGTATATCCTGTTTAAGTCACAAACGTGTGTATTCCAATAACGTAGTATTTAATGCACGTTAAAATGAATCACTGATTATATAAGATATCAATAGAGAACTTCCGAAATAAAGAATATAAACCGCTACGACTCTGTGTCCCTTAACGAGTTATATAAACAACGAAAGTAAATGGTTCGCCTTTGCACTGTATGAAATCTGTAAAAAATTCTAAAGGGATCAACGGCTAATCCTGCGTTCACTGTTATTTAAATACCATTTTAAACTTTTCGAGGTCAAATATTGAATACACTAGCCTTTCAAACGACGATCTAAGTCCGTTTTCAATAGGTGTCGTCCCACAAGTTTTCGATAGTATTATAGTACCGCGACACAAGCTTGCATCTAAGGCAAACTTTGAACAGCTGTTAAAACTACTTTACTGTTTAAAACCAGCGGCGCAGCACCAGTTCATATCATTCACTGTTCATTTGGACATCGTTGAGCGATCCCATTATTTAAAATCACCATTACAAATGGTTAAATTTTTATTTTAAGGGTGTTTATGCTCGGCTAGTAAACGATAAAGTAGAATATACTGCTGCATCGCTCTTACGACACGTAGTGGAAACAGGACGTAGAAAAAGGTGTGGTAGTTTAAAATTAAGATAAAATCGTCACTGACATTTTTGTTTAAATGATATAAACAAAACAATTATTTTAAAACGTATACAATTTCATGAAAATAAGTATGATATGCAGAGGATATCTCGTCACACACTGTCAGGTGTAACATATACGCAGATTGTCTTATGTTAATGAAATTATAACAAAGGATATCACGCTCCATTTGATAGCGGTGTCAATATCTGCATACATGATTGAATGATTAAACGTTTATATGCACAATACATTGAACAATTAGCTCGCCCTATTCAGATATTACATTACTTAAGCATCGTGAAATGAATAAATTAATAAATAGATGGATGAATTAATGAATGAATGATATATGAATTAATGAATGAATATATGAGCAAATAAATGAATGACTGACTAAATTAATGAATAGATGAATAAAAAGATAGATGGATGGATGTGATGGATGTGATTGATTGATTGATTAATTGATTGATTGATTGATTGATTGATTGATTGATTGATTGATTGACCGATCAATCAATCAATCGATCGATCGATCGATAGAGAATATATTGGTCTCTTCTGTTTTCTTCTTTAATGTTTTTTTTTTCAAACTTAATAACTCTGATAACAATTTGATTGAGAAGTTGTATTAATTGATTACTGTAAATACTTAACATATAGCAGGCAAGCAGGGGTATTTTGTAGAAGCAAAACATTGTTTGTCTATACTATCCATGTAACATTCTTCAATTAAGTTCTAAAAACATACTTAATCACAGATGTCCACTATCACATAATATTTGTCACGTTTCTGTAATCTATCTTTAACGCTTGATGGACATATTTTTTACAAACTTGGTATGCCACCCGATACATTTATATTGGTTTGCTGTTTATTAAACATTTGAATTACACGTTAACAACTAAAACTGTAGTTCAATCTGCAAATAAAACATTCGGTTTGCAAATTGTTACTTATGAAGCATTTGCTAAACTGCTGGAGCTACACTGTGTCCTATTATAACATTAATACATCTGCTGTTTGGGGAACTGAAACGTTCTCTTGGACCAGAGCAGTTCAGAACACGGAGGCCAGACATTGTCTTGGAAAACTGTTAGGCTGATTTGGAAAATACAATTCAGTGACATATTTTGTATTATAAATAAGGCTATACAGAGATATAAGTGCCTGAGTGGGATTTTTATCTATTATAATTTTATATTAAACGGAAGACTTTACCCGCCACTTTTATGTTTCCATCAGCTGTTTCTTTGACTATCATGCGAAAGCTGATTTGACTACAAATTTCAATTATTATTAATTATAACAAAAACTGTCACATTCATTAATACAGCTGAGGCCATTTTTATCCTAAATGTTTTTTACCTCTTCAGGTGTAAATTTCAATGAAATTGCTTTGATATATTATGGAAAATGTCAGGAGGCGGTTTAATGTTCAGTAAAATAAGTAAATGTATTAATATTGACGCCTTGGTGTTACCCATAATAGCACGAAAACGTAGGATGTATCAAATGTCTACGGGGAAATTTTGAAGTTTAACGTTATTACAATGTCGTATAATAAAAAATCTCACAGAGGGATATAATACGTACTTATTTTAAAGACCTTCCCTTCTGTTCGTGTTTTGGTACACCAGCATAAACGTGTATTATGTTTTGAGACGGATACATTGTATTTGAATTTAAGCTTAGGTCATCACTTGATTTCTTTTCAATATATCGGGGCAGAGTCTTTAACGTCTCAATACAGAGTTGTGTCCCTTTTTGGTGACGGTAATACAAGTTTTTAGCTTATGTCATTTAGTTTGGGACACATTTCTGCTATAGGAAGAAACATTTCTATATGGAGTTTTACTATAATTATATAGAACATAAATCAACTTTTCATTGAGAACTGAAGGTAACTAGTTTAATAATGGTCCCATGTTCCACCTAGAAAGATGACAGACGCAACTACATGTATATGTAATCTTATATACAAGTATACGAATCTTTTAAACTATAGATGACCTTCTAGTGATATTTTTGTCGGGAATGTCAACCATACAATTAAATTTTGTGTTCATGGTGTGCTAGTCTAGAAAAAAACAGTCGTTTATTTAAGTGGACACCGCGTCTTTAACATCCTGGTTGTGTGGTACTTAGGTGGATACTGCGTCTTTAACATCCTATCTGTGTGGCACACAGTCGTTTATTTAGGCTGCAATGCACACAGTTGTTTTTTTTATATTTATCTTTAATAATTTATAGTTGATCGATTGCTAAATAAGCCCAACACTTTTTGGTTTTCATTGAAAGAATTGTGCGTTTGTCAGTGATAGCAGAGGCATAAATACTCGTATTATTTGAGATAAGTGTACGTGTTTCAGTGCGTGATAGCAGAGTCATAAATACACGTGTTAACTGAGAATATTGTGAGGTTGTCAGTGACAGCAGAGTCATAAATACACATGTTATCTGAGAACAGTGTGAGTTTTCCGGTGACAGCAGAGGCATACATACATGTGTTATATGAGCACAATGTGAGTTTGCCGATGACAGCAGAGGTATAAACAAACTTGTTATCTGAGAACATTGTGAGTTTGCCGGTGACAACAGATGCATAAATACACGTGTAATCTGAGAGCATTATGCGTTTGTCGTTTACAGCAGAGTCATAAATACAATGTTATTTGGGAACATTGTGAGTCCGCAGTGCCAGCAGAGGCATAAATACGCGTGTTGTCTGAGAACATTGTAGGTTTGTCGGTGCCAGCAGAGGCATAAAAACACGTGTTATCTGAGAACATTGGGAGTGTGTCAGTGCCAGAGGCATGAATACATGTATGCCAGTTACTCTCAGTGTCGCCTTCAGGATTTCATTTCAGCAGGAGGGCTGGGGTTTACATTTTTCGCAAATTATAATTTTAGAGAAAGCATACACTGTTTTATTAGCGGTCGTGATAAATTCTAGCTGGTACTACCGACGTTTTTACAGTCAATTTAATCTAATTTGTGTGTGATCTCCAACTTTCTGGATCCGCTAGTGAATATGCCGTTGTCAGTTTATGACAGTTTTGTATATTATGGTATAAATGACTATCTCAGTTTCCGTATTAGGCTGAATAGATGGTAAAGTAAACAAGTCCAAGTTGTACAGTCACACTCTACTGGATGGGTTCATTCAGAAAAATATATGTAGACTGACTACAGAATACAGTGAGATGACGGGTGAGGGAATGGTTGAACTGTTATTTTAGAAATGGTGGCTGGCGGTGCATGCCAATGTCTTTATTTGTTAACCGATTTTAATAATGTTTATATGTTTAAAATGCTGAAGATATTTTGTTTTCAAAGCTGAAAGTATAAACATTTGAATTGGGCTGGTATTTTACACATTTTTTTTCGCTATACAAAGCTGACAATACCTTTAACTTCTTCATATATTATTCGATTTTAAATATTCTTATATGTCTATAACATGACTTATATAAATCCCTGATCTATACTAGAAAACATACTGTAGTTCTAGGAAAGCTAGTGAGAATCGAACAATAATTATAGAAAATATACATATCCTTTCGAAAAACGTAGGTCCTCTATTAAAAATAAATTATTTGGCATTAAATCTTGCGCTTAGAAAAACCTGGCGGTACCCCTTAAAACATTTATACTTTTGTTTATATGATTATAATGCTGAAGTTCTGCTGTTTTATGTGATATAAACAAAATCAAATTCAGATACTTTGAAGACAAACGACAGGCCCGTAGATACTCTGGTGACCAGAGAGTCCGGTGCCTCCCTGTTTTTCGGACTAGGTACGAACAAAATTTGAGGCTCTATATTTAACATCATTGTTGCATTTTAAACAAAACAATGTTTGTATTATACGTACTGTATTATTACAGCATTCCCTATTACAACAGAACCACAAGAAATGAATCTGAACCTATGAGTATGCCTTTGTCGCAGAGGAAGTACTCTCTCTCTATATATATATGATAGGGAGAATCATACGTCTAACAAATACCTTTCAGGAGCACCGGATCCGCGATGGATTCATAAATGGTAGAAATAATGAATACAGTAGAGAGAATTACCATTTTACAGTGCTGAAACTTATAACGAGATATCCTTAGCTAGCTTTCGGCTTAACGCCTTCATCGGAGGACAAAAATAAAAGGAAACAAACATAGAACATATTGTTTAACAATACAAACATAATTTTAATACGTATGATATACATGTGTTTTTTTTTCGTATTTACATTTAGCATATACGTTGTTATTTTCAGTTTTGTTTCACGACAAGCATGCGCGTGCATAAATGCGTACATGAATGCGTGATGGTTAAATGTGTATTGCAATGTCACAATGCTTATCTGATTTTTTTCAAGTTTCCAGAATATTTTAGAAACGGATCCGATAAAAAAAACATGCTGTTTTTAAAGATAAAATGTCCAGTTTTATAGATAAAACATCCTGTTTTTATAGATGGGATTAATGATTTGTAATGTGAATGATTTTCCACTTAGAAACAACACATGCAGATTTAATAGTTTAAACTTATTTATTTTACTTCGATTGCGAAACAAGTTCTTATAACATAAAACTCACACTCAAAGTATATCTGGGTATAACTCGTACTGGCATATGCGGAAAATGTGTCAAAGAACTAAGAAATAGAAATTATTTAATTAATACAACGATACAAATTGAATACACATGATAATCAAGAATTTAGAACCAGGCATTTATCATTTAAAATTGAGAAATAGGAATAAAGAATTAAACATTAAGCATATTCAATTGAACATTTAGATTTTTTTAATCAAAACATTTAGGAAATATACTAAATATGACTATATGAACTATTGCTGTATTTGTATGCCTTTGATAACATCAAAATATAATGTTTGACTAATAAATAGCAAATCCTCACCATTTATTATCAGATAGACGTTGCTTAGTCTAATACTTATCAAATGTTTTGAATTTTAGTCTCAAAGAATTTATTTTAAGACTTACGTTATACACTTGTACACTTTAGATTGGTGTGGATCTATATGCAAGAATGTGCATTGCATGACATTTGCATGTATCAAATCGTTTGTTTTTTTCCTACAAAAAAATATGTTGAGAGTATAGATCTAAATGAATTATATGTATTTGTGAATTTTGTGATTTGTTGTCATTCGGTGATTATTTGTAAAAAAATCCCAAGATTTTTTAGTCTTGGTATAAAAAAAGTATCCAAAATCAATACCTCGAAATTAGCAAAATAGGTTCTGAAATGCAGGAAAAGGCATCCTCGACTAAAAAAAAATTCTGGTGCTGTTTGTTGTCGAGTTTGGAAAATATGTAGCCTACTTCTCCACCAAGTCATCTGTAGTAATAGACTTTCAGCGATCATAGCACTTTGATTTTATCTTTTGCCCGTGTTGACAAACTACATAAAATGACAGATCCCGCCTTTTACCAGTGCATTACTTTTAGCTCTTTAAAAAAGAGGTGGGCGCCATTTCTTTTAAAAATGATTGAAGGAAGCCAAAAATGTTTACAGTACACCATTCCAAGAGAAGATATCACATACGTCGTAGAGTTTTGTAATGTCGATACATCTTCACAGTTGTTAGCAGTTGGAACTGATTCAAAAATTGCCATTTATATGTGTAAATTTAAGGTAATTTATTTTGTCATTAGTTTTCGCGGTATACCAATATTTTAAAATCTAAAGAAATCTATGCTTATGAAGCTGGCCCACCATTAATTTCACAGACCGTAATATTAGCACAGTAGACTGTCATACTAACAGTTGTGCTCCAAACTCCGTGAGAATTTCTAGAATTCATATTCAATTCAAGCAGAACACAAAAAACAGTTAAAAACATGGGTATTAACTGCTTCCAATTTCACAATTTTGCTCAAAGCAAAAGTAGGTGTCCCTATTTCACATACAGGGGTCAAATCAGCCAAATTATGCAAAATTCTTACCGTCTAAGAAATAGTCCCATCTGTGTGTTGTAGCTACCAGTCCACTCAATTCTGCACCATTCTCTGGGAAAATATATTCCCTTCACAATTTCACATTGCAATAGTACCTGTCAAGTGCATTTTCACACTCACACCATCTTGAATGACACTGTTAATTTTCTATGGACATACTTTCGGTACTACCATTTTGACCTCCTGGTTCCTGGTCTACGTCCTTATTGCCACCAAAAGCTGATACTTTTCACACTGTTAAAGAGAAAAATTCTACTCTTTTAAGAATAGTGATTCTTGACAGATCTTTCGAAATAAGTAATAATTTTCTTCTTGGTATTAAGGCCATCGTTTTATCGTTTATCTTTAAAATATACTTAAATAAACATTTTGTCATTCATTGAAAAAAACAAACTTAGATCGAAAAATATGATGACATCACTCTGATATATAGAGTAATATGTGGGAAAATCAGTCACCCTAGGATTTGTGTTTTTTCTTGCTCAGCAAAGTTATGAATTTCAAATGAACTCTTGCATTTCTGATCGATCTGTTAATGTCTGAGAAGTTGTGGTGGTAAGCAGGCGTAAAACTTGAACAATTTGTAGCAGTTTTTAGGTCATCTGAGACTTTGTCTCAAGGAACCTTTTGTGATCGCCTTTTGTCCGTTGTCGCGCGTCCGTAAAGTTTGAAACAATTGACATTTTCGACTTCTTCTCATAAACCGTAAGTTCAATCGTAATGAAATGTTGTATGCAAGATTTGGTACTTATGGATGAATCAAAATGTGAATTACATGGTTCTCATCCCCCTGGGGCCTTGGTTGCGTGACCAAAACTGTCAGATTTAAGGTAAACTTTGAAAATCTTCTTCTTACAATAGGAAATCCCTCGGTCTCACACTTTTGCCCTGGGAGTGGGGCCTACTTTACTCAATCTATATAAGAAATTATATGACAAAAAACATCATTTCTGTTGACTGAATAAGACTCATCTGAATGGTTATTGGTGTGATTTGTTGTTGCTGACATGAAGGTAAATTTATGCCTATGTTTTATTGACAAATCAGTTAACCGTTAAGGCCAATGTGTCTCTTGTTCTATATATACCATTGCATGGGGAGTATCGGATGTTTTGTGGCATTTACTGGACCACAAAATGGGGTTTATTGGACATGAAAATCTCATTTTGGGTTCATAGATACTGATTGCTCATTGAAATTTTCACCAGCTGTTTATCGAACACTTAATTTTCCATATATTGTTTATTGTTGTTTATAATTTAAATTAAATAAAACATATTTTATGTTCACTTTCTTGTTTAATTCATCAAATGAACACAAAATCAATAAATGTAAAACTAGTTTAATCTTTATATTTCGTGTTGAAAATCTGATATAAAATGTTTGGCACCAGCTCTATCTCAGCGAAAACATAAGAGGAAACTTGTTTACACAAATCACTCTCTTCCAGTCAAAATTGGTGTCATATATATCATCATGTATTGTAATGATATGTACTAATGTTGTCTTATAGTGAACATATGTGCGGGGAAGTTGTGCATTCACAGGTATACATAATGCTTGCTCATATGGTAACACTTCAGATTAAAAATCAAAACAAAAATAAATAATATACAAAAATATACTAATGTTGAAAACCGGAATTGACCACTCTCTCTTTTCATGGTAATATGAAACACTGGGATATATAGGTTGCTGTTAATTCGATTACATAAAACATAAGAATTGTTATGAAATCTTGTTTTATAAATTCCCTTTTTTATTTTGAATCATAAATAGTTATTTTGAAAGCTCTGCTGATATTCATTTATAAAATATAACATACTTAAAAACACAAAACATCGCTTTAAATGTACCCAAAATGTACATAAAGAATTAAGAACTTTGTGCCATTGATAAATAACAAGAATGATAAAAAAGAATCGCAGTGTACCAGAAATGTCTAGGTGATACAATGTTTATAATGACAAATCACAGGCTTAGTTCAATTTTAGGGGTTGTGACATTTGTTTTTCTACAATTATGCCCCTTTAATTTGTGATAAATTGTATTTTTGTGTGTTTCCGTGCAGCTTAAGAATGCCTGCATCTTTTGATATGTTTATACAATGTTTGTAATGACAAAACACAGGCTAATTTTGGGTTTCCGAGTAAGAGCTAGGATTAAATCTTTTCAAAAAGCAGTGGACATAAATTCCCTAAATTTGATTGTTATATTTTATTAAAGTTGTCCTGAGTGTCCAATATGATTATTCACTCTCATTACTCTATCTGACAGTCAATTTCTTTTAAACTAGGGCAGGAGGGGGGAAAACTATTTTCTGGAGGGAATTGATTCAGTTTACCAGAACTTGCCACTTTATGAAGAAAAAAAATGTTTCATGCCCTGTTTGTCTCACACCACTATTACATTTCTCATAGGGCTCCATTGTAACATTTATGTCCAAAACGGAGTGAAAAATTAAATTCTGCAGCATGTGTCTGGGCTTAAATTCTACACTGGTTCAAGACATGCAATTACAAAGGAAAAAAAGTATGCCTTGACCAGGTTGTTTTTTTTTAAATTCAAAGCTTTTGTGAGACCTATCAATTTCCAGAGTAATAATATGTCAACTATTCGCCCTAGATGCGGTTCGAACCAACAGTTCTGAAATGACACAGAATTGTCCAGAAAACTGGTATCAGCATCAAATTTTCAATGGTGATTTCTAAAATACTGAGCATTTAACTCATGCTAGCAAAAACAAAACACTGCAGTACAAAGCCCTGAAAAAAGAAGAAAAAGAGAACTAAAGTTTTATTTCTACCTCCTTCATCTGTAGGTCCAGAGTACAAAAGGGAGATAATAGTGGTGTGAGTCCTGTAGCCTGTACAGTGGATTTCTCACAAGGATCTTAATTGTTGGCTCAGTGTTTAACTTTTAAATTATCATCAACAGGCTTCTCCACAGGCCATTTAAGCACAGGGGCACCCCAGCACTTGACAATCAGAAATGGTATTCCCCTTACGCTTGAATTCTTTAACAAAATTTTACAAAAGCTTACTTTCCTCTGAATCATTGTTTTTCTTTGCATATCTTTTCGCATTTTAATGCCTAAAATACTAAATATTATGACTTCAACTGATTAATACAAGTTTTACTAGTGAAATGTATTTCAATGAATGCCTTACACAGTGCTTGAAAATATGTTGAAGTTGTTTACATGCTCTTAACCCAGTGCTTGCATTCCTTCCTGTGGAGACCCCTGAATTAAACATAATACTGTATAATGCGCAAAAAAAATCATTTCACCTCAATGATGAAACAGACATTTTGTGTATTAGCTTTTTATAATTCTTTGTTTGGCATTTTTACTGTTTATAGAATTATACCAACAAATGGATTCAGCAACAAACAAAATAACTGAACCCTTCATTTATCAACGTGCATGTGTATAATATAAAGGTAACCTTTAGATTGTTGCAATATATGCCTTTGATGAAAATGCACTGGAAATACAAAAAAAAATATTGTTTAATACATTGCGTACAGAGTGGGTTTGGGAAAACATACAGACACGACCTCACGCGGAATCTGACAGGTAGTTTCAGGGTCCAAGAGTAGGTATTCTATCCACCAGACTACAGCAACGTCTGATTTGACCATTTGTAGTACAAAGTACTCTACCTTGCTTTTAAAATCATGAGTCATATATTTAAGGTCCAAATAAGAAGTTATATCCCGAGCATGTGATAAATGTTTTGGTGGGAAGATGCTTTATATTCGTGCTTGATGAATGCTACATACATTTCAGTGTTGTGACTATTTCAGGAAGAAGATGAGGATGTTGAAGACTTTGAATATACACAGTTGTACGTGTTTCAAAATGGATGCAGGGCCACAGCCATAGCCTGGAGCCCGGACACCAGCATTGTCTCACTGCCAAAACTTATCAGGTAGCCACACATAAAAAATATCTCTTTTTATACATATGTATTTGTTAACTTAATCAACTATCAATAAGTGCTTGTTTACATTTGGTTCTATAAAGAGAGTTGCATAACTTTTATTTAGTTTCTTAAAAATACTAGTATCCAATTTTCAGTAGACTCGTTTGTTCTGCCTATAAAAGCTATTGTGAATTTTTGAAAACAAATAAAATTGATGTGGAACAAGTGTATTTGTAATGTAATTAAGAAACCTTGTCTACATGATTTAGATGAGATAGAAAATAAAGTGTCTCAAAACAAACTCGATTCAAACGTATTGGTAGATCTTCTCCACATGATACATTCTCATGTACCCATTGTCAGTTCTCACTTCATGTAATAACTTAAGTAAACTACTGATAGAGTGCAACATGTATCTTTCCACTAGTATATGTATCAAGGACTTAGTGCAAAATCACTCCATCTACCTTCTTACTGTATAAATTAGCTACTGATAGAGTGCAACATGTATCTTCCACTAGAATATGAATCAAGGACTTAGTGCAAAATCACTCCATCTACCTTCTTACTGTATAAGTAAGCTACTGATAGAGTGCAACATGTATCTTCCACTAGTATATGTATCAAGGATGTAGTGCAAAATTACTCAATCTGCCTTCTTACTGTATAAATTAGCTACTGATAGAGTGCAACATGTATCTTTCCACTAGTATATGTATCAAGGACTTAGTGCAAAATCACTCCATCTACCTTCTTACTGTATAAATTAGCTACTGATAGAGTGCAACATGTATCTTCCACTAGAATATGAATCAAGGACTTAGTGCAAAATCACTCCATCTACCTTCTTACTGTATAAGTAAGCTACTGATAGAGTGCAACATGTATCTTCCACTAGTATATGTATCAAGGATGTAGTGCAAAATTACTCAATCTGCCTTCTTACTGTATAAATTAGCTACTGATAGAGTGCAACATGTATCTTCCACTAGAATATGAATCAAGGACTTAGTGAAAAATCACTCCATCTACCTTCTCCATCTACCTTCTTACTGTATAAGTAGGCTACTGATAGAGTGCAACATGTATCTTCCACTTGTATATGTATCAAGGACCTAGTGCAAAATTACTCAATCTGCCTTCTTACTGTATAAATGAGCTACTGATAGAGTGCAACATGTATCTATGTATCAAGGACCTAGTGCAAAATTACTCAATCTGCCTTCTTACTGTATAAGTAAGCTACTGATAGAGTGCAACATGTATCTTTCCACTAGTATATGTATCAAGGACTTAGTGCAAAATTACTCCATCCTCCTTCTTTCTGTGTAAGTAAGTTACTGATAGAGTGCAACATGTATCTTCCACTAGTATATGTATCAAGGACTTAGTGCAAAATCATCCATCTGCCTTCTTACTGTATAAGTAAGTTACTGATAGAGTGCAACATGTATATTCCACTAGTATATGTATCAAGGACTTAGTGCAAAATTACTCCATCCACCTTCTTTCTGTATTTTGAGTAACACTAGGCCTTAGTATGTATATTAGAACAAATATATTCCTGTTTAATACTGTAGTCAATTGAACATGAAGAAGAAAAATGCGTAAGGGTAATTAATCAATATCTTGTAAGTCTTATCAAATGTTTGTAATGGTTGCTTAGACTATCAGATTTCATTATCCAAGGAAGAAAACATTTGACATGGTTATACTACACTTACAGGACATTTAAACAACAAAACATGACGAGAAAGATGAGACTTCTCTATCAACGAGTTTCTCTATTGATGCTTATTAACACATACACGTTCTATTATTTGTAATGTTTCCCTGTGCTTTATGTTTGTCATTCCACTCAATGTTTAAAATATTTTATTACATACAAACTGTAAATAATTTCCTTATTTCTCAAGTTATGTGTTGTATTGTGTATCAACATATATGGTGATCTCTTTGTTCATGTGAAGCATTTTGTTTTTTTTAAATGGATTTTAATAAACATATTTTGACAGTAAGGCCACATTTAAAAAAACAACGTTTGTTTCCTGTTGCCCTGATCAGGTTCTCCAAAATTGGTTAGGGAAGTGGGTCATTATTTTTTAGCTCGCCGGGATGAAATCCAAGGAGGGCTATTGCCATGACCCCGGCGTCATTGGCGTAGTCTGTAGACACCCAGGTTAAACTTTTACGTTTAAGTTTAAGATATCTATTCACTAATTGGATGTGAATGAAACTTCGCATGTGTGTTCACCATCATCAATGGAACACACAGAGACAAGAACCATAACTCTGGGTTGCATTTTGGCACAGTTATGGCCCTTTTTGACTTAGAAAACCCAGAGGCGAGCTTTGTTGTCTTCTGACAACTCTTATTAGTTATTTTGAAGGAGTAAAAAAATACTCCAGAGAACAACTTGACAAAAATAAGTAGGAGTAAAATAAGACAAGGAAATTGTTAAATATAATTATTGTGTCATTAACAAAACATGTATATTATGCATGTACTAGTTAGCATGTGATAATGTTTTGTTTGTTCATTGTTAAAAAATGTAAGAAACAATAAGTAAAGGTCAGTCAGGAAACATGAAGCATGTACTTTATGTAAATATGGCCTATTTGATAGGAAACTGACATATTTAAAGTAAGCATGCTGATTGGTTGATTGAATCCTTTGAGAAGAATGTTGATTTAACGTTGCATTAAATCCAATATGTAATATGAATGATAACTGTTGATACAAACTTACTGTGTATGTTAGAGTTATCCACCTTCTTGTAGTATAAGTTTATGTTATTGGATATCAGAGGTTTTTAACTACAGTGAAAGGAAAAAGAAAGTATACATAACCTATAAACGTCGACAGGTCAAGGAACAATAAGTATTGCATATAAATTTTGTATATTTATATATCATCATATTGTTGAATCAAAAAACAAACATTTAATTCATTTCAAAGCGAAACAATAAGAAAAATTCAGTTCATTTTCCATCACATGAAATAATTTTAAAAACCAAAATGTATACTTTCTTTTTCCTTTCAGTGTATATATACATAATGTATGTATTCCATGTTCCTTCTGTTAGGGGTAAATGTACCTTATGTGGCACTATTGACTAGAGGTAAATGTACCTTGTGTGGCATTACTGACTAGGGGTACATGTACCTTTTGTGGCAACACCAATAAGGGGTACATATACGTTGTGTGGCAATACTGACTAGGGGTACATGTACCTGTGTGGCAATACTGACTGAAATTTGTGGTTTTCTTTCCATTTTGTTTTATACTGGTGCAGTACCATGATGGCTAATGTCAATTTCAGACTGGCTGTTGCAGGGAGTGACAGAAGGATTCGTGTGTTCTCAACAGACTTGAAGGGCAACGATTCAGTCCAGGTAGGTTTGTAGTGATGTTTGTAATGGGGTTTAAAGCCAGCACTTATACATTACATGTTATTCAGAATTCAGTTTTTAATGGTGGAGGAAAACCTATGAGTATAATCACCAGCCTTCCGCAAGTAAAAGGTGAGCTTTCTGACTCGACCCCATGACCTCAGTTGTGGGATGAAAGTTATCTTGAGCCACGGAGAAATCTTCCAGGTATGATTAAATCTCCATTCTAGCAAATTTATGTGACAATCTCTTCAGCTTATACATGTATGTTTGATATGCATCAGTTTGGTAAATGAAAATCCTTGTGTGTGATAATAATACCCAAATATCCTAAAGTATTTTGAATCATAATTATGATGATGCTTATCAAATCTAGAAACTCTGTAACCATATATTTACAATTGTCTAGTAAAGTTACTAAAGTATTAGATATCTAACACTTGTTTAACCCTTTACTCCATAGATACATGTTTTCCCGCACCAATCACGGAAGGCCTTTGAAAACAGTACAGGAAGAGATACGAGCAATCTGAACACTTCCTGCACTGTTTTCCACTCTTGTCAGTTAATATAAACATAATTCACCCAATAATTCAAAAGTCTTTCTATATTAGGTGTCGAAAGGCGTCTATATTAGAGGTATCCAAAGGCGTCTATATAAGAGGTGTCCAAAGGCGTCTATATGAAGTAAGGGTTAACAAATTCATGTATTGCTCTATATTGGATGAATAGGGTTTATCCTATTGCACCAAAAACTTGTATCTTTTTTTAAGTATCTTTTTTTAAATCAATTAAGTTTCTGACTTCACACAAATCAGTTTCAAATGATTACTAATGATGTGAAAGGGACACGCATATTCATTGAAATTGATTTAATTTCTGTTTAAAAATGAAATAAATTGGAACACCTACAATTTTTCTATCATTTTTATTTAAAATTGTATTATATTTATGGCAAGTCTGTGTGATAAACTTCATCATCGGTACTGCAGTAGAGATTGGAGTCAATCTGAGATAATGTAATAATATATGATAATTACAATATATTATATATAATGCTTTTTATCTCTGTTTTAAGGTTCTTGAAGGTCATACAGATTTTGTAAATTCCCTGACCTTTGACCCAGCGACTGGTGACCAGCTTGCAAGTACTGGTGATGATAAATGGTGTAGGATCTGGGGCCGAGATGAGGACCTTCAGCTTAACTTCCCTCTGGGAGCCCCAGGGATGTCGGTATGCTGGCACAGAGACGAACCATTGAAGGTGGGAACTCACATTAACTTAACTAACATACATACAGTATAGTGGGTTGTTTTGCATCCTCACTATTCTGCGGTCTAGGTAGAAAATGGCTAAGACCTAGTTCTGTGAGTAAATATTTTGGACTCCTGTTGATTATGAAAAAACTACATTAAAACAAATTATTCTCATTGTTAATGTAGTTTGAAGCGTTCCTATTGGACTTTTTGACATCTGGCATAAATTTTCAAAAATCTGTACATTTATACTATGAAGTGTCAGCTTTCGATTTAGCTTTGTTTTTTTGTCTCGCCGGGACGAAGGAGCGAAAGCAAGATTTAGGTGTTGCTTTTTCGGCAGTGGCGGTGGCGTCAAACATTAATTTATATTTAGCTCCAAGTTTTCGTTTTTACACTATTTCTTGACAAGTACAAGTGCTTGGACACTCAAACTTGGATCATAGTTACAACTAACACCCTGCATCAAATTATATACTGCAGATGCTGAGTGTGACCTACATTTCATGGTCCATTGACTCTGTTTGATGCTGAATTTTTCTTTTACATGTACCTCCAACGTTAAGTTTTCATTTTTACACTATTTCTCACTAAGTAGTAGTGCTATATGTTTTACTTAGAAATACTGGTTAAAGTTTTGTGTGCAACTACCATCAAGTTCATATCTCAAAAATCACTTAATGTATTTGATCGAAACTTCACACAATACTTCCTACAATATTTCGTAGTTATTAAACCTATTACATTAACCAAGTTAGATAACTCTTGTATGAATATAATATTTTAATTTTTTTCACTCCCATGTGTGTATTAACGGTCAAAGCGGACATGGCGAGACATATCATTCCGCGGAATTCTTGTTGTTACCTTAACACCAATCATTATGCCGGAGTTGATTAAAAAGCATTTTTTAAGGAAAGCCTCATATTTAAATTTGTTAATAAGTTTGTCTTACATGTTTGCACTAATTTTACAAGTAAAAGGTGAAGTATTAAATGTAATTGTAATTATAAAAGAAAACTGTTCAAAATTAAGTGAAGATACAATGTGCCATCATTGCCAATGAAACATTAAAATGAATAATGATTTATGTGTTACAAAAACTGGCTTTGCAGTATTCAATACATACTGAAAGGGGATGATAACAAAGGTAATTGCCAGGGTATACTTGAACACTTTGGTTGCATGTGTATGTGAATTGGCGACTGAACAAAGATTAAAAAATTTTGAAACCTTTAGATACATGCTAAACATTTATAGAAAATAAATAAATGAATGAGGTATTAGTGTATTTTCAACACATGAGTTTACCTTTGGCATATATAGTTTTATTGGCAGGGGAATGAATCTGAGTAGAAGCACTGTCCTTCCACAAGTAACTAGCAAATGTTCTCACATAAAGTTTTTTGACCAAGTTGGTCTCAAATCCATCGTATCAGAGGCCTTAGACCAATCAGTCAGAGATGATGGATAACGAGACACAATGTTGTTAATCCCCCCCCCCCCAACGTGTTGTGAGTAAGACCCACACCTGTACCTCAAAGGTCAACTTCACAATATCAAACTGTTTGGAGATTTCGTAAGACATAGACCCATACCTGATTACAATTAGCACAAAAAGATCACTGATTAAGACAGAAATGTAGACAGTTTTAACATACACCCGGTATTGCTATCTGAGTACACTGGACTGACATCTTTACTTTCCCTCTATATGGCGGAATGCTTTCACTGGATTGCCAAAATAAGGCACTGAGGGAGTTTGTTTGAAAAACCAAGGGTCTGAAAATATTAAGATAGACCATGGTTCTTTACAATGTTTTTTAATGTTTCCCTTACAAGAGATTTTTTTCTGTTTTGCTTTTTTGAAATTAAAGATGTTTTAATCAAGAAACTGAAATGTATATGAATATTATTGTAGGTGATGGTGGCACAAAAGGATGGTGTCATAAAAATATTCAGTTTGAGTGGCCAGCAGCAATTGATGTCATTTGAGACGGGACAAGTTCCACTAATGGAAGCAGATTGGAGTGTGGGAAATAAGGGGCTTCTGATTGGTGCCGTAGCTGGCTCTGACTGGCTTGTGTTTGATGTCTCGGTGTCCAGGTTTGTGACATACTTTGTATAGTCTTCAAAAAATACTGAAGATGGCAAATAAAAGTACCATTAAGGAGATGTGTGAAAAAAATTTAAACATTGGTGTCTTCGTTTCCTCTAGTTAGCAGATAGACTATCCGGAGTTTTTAATGGGAGAGTTAACGAAGCTTCACTCTTTAGACATGTAGAGTTAATAACAATTTCAAATGTATATACATGTACAGATAATTAACAGTTTTTAAATGTGTTTTATATATTTGTAGAACTAATTAACATTTTTCAATGTATATACGTGTAGAGCTAATTAACAATTATATTTATATATATTTATATGAATATGTAAATATTTTATTTTGCATTATTTACTCTATATGAGTGACTTTTCTATAATATTTTGTATTAAAGTATTTTGCAACATATGAGAGCTTTTTTCTGTAGTTGTTGTTGTATGGTGTTTAGCGTCGTTTTCAACAATTTTTCAGTCATATCGCGACGGTGTCTACTTGAGACAGTATTCTATGCGCTGTCACACTGGAGTATCATGCCGCAGACACATGGTATGATACCCCACCCAGTCACATTATACTGACACCGGGCCGACCAGACCTAGAACTGTCCAAAAATGCTGAGCGTCAAGCGAGGAAGCTTCTAGTACCATTTTTAAAGTCTTTGGTATGACCCGGCCGGGGATTGAACCCACGACCTTCCGCATGCGAGGCGGACGCTCTACCACTAGACCACGCCGCGGTCCTTTTTTTCTGTAATATTACATATTAAAATATTTTACACCATTTAAGTGACTTTCGTCTGTTCTTACAAATCTGCAATTTTATTTTTGTTTAAACATTATAAATGGAAAGCTAGCTATACACAAATTGTATCTCAGTAAAAAAGTAATAAATAACTGTTCATTTTCTCAGTCGACCAGTGGACAAGCGGCAAATTCATTTAGAAGGAACCAGGCACTGTCGCTGGGCCAAATGTCATGACTCTCTGGTAGCAACAGTGGGACGTCCTGGGAGATACATCAAAGTGTTCAATACAAAACATCAACAGGTAAAAACAGCAGAGACTTTAATATAGTAGTTTTCTACAGAAATATTGTAATTAACCTGTTAGTTAGTTACGTTTGAATATTTTAAGTTTAGCAGGTCATTTCTGAATGGCTTGAGATGTTTTACTTGTCTTTTTATAAATTAAGGGTCAGAATTGCCCAATCATTTTTTTTATCATTTTAAAAAATTTCAAGATGACTGTCACAGAAATAAAACTTACCTATTGTTCTTCCAAACTGAATCTAGTTGTCACCCCTTGTTGACTTCTATTTGCTACAGATATATTTGGTGTAAACTACTTAAATTTTTGTATGTGAATTTTAAGATAATCTTTTTGTTCATTCCAGACTCCGATCACCATTTCCCAGCCTGTGACCTACGGCCTTAGTTGGCATCAGAAGTTACCTGCCTTCGCTTCAGGGGGCGATCAGAAAGTTCATATTTATATGTTGGATACTGTTTAATGTAGTACTTGTTTGTAATAAATCTGTGTTTATTTATGTAGGATTTGTTTTGAATACTACTTTACCACATCAAGTAATCAAGTTTTTACTCGATTATGATTGTGTTCAAGTTCAAACTCTATTTACCTTTTTTTTTTTTTATATCTGAACAAAACCTGCATTTTTCAATGTCACGCTGATATATGACATTGGTTTGCAGCTACAGTAGATTTGCTCCAATACATAAATCATCTTGACTAACAACCAAGGATCTGCATTGAATTAATAACATTATTTTACAATGATAGCTTATCAGTGTAGTATAAGTTTAAATAGTTTGATAAACTAACCACTCCAACCCTGCCCTTCAATTTTTTTATTTTTTTATTTTTTTTTGAATTGTGTTTAACGCCAATTTTAACACATTTCCAGTTATACATGGTATATCCAGTTTTACTGGTGGAGGAAGACCTTAGACTGAGTGGAACCACCGTCCTTCTGCAAGTCACTGGCAAACTTTCTCACATAAAATTTTGGAGCGAGCAGGACTTTTACCTACAACCTTAGCGGTGAGAGATAAGTGGTCTTAGTGTCTTAGACCACTCGGCCACGGAGGACCCTCACCCTTCAAAAACATAAATATTGATCCTTTGGCCCCATAACATCATCACGTGTAAATATTATTATATACTTCTGTTTAACCTTCAACTTATTGAATTTCTATCATGATATCTCTCATCTGTGTTTCCATACCAATCTATTAAGAATAGATGTTAGTTTAAAAAATTGTAGCCGAGCCAAACACTGCAGCCCCAGATCAACCTGTTTGGTCACTAGTTGGAATGAGCGTTCATTGTTTTAATATTGCACCTCTGGCATGACCAACAAGTTCAAGGTCTGATAGTTCAATATATATATTATGTTTGTTGAAATTTTTATTTAGTTGTAGAAATAACTTCATCATATAATCGCAGCAGTGGTCTAGTGGGTTCAATTCCCTGCCAGGTCATAGCAGACTAAAAAATGGTACTAGCAGCTTCCTCACTTGTTGTTCAGTATTAAGGGGATAGTTCTAGGTATGGCTGGCCTATTGTATGTATAATGTGACTAGTGGGGTATCTGATACTTCAGTGTGACAGCTTGTAGAATACTCTCATGCAGACACCGTCATGATGAAATTACTGAAAATTGTTGAAATCAACATTAAACCATCATATAGCTCAGTTCAAGGTTAAAATGTGCCAAAGTCTATCAGTGCTTAAGTATTAATATCTCATTTCAGAGGTAAGCATGTGTCATAGTTCATCAGTGCTAAAGTATTAATAGCTATGTTGAGATGTTCACATGTGCCGACGTCTGTCAGTGCTAAAGTGTTAATAGCTATTTTGAGATGTAAACATGTGCCAAAGTCTATCTGGCTAAAGTATTAATAGCTATTTTGAGATGCTAACATGTGTCAACATCTATCAGTGCCAAAGTGTTAATAGCTATTTTGAGATGTTAACATGTGTCAACATCTATCAGTGCCAAAGTGTTAATAGCTATTTTGAGATGTTAACATGTGTCAAAGTCTATCAGTGCTAAAGTGTTAATAGCTTTTTTGAGATGTTAGCATGTCAAATTGTATCAGTACTAAAGTATTAATATCTCAGTTCAGAGGTTCACATGTGCCACATTCTGTCAGTGCTAAAGTATAAATAGCTATTTTGAGATGTTAACATGTGCCAAAGTATATCAGTGCTAAAGTATTAATAGCTATGTTGAGATGTTCACATGTGCCAAAGTCTGTCAGTGCTAAAGTATTAATATCTCAGTTCAGAAGTTCACAAGTGTCGAAGTATATCAGTGCTTAAGTATTAATAGCTCTTTTCAGATGTTAACATGTGCCAAAGTCTATCAGTGCTAAAGTGTTAATAGCTATTATGAGATGTAAACATGTACTAAAGGCTATCAATGCTAAAGTATTAATAGCTATTTTGAGATGCTAACATGTGTCAAAGTCTATCAGTGCTAAAGTGTTAATAGCTATTTTGAGATGTTAGCATGTCAAAGTGTAATTGAGATGTTAGCATGTGCCAAAGTGTATTAGTGCTAAAGTATTAATATCTCAGTTCAGAGGTTCACATGTGCCACATATATCAGTGCTAAAGTATTAATAGCTATTTTGAGATGTTAAAATGTGCTAAAGTATTAATAGCTATTTTGAGATGTTAGCATGTGCCAAAGTCTATCAGTGCTAAAGTATTAATATCTCAGTTCAGAGGTTCACATGTGCCACATTCTATCAGTGCTAAAGTATTAATTGCTCATTTACCATGGGTTAACATGGGTCATATTCTATAGGCACTAAATTATTTATCCGACCGGCCAGCCCGAAAGGTAACTGAAAAGGTGTCCAAGCTAGGTTTGTGAAACTTTGCATGTGGATGGAGGACAATAAGGAGATAATGCACGTCATTTGTTTTTTTTTTCAGTCGGACAAAATTTGTGGTTGATATAGCAATGAAATTGGCAAAATCACAGAAACAACCTGAATTCTGTGGTAATACAAAAAATATTTCCTTTGTATTATAGCCGTGCTCGTTGTGACATGTCTTCTGTTGTATTATGGCCGTGCTTGTTGTGACATGTCTTCTGTTGTATTATAGCCGTGCTCGTTGTGACATGTCTTCTGTTGTACTATAGCCGTGCTTGTTGTGACTTTTCTGTTGTATTATAGCCGTGTTCGTTGTGACATGTCTTCTGTTGTATTATAGCCATGCTTGTTGTGACATGTCTGCTGTTGTTGTATAGCTGTGCTCGTTGTGACATGTCTTCTGTTGTACTATAGCCGTGCTTGTTGTGACTTTTCTGTTGTATTATAGCCGTGTTCGTTGTGACATGTCTTCTGTTGTATTATAGCCGTGCTTGTTGTGACATGTCTGCTGTTGTAGTATAGCCGTGCTCGTTGTGACATGTCTTCTGTTGTATTTTAGCGTAGCTTGTTGTGACATGTCTGCTGTTGTAGTATAGCCGTTTTCGTTGTGACATGTCTGCTGTTGTATTTTATCCGTGCTTGTTGTGACATGTCTTCTGTTGTATTATAGCCGTGCTCGTTGTGACATGTCTTCTGTTGTACTATAGCCGTGCTTGTTGTGACTTTTCTGTTGTATTATAGCCGTGTTCGTTGTGACATGTCTTCTGTTGTATTATAGCCGTGCTTGTTGTGACTTGTCTGCTGTTGTAGTATAGCCGTGCTCGTTGTGACATGTCTTCTGTTGTAATTTAGCCGTGCTTGTTGTGACATGTCTGCTGTCGTAGTATAGCCTTGCTCGTTGTGACATGTTTTCTGTTGTATTTTAGCCGTGCTTGTTGTGACATGTCTGCTGTTGTAGAATAGCCGTGTTCGTTGTGACATGTTTTCTGTTGTATTTTAGCCGTGCTTGTTGTGACTTGTCTGCTGTTGTAGTATAGCCGTGCTCGTTGTGACATGTCTTCTGTTGTAATTTAGCCGTGCTTGTTGTGACATGTCTGCTGTCGTAGTATAGCCTTGCTCGTTGTAACATGTTTTCTGTTGTATTTTAGCCGTGCTTGTTGTGACATGTCTGCTGTTGTAGAATAGCCCTGTTCGTTGTGACATGTTTTCTGTTGTATTTTAGCCGTGCTTGTTGTGACATGTCTGCTGTTGTAGAATAGCCGTGTTCGTTGTGACATGTCTGCTGTTGTATTTTAGCCGTGCTTGTTGTGGCATGTCTGCTGTTGTATTGTAGCCGTGCTCGTTTTGACATGTCTGCTGTTGTATAATAGCCGTGCTCGTTATCACATGTCTTCTGTTGTATTATAGCCGTGCTTGCTGTGACTTTTCTGTTGTATTATAGCCGTGTTCGTTGTGACATGTCTTCTGTTGTATTATTGCCGTGCTTGTTGTGACATGTCTTATGTTGTATTATAGCCGTGCTCGTTGTGACATGTCTTATGTTGTAGTATAGCCGTGCTTGTTGTGACTTTTCTGTTGTATTATAGCCGTGTTCGTTGTGACATGTCTTCTGTTGTATTATAGCCGTGCTTGTTGTGACATGTCTGCTGTTGTATTATAGCCGTGCTCGTTGTGACATGTCTTCTGTTGTATTTTAGCCGTGCTTGTTGTGACATGTCTGCTGATGTAGTATAGCCGTGCTCGTTGTGACATGTCTGCTGATGTAGTATAGCCGTGCTCGTTGTGACATGTCTGCTGTTGTAGTATAGCCGTGCTTGTTGTGACTTTTCCTTTGTATTATAGCCGTGCTCGTTGTGACATGTCTTCTGTTGTATTATTGCCGTGCTTGTTGTGACATGTCTTATGTTGTATTATAGCCGTGCTCGTTGTGACATGTCTTATGTTGTAGTATAGCCGTGCTTGTTGTGACTTTTCTGTGGTATTATAGCCGTGTTCTTTGTGACATGTCTTCTGTTGTATTAAAGCCGTGCTTGTTGTGACATGTCTGCTGTTGTAGTATAGCCGTGCTCGTTGTGACATGTTTTCTGTTGTACTATAGCCGTGCTTGTTGTGACTTTTCTGTTGTATTATAGCCGTGTTCGTTGTGACATGTCTTCTGTTGTATTATAGCCGTGCTTGTTGTGACATGTCTGCTGTTGTATTATAGCCGTGCTCGTTGTGACATGTCTTCTGTTGTATTTTAGCCGTGCTTGTTGTGACATGTCTGCTGTTGTAGTATAGCCATGTTCGTTGTGACATGTCTGCTGTTGTATTTTAGCCGTGCTTGTTGTGACATGTCTTCTGTTGTATTGTAGCCGTGCTCGTTGTGACATGTCTTCTGTTGTACTATAGCCGTGCTTGTTGTGACTTTTCTGTTGTATTATAGCCGTGTTCGTTGTGACATGTCTTCTGTTGTATTATTGCCGTGCTTGTTGTTACATGTCTGCTGTTGTTGTATAGCCGTGCTCGTTGTGACATGTCTGCTGTTGTAGTATAGCCGTGCTTGTTGTGACATGTCTTCTTTGTATTTTAGCCGTGCTTGTTGTGACATGTCTGCTGTTGTAGTATAGCCGTGTTCGTTGTGACATGTCTGCTGTTGTATTTTAGCCGTGCTTGTTGTGACATGTCTGCTGTTGTAGTGTAGCCGTGCTTGATGTGACATGTCTTCTGTTGTATTATAGCAGTGCATGTTGTGACATGTCTGATGTTGTAGTATAGCCGTTCTCGTTGTGACATGTCTTCTGTTGTATTATAGCTGTGCTTGTTATGACATTTCTGTTGTATTATAGCCGTGTTCGTTATGACATGTCATCTGTTGTAGTATAGCCTTGCTTGTTGTGACATTGTCTGCTGTTGTATTATAGCCGTGATTGTTGTGACATGTCAGCTGTTGTTTTATAGCCGCGTCTGTGACATATCTGCTGTTGTATTGTAGCCTTGTTTGTTATGACATGTCTACTGTTGTATCACAGCTATGCTTGTGACATAATCTACTGTTGTATTATAGCATTGCTTATTGTGAAATTGTCTGCTGTTGCATTCTAGCCGTGCTTGTTGTGACATTTCTGTTGTATAATAGCCGTGCTTCTTGTGACATATCTGCTGTTGTATTATAGATGTACTTGCTGTGACATGTCTGCTGTTGTTTTTTAGCTGATGTCACCAAATATTGCTTGTTAAACAGTGAGTGAACAAACGACATTTTTTTGTTCCATTTTTAAATATTCATTTCTTGGCTGATACATAACGCTCATGGTAGCTTATTGTTGGGTTGATTGCAAGTAAGTCCATAATTTAAGTTTTAAAACTGTCGATAAATAGCACAAATATGGAACTTGACATGTTGAGATAAAAAAAAGTTTAGTTTTAAGCAATTTAAAAAATGTACAATAAATAATATAATTTATTAAAATCGTTCGACTGGTTAATACTCCGTCGGTATAATAAAAGTTTAAGTGGTAGAAAATAACTGTGCAAATATTTGAGTTGATGCCCAGTATACGTGATAGGCATATTATGAGTGTGCTGTGAGAGTTGTGACATTTTAACTCATTTTATAGAGGATTTAATCATAAACTGTACGCTTGACCTCTTTCCGTATTGGATTACACCCTATTGACCTTATAAAACGAGCATACAAAAGCATTTTCAACGCCATGTTCATAATTTTCAACACATGGCTGGCTATGTAAGGCATATCCAACTTTATTGAATGAGGCAGACCTCAGAATGAATCTGAGTCCTACCGCAAGTAAATGACAAACTTCCCTACACAAAGTATTTCTTTACCAATCTGAGCTCGAAACCATGACCTCAGCGGTGTGACGTAAGTTTGGGTTTACGGCTTACAACACAAACAGGTTATATGACTCGGGACTCGCTCTCCTTGTACAAAGACAACCACTTATATAATATTATATTGTAATAATCAGTTAGAAATTGTTTCGGCATCTTACACGATGTATCACTTCTTGCGACACACATGCGCCAGATTGATCGTAGTTCTTCCTATCATGTATATCACGCAATGGGCCAGCGCTCAGCAAATATAATGAGCCAAATTTATCGTAGTTCTTTCCATCATGTACATCACACCATGGACCCACGCTCAGCAAATAAATAATGAGCCAGATTGATCGTAGTTCTTCCTATCATGCATATCACGCCATGGACCAGCCCTGCACTAAGCAAGGATAATGAGCCATATTGATTGTAGTTTTTCTTGTCATACATATCAAGCCATGGACCCGCGCTAAACAAGGACTATGAGCCAAATTGGTCGTAGTTCTTCCCATCATGTATAACACGTCGTACACCCACGCTCAGCAAGGATAATGAGCCAGGTTGGTCGTAGTTTTTCCTATCATGTATATCACGTCATGAACCCGCGCTCAGCAAGGATAATGAGCCAGATTGATCGTAGTTCTTCTTATCATGTATATCACGTCATGGACCCGCGCTCAGCAAGGATAATGAGCCAGATTGGTCGTAGTTCTTCCTATCATGTATATCACGTCATGAACCTGCACTCAACAAGGATAATGAGCCAAATTGGTCGTAGTTCTTCCTATCATGTATATCACGCCATGGACCCGCCCCGCACTCAGCAACGATAATGAGCTAGATTGATCGTAGTTCTTCCTATCATGTATATCACGCCATGGACCCGCGCTCAGCAAGGATAATGAGCCAGATTGATCGTAGTAATTCCCATCATGTATATCACGCCATGGACCCGCACTCAGCAACAATAATAAGCCAGATTGATCGTAGTTCTTCCTTTCATGTATATCACGCCATGGACCCGCGCTCAGCAAGGATAATGAGCCAGGTTGGTCGTAGTTCTTCCTATCATGTATATCACGTCATGGACCCGCACTCAACAAGGATAATGAGCCAAATTGGTCGTAGTTCTTCTTATCATGTATATCACGTCATTGACCCGCCCCGCACTCAGCAACGATAATGAGCTAGATTGATCGTAGTTCTTCCTATCATGTATATCACGCCATGGACCCGCGCTCAGCAAGGATAATGAGCCAGATTGATCGTAGTAATTCCCATCATGTATATCACGCCATGGACCCGCACTCAGCAACAATAATAAGCCAGATTGATCGTAGTTCTTCCTTTCATGTATATCACGCCATGGACCCGCGCTCAGCAAGGATAATGAGCCAGGTTGGTCGTAGTTCTTCCTATCATGTATATCACGTCATGGACCCGCACTCAACAAGGATAATGAGCCAAATTGGTCGTAGTTCTTCTTATCATGTATATCACGTCATTGACCCGCGCTCAGCAAGGATAATGAGCCAGATTGATCGTAGTTCTTCCTATCATGTATATCACGTCATGGACCCGCACTCAGCAAGGATAATGAGCCAGATTGATCGTAGTTCTTCCTATCATGTATATCACGCCATGGACCCGCCCCGCACTCAGCAACGATAATGAGCTAGATTGATCGTAGTTCTTCCTATCATTTATATCACGTCATGGACCCGCGCTCAGCAAGGATAATGAGCCAGATTGATCGTAGTTCTTCCTATCATGTATATCACGTCATGGACCCGCACTCAGCAAGGATAATGAGCCAGATTGATCGTAGTTCTTCCTATCATGTATATCACGTCATGGACCCGCCCCGCACTCAGCAACGATAATGAGCTAGATTGATCGTAGTTCTTCCTATCATGTATATCACGTCATGGACCCGCACTCAGCAAGGATAATGAGCCAGATTGATCGTAGTTCTTCCTATCATGTATATCACGCCATGGACCCGCCCCGCACTCAGCAACGATAATGAGCTAGATTGATCGTAGTTCTTCCTATCATGTAAATTACGTCATGGACCCGCGCTCAGCAAGGATAATGAGCCAGATTGATCGTAGTTCTTCCTATCATGTATATCACGTCATGGACCCGCACTCAGCAAGGATAATGAGCCAGATTGATCGTTGTTCTTCCTATCATGTATATCACGCCATGGACCCGCCCCGCACTCAGCAACGATAATGAGCTAGATCGATCGTAGTTCTTCCTATCATGTATATCACGTAATGGACCCGCGCTCAGCAAGGATAATGAGCCAGATTGATCGTAGTTCTTCCTATCATGTATATCACGCCATGGACCCGCCCCGCACTCAGCAACGATAATGAGCTAGATTGATCGTAGTTCTTCCTATCATGTATATCACGCCATGGACCCGCGCTCAGCAAGGATAATGAGCCAGATTGATCGTAGTAATTCCCATCATGTATATCACGCCATGGACCCGCACTCAGCAACAATAATAAGCCAGATTGATCGTAGTTCTTCCTATCATGTATATCACGCCATGGACCCGCGCTCAGCAAGGATAATGAGCCAGATTGATCGTAGTAGTTCCCATCATGTATATCACGCCATGGACCCGCACTCAGCAACAATAATAAGCCAGATTGATCGTAGTTCTTCCTATCATGTATATCACGTCATGGACCCGCGCTCAGCAAGGATAATGAGCCAGTTTGATCGTAGTTCTTCCTATCATGTATATCACGTCATGGACCCGCGCTCAGCAAGGATAATGAGCCAGACTGATCGTAGTTTTTCTTATCATGTATATCACGTCATGGACCCGCGCTCAGCAAGGATAATCAGCCAAATTGGTCGTAGTTCTTTCTATCATGTATATCACGTCATGGACCCGCACTCAGCAAGGATAATGAGCCAGATTGATCGTAGTTCTTCCTATCATGTATATCACGTCATGGACCCGCGCTCAGCAAGGATAATGAGCCAGATTGATTGTAGTTCTTCCTATCATGTATATCACGTCATGGACCTGCGCTCAGCAAGGATAATGAGCCAGATTGATCGTAGTTCTTCCTATCATGTATATCACGCCATGGACCCGCGCTCAGCAAGGATAATGAGCCAGATTGATCGTAGTTCTTCCTATCATGTATATCACGTCATGGACCTGCGCTCAGCAATGATAATGAGCCAGATTGATCGTAGTTCTTCCTATCATGTATATCACGCCATGGACCCGCGCTCAGCAAGGATAATGAGCCAGATTGATCGTAATAGTTCCCATCATGTATATCACGCCATGGACCCGCACTCAGCAACAATAATAAGCCAGATTGATCGTAGTTCTTCCTATCATGTATATCACGCCATGGACCCGCGCTCAGCAAGGATAATGAGCCAGATTGATCGTAGTTCTTCCTATCATGTATATCACGCCATGGACCAGCGTTCAGCAAGGATAATGAGCATGACAGTTTTTATGGATTATGGCAGGTGTGGTGAATTGCCTACCGTCTGCAGGGACTGACAAAGGTCATGTTTTCATACGGTTACATAATGTGTAGGTTACAAAGATAATTTAGAACCTATATTATGTTTGCCGGGTCTGATGAGCTTAGTTGTTAGCGCGTTTGTCTATCAATCCAGGGGTCGTGAGTTCGAATCCCCGCCCGGCCACAATCTGTGATGGTTGATATACGACATTGCGTATCATTCGACTCTCATCGTTGATTCAAATAGGAAAATTATCAGTTACTTGCAGAGATGGGGTGTGCTCGAGTACTGGTAAACCTTCCAGGATCCCAGGAAACAGTGGTTAGGTTAACTGATCACCTGTTAGCGCTCGATGACATAAAATTTCGCTAAATAACCAGTGTTTGTCCTGCCGATTTAAAATAAAAATTACTATAATTTGACGGGTTCACATTTGATTAATTGTTCGTGATATGGCTGATTAAAAATGCATGACAAACGCATATATTATTTCAATCAACTTTTAAAACTAAAGATGATTCTAAGGCTAGAATATGCATGTCCCTCGACCCTACTCTAAATCTGCGTCTGTTTTAATCTTAAATTTGCATATTGATACTTAATTTACCTTTTTATTGAAAACTTGGATTAGCTTTGTAGGATAGTGTTATTCATATTTGACAGTGCATTAAACTTACAGAGCAGAAAAGCGATATATCGACCTCCTTTGCTAATATCAGGCTTGATATCGACTTACAATGGTGATGAATAATCTGTAACCAGGTGCAAGGTCAGATGGAATTAATGTTTGAATTATAATCCCGCGCGCGGACACGCACGCACGTACATACGCTAGCTGCGTAAGATTAAACTGCTTTCATCAATAAATTTGAGAAACCAATACAATTGTCTTGGTACATATAGGTCAAGACCGTCCGATTCAGGAATGTTCCGCCGTAAGTACGAATCCCACCGCGGTCATATTTTTTATCCTTTGGCAAGTTGATATTGACTTCGTTCTGTCGTTACCTGGCGGAGAGAGTTTGGGCACATGATTTGTAAATGTTGTAACTGGTTTAACAATTTGAAATATATGTGTTAGTTAAATATGTGCTTATATCTTAATATTTTAACATACTGCTTGTTTAAGCCATTAAAACACGGATTCAAAGAAAAAAAGCATATACATGTGTTTTAATCGTAACAAAATTTAGAGCCATTTCTAAAGAAATGTTTAGTGCTCTTTCATATATAATTGTATAATGACCACACTTTCAACAGATGCAAATAGTATAATACACACGGGTCAAAACAATAATATTCGAAACAAAAACTTATAGACACAAACTTTTCACAGTAGGAAGTAGGAACACGACATCTCTCACATGGCATAAACTACCGTTGCTTTGGGTAGAAAAGAATGTTTGGTTCGTCAGTATTTATTGGCCAATTTAAAACAATGTCAAGTACTAAACATGAAGGGAAATGTAGTGAATACTATAGAGAAACGTGTGTAATATATTACCCAACCATTTATGTAGATAGTGAGAGAGTAGTCCATGAATGTTTTGGCACTATCAACAAAATAGTTAAAGGAGTTTGCACATTTTCATTCAACTTGTATATATTTCCTCACTCTGTGAACTTATAGATCTCCTCACTCTCTGTGAACTTATAGATCTCCTCACGTTGTGAACATATAGATCTCCTCACTCTGTGAACTTATAGATCTCCTCACTCTGTGAACTTATAGATCTCCTCTCTCTGTGAACTTATATATCTCCTCAATTTATGAACTTATATATTCCCTCGCTCTGTGGATTTAGATATATATCCTCTCTCTGTGAACTTATATTTCTCCTCACTCTATGAACTTAAATATTCCTTCGCGTTGTGAATTTAGATATATCCTCACTTTTTTACAGGTTGACGGACCCTAAAGCTGTAGATATCCCTTCACTGTGTGACTTTTACAGGGTGACGTACCAAAATGTCACGTGGGTTTGCCACTCTGTTTGCAGTATTAAACATTTGTTAAACATTAATAATTCTTAAAATGATAAAGACCGTTTGTTTGCCACCCGTATTTGGAATACACATGTCAAAGAAAAGCAGCATGCCTACCTGTGAAGGAGCACACTGCTTTCTCCTATCTTACATTAATGAATGCGTGCCCCGTATTCAGTTGCTGTCTTACATTATTAAACGGGATACACCACCCCAACCTGCCAAACCCCCAAACCCCACCACACACACACAGACGTGCGAGTGCGCACGCATGCACGCATTTATAGTGATGCAATGGTGGAGACTATAAACATGCAATTATTTTCCGAGGCCTAATTTTCAAACAGCCAGCTAGCACATAGCTCTGCAACAGCCAGCTAGCAAATAGCTCTGCTACTAAGCACGTAATTACAAATGGATTATTAACGTTATACTCGGCCAGATCATTGACTCGAGTTACACTTCATTTGAGATATTAAAAATCTTTTATCAATTAATCAATATTTAATTTGCCTTTTTATTGTTGCCTTATTGAATGTTGAATAACTATCAAAGTTAGGTGTTTTGTTAGAGCTATGGATTTTACCGTGGATTAAATCAATAAGGGCTCGTAAAGTGACGTCATTGCCAAATATTCGTTAAGCCCCAGTCACACTAGAAATACGAGCGATTTCCGACTACCAACAACCACTGATCGGTGGTCGAAGATAGTTTGTTGTTGGTCTGAAAAAGGTTGTCAGTGTTCGGCGAATGGTTGTTGGAGCATTTTGATCGATTGGAGGTTGTCGCTGGTACATCGTGAACATATTTGCCAAACAATCTGGTCGGTAGAAGGTTTGTCTTGTCTTTAATCGGTTGTCAGATGGCGGGCGGCAGTTTTCGGACTGTCAGTGGTTGCCGGCACTCGCCCAGCAGTTTCTGGTCACTGAACAACAGCAGCTGATCGCCACGTATTTGGCGAAACATGAACGACCAATCGCCGGTCATTCGCCAAACGTTCGCTGAACATCGACAACCAATAACAACCACTCGGCGATCAACCGGCAACAGTTAGGCGAACGTTCACCAATTGCTCCGTGAATATGTTTCACACGAATTGTGTTTCCCTCCAGAATTATGCCCCCATCCCTCTCTCAATGACTATTTCCCCTCCAGAATTATGTCCTACCCCCCCCCCTCTCCATGACTATTCCCCCTCCAGGGTTATGCCCCCCACACTCCCCCTCTCCATGACCATTCCCCTGCCAGGGTTATGCCCCCACCCACCCCGCCAGAACTATTTCCCCTCCAGGATTATACCCTCCTCCAGGTTTATGTTTCTCTCCAGAATATTTTTCCCCTCCTGGTTCATGTTCCCCTCTATGGTTATTTCCTCTCCAGGATTAGTTTTACCTCTAAATGCATGTGTCCTTGTAGGATATTTTCCTCTCCACTATTAGTTTTAACTCTAAAGTTATGTTTTCCTTGTAGGATTATTTCCCCTCCAGGATTATTTTACCTCTAAATTTATGTTTCATCTCGTGATCATTTCCCCCTCCGGGATGTTTTCCCCTCTAGGATGTCTTCCCCTCCAGGATCATTTCCCCTCCAGGATGTTTTCCCCTCTAGGATGTTTTCCCCTCCAGGATCATTCCCACTCCAGGATTATTTCCGCCTCGAGGATTATATTCCCCTCCTCGAGGATTATGTTTCAATGTATTTTATTGGTGAATGTTTAAAACTGATTGTACCCAGGAAGGCATTGAGAATTACATGTATTTGTATAAATTGTTAAAACATGTTTCACAGAAATGACATTCAAAAATTTCATCAATATATCTGATATTTCATAAATAATCCCATGTTGGCCCATGCTAAAGATTATTATTTCAAGCTAAGCCCAGTGTCACATCGTGTTTTGTAACCATAAGCCATGCCTGTCAACATCACAAGCAGTCTTCTAGTACTAACGTGTAGTTCTTGTTAACGTCATGTATTTATCAATAGAAAGATTAAAGAAAAAATATCCACTTTTACGACTCTTGGCACACTTGTTTCTAACCGATTGGTTGTGTACCTCTTGATCGTCTGACGTTAGTGGTCACATGCCAACACAATCGTACATACTCGGCCAATTCCGTCATCCCTCGGTATTGATTGGCGAGGTGGTCCGAATGATGCCAGCAAAATATACGCTACATAGAGTTTGTTGGCGTAGTTTGAGCAGTGGCTTAAACACCATCAGTGTGACGGATGGCGACCAACTCCCCTGGTTACCAATATTTGGTGAAAATCCCAGTGTCATATAAAAGTTTACGTAACTTCCTCAACCAATAAAACTAGATAGGCAAAGGACAATCCGCCATGTGTTGAAAATGGCGTTAAGCTCCATTTTTACAAAACATGTCATATTCTTTTATTTATTTTACGTCAAATCTCGATAAGTGAACAGAGTTGTTTGTAAATTTGTGTAAATTGAACGTAATAAATGAAAACAGAAGTCAGAATATGTTTAAATGAACAATGCAATCGATCCAAAAGCGCTAACAGAACCTTTTAGAGATAATTCTACTGTAAATGCCATAATTACTGCCGTTTGGGGTATTTTATATCAGTGACCTATTCACACGTTATCAAGTCACTGTTTATATTACCGGATCGAATTGTTCGTCTGAATTATTGATTTATACAAGTCTTTTTTTTTTTATACTATTCTTTATATTATTCAACTCTTTCTCTATATTTATAGTACGGGTTTTATTCGTGAACACAACGTGTCAAATCCTTGGTATATATCGTAAATCAAGTTCAACAACTCGTGAATTTATTACATACCCACAACAAGCCTAACTCCTCGTGCCAACAATCTGGCGGCTTAACTTCTTACAGGATTATACAATGCTGTAATTACTGATTATGTATATTTGAACCCAGTAAAACTGATAAAGAGTGAATTGATACAAATTAATATTACATAGATTTTTTTTACTAGGCGCTTAATCATATAATGCTATTGTAAACAAATCGGTGTGACAACAGGACTGACAATACGTGTACAATCAAACGGTCAACCCAATTGTCTGACCCAATTTAATGTGTTTAGAACACACACATAATCGCATCATTTTAAATAATAAAATAGTCCGGTTGACTCAGTCGGTGCCAATCCAGAGACCCCGCCGTTATCTTTTTCTTTCTATAGTTACTATACTTATGGTGGTTAAAAAAAAGCAGGAATGAGAATTTGATTGAACATGGTTAAATGGGCAAAAATAGTTATTCATTCTCTATCTCATGGATACTCGTGGTGTATTCATTCTCTATCTCATGGATACTCGTGGTGTATTCATTCTCTGTCTGATGGATACTCTCGGTGTATTCATTCTCTGTCTGATGGATACTCTCGGTGTATTCATTCTCTGTCTCATGGATACTCGTGGTGTATTCATTCTCTGTCTCATGGATACTCTCGGTGTATTCATTCTCCGTCTCATGGATACTCTCGGTGTATTCATTCTCCGTCTGATGGATACTCGTGGTGTATTCATTCTCCGTCTCATGGATACTCTCGGTGTATTCATTCTCCGTCTGATGGATACTCTCGGTGTATTCATTCTCCGTCTCATGGATACTCTCGGTGTATTCATTCTCCATCTCATGGATACTCGTGGTGTATTCATTCTCCGTCTGATGGATACTCTCGGCGTATTCATTATCTGTCTCATGGATACTCGCGGTGTTTCTCATGGATACTCGCGGTGTTAAACAAATATTAAATGCCTCTTTGTTGAAGACATCATACACATAACACATGAACATACACTATATACACACTGACTGCAAAATAAGGAATACAAGCACGGTTACTCTCCTCCCCCCCCCTCTCTCTCTCTCTCTCTCTCTCTCTCTCTCTCTCTCTCTCTCTTTCTGCACTCTCTCTCTCTCTCTCTCTCTCTCTCTCTCTCTCTCAGCACCATATATCTCTCTCTGCACCCTCTCTCTTTCTCTCTCTCTCTCTCTCTCTCTCTCTCTCTCTCTCTCACACACACACACACACACACACACACACACAAACAAACACACACACCCCCCCCCCACACACACACACTCTCTCTCTCTCTCCCTCTCCTTCTCTCTCTCTCTCTGCACCGTCGCTCTCTCTTTCTTATCTCTCTCTCTGTCTCTGTCTCTCTCTGTCTCTGTCTCTCTCTGTCTCTCTCTCCTCTCTCTCTCTCTCTCTCTCTCTCTCTCTCTCCCAGCACTATATATCTCTCTCTGCACCTTCTCTCTCTCTCTCTCTCTCTCTCTCTCTCTCTCTCTCTCACACACACACACACACACACACACACACACACACACACACACACACACACACACACACACTCTCTCTCTCTCTCTCTCTCTCTGCACGTCTTTGTCTCTCTCTGTCTCTCTCTGTCTCTCTCTGTCTCTGTCTCTGTCTGTCTGTCTGTCTCTTTTTCTCTCTCTCTGTCTCTCTCTCTGTCTCTGTCTCTGTCTGTCTCTGTCTCTGTCTCTGTCTCTGTCTCTGTCTCTCTCTCTCTCTCTCTCTCTCTCTCCTTGTTAAACGCTATCTTGTTAACATTCATCCGATCTACCGCATTGTACACAAGTAAAAATTCAATTATACATAAGAAGAAAAGAAAGTATCGGAGTATTTCTGGTAATAAAGACAAGTTCAATATACGAATTGCATTTTGATAACGTACCATATCTTTGCTTTCGACGAGATAACGCATTTTTTCAATCGATGTTGGAGTAAAGCCTTTTATACCATACATGTTCAGTGGAAAGTGTAAGCCTTTAAACAGGTTTTGCGTGCCAATAGAAGCAAATGGGATTAAGGTTTAGACTTAAATATATATCCATATGTGTATATAAGTGATTTATGGCAAATGTTAGTGACGGGATTTATTCTTCAGTTTACACGGATTTTAAAATTTAAATCAAGTGTGTGATGTCAGTAGATATTGCCAAACTTTTTTTTAAAAAAAAATGTTTTGAACAGTTGTGTTTACTTGCTCAACGTAGAGATTCAAGTATTTTTAATTTTATGCAAATTATAGTATTGTACGGTACACCGATGCGACCCGCAGCATAGAATAAATTTCTATAGTATACGGCAATCAAATAAACATTTGAAGTTGACGGACAGATTGTTGTTAAGTTATATATATACTTTGAATTCAAGAGACAATTTTAATCAGAGAGTATCTGTGATTATGCCATACACCATGTAGATTTTGTTTACAATCACGGACAAGGATCTAAAAGGGATTTTTAGAAATTTCAACGATGGAGGTTATAAGATCAACAAACATAGTTTTCAGTAGTAACGAATCCGGTCGTGGCACAGGGGATGGGATAAGCCCGTTAAAGAACAACCCATACAAGAAGACGAGAAGCCCAGCATTTGATGTTCGATTAACGAAAGCAACTAAAAGCAGTAAGCCAGAGATCGACAGCATTTCTCCAGTGAAGGGCCAACCCCTGGAAAGTCCGTTCCGTCAGCAGAATTTTGTCTTACCTCCGACTAATATCATTGACTCGCCTCTATTTGACGACCCTTCTCCACCAAAGGCCCGGGATTCAGGAGCATGGACGGGTGCGGACGTGCTTACATCAATGAAGAAACGCACGACTGGGATCAGTCCTGTCGACAGTGGCATTGGGCTCTCTCCCAGCAGCATGGGTATTTCGCCAATAAGCATTTCTCCACCGAAATTAAACCCAAAGGTAGGTTATTTTGTTATTGAGTTATTAAAAACTTTGTCGCGTTCAATTGTAATACATTTTACCCTTTGTCTTATAACTGAGACAGTGTAACAACTATCACCGACAGTGACATGTGGCTAAAAGCTACTTATAACACTCTTTTGTGGCTTATACTAATTCGTAGGGTTCAAAGTCAAGTTTTGTTACTATTAACGACACGTCGCTTATAGTTATCAACGACAGTGACATGTGGTTTGTAACAATATACGACATTACTATTTAGCTTATAACTATAAGCAAAGTACCATTTGGCTTATAACAATAAACGACAGTGTCATGTGGCTTATAACTATAAGCAAAAGTACCATTTGGCTTATAACAATAAACGACAGTGTCATGTGGCTTATAACTATAGCGACATTGTCATGTGACGTATAACTATTTGTATCAATGCCATGGTGCTTATAAATATTAACGACAGAGCCATGTGGCTTATAACCATTAAAGACAGAGCCATGCGGCTTATAACCATTAACGATAGAGACTTGTGGCTAATAACCATTACCGGCAGAGACATGTGGTTCATAATTACAAACGATTAACATGTGGCTTATAGTCATTAACAACAAAAACATGTGGCTTATAACCGTTACCGACAGATGCATGTGGTCTTTAACCATTAACGACAGAGACATATGGCTTATAACCATTAAATACAGAGTCATGTGGCTTATAACCATAAACGAGAGAGACATATGGCTTATAACCATTAACTACAGAGCCATGTGGCTTATAATCATAAACGACAGAGACATATGGCTTATAACCATTAACTACAGAGCCATGTGGCTAATAACCATTAAATTCAGAGCCATGTGGCTTATAACTATCAACGACAGAGTCACGTAGCTTATAACTGACTGTTAATGACAGAGCCATGTGGTTTATAACTATAAACGACAGAGACATGTGGCCTATAACTATTAACGATAGAGCCATGTAGCTTATAACTATTTACGACAGAGAAATTTGACTAATAACAGTTACTGATTGTTAACGATAGAGACATGTGGCTTATAATCATTAACGATAGAGCCATGTGGTTTGTAACTGATTGTTAACGATAGAGTTATGTAGCTATAGCCATTAACGACAGAGATATGTGGATTATAACAATTAACGATAGAGCCATGTGGCTTATAACCATTAACGACAGAGACATGTGGCTTATAACTGATTGTTAACGATAGAGCTATGTAGCTTATAATCAATAACGACAGAGACATGTGGCTTATAACCATTAACGACAGAGACATGTGACTTATAACCATTAACGACAGAGACATGTGACTTAAAACCATTAATGACAAAGACATGTGGTTTATAACCATTAACGATAGAGCCATGCGGCTTATAGCCATTAACGACAGAGCAATGGGGTTTGTAACTGATTGTTAACGATAGAGCTATGTAGCTTATAACCATTAACGACAGAAACATGTGACTTATAACCATTAACGACAGAGACATGTGGTTTATTACCATTAACGACAGAGCCATGGGGTTTGTAACTGATTGTTAACGATAGAGCTATGTAGCTTATAATCATTAACGACAGAGACATGTGGCTTATAACCATTAACGACAGAGACATTTGACTTATAACCATTAACGACAGAAACATGTAGCATATATTCACATGTGGATTATAACCATTAACGATAGAGCCATGTGGCTTATAACCATTAACGACAGAGCCATGGGGTCTGTAACAGACTGTTAACGATAGAGCCATGTGGCTTATAATCATTAACGACAGAGCCATGTGGCTTATAATCATTAACGACAGAGACATGTGGCTTATAACCATTAACGACAGAGATATGTGGCTTATAATCATTAACGACAGAGACATGTGGCTTATAACCATTAACGACAGAAACATGTAGCATATATCCACATGTGGATTATAACCATTAACGATATAGCCATGTGGCTTATAACCATTAACGACAGAGACATGTGACTTATAACCTTTAACGACAGAGACATGTGGCTTATAACCATTAACGACAGAGACATGTGGTTTATAACCATTAACGACAGAAACATGTGGTATATATCCACATGTGGATTATAACCATTAACGATAGAGCCATGTGGCTTATAACCATTAACGACAGAGCCATGTGGCGTATAACCATTAACGATAGATTAATGATAGAGTCATGTGGTTTGTAACTGATTGTTATCGATAGAGCCATGAAGCTTAAAACCATTAACGACAGAGACATGTGGCTTATAACCGTTACCGGCAGAGACATGTTGTTCATAATTACAAACGATAGTGACATGTGGCTTATAGTCATTAAGGACAAAGCCATGTGGCTTATAACCGTTACCGACTGAGGCATGTGGTCTTTAACCATTTACGACAGAGACATACTGCTTATAACCATTAAATACAGAGCCATGTGGCTTATAACCATTAAATACAGAGTCATGTGGCTTATAATTATCAACAACAGAGTCACGTGGCTTATAACTGACTGTTAATGACAGAGCCATGTGGCTTATAACTTTTAACGACATAGACAGGTGGCCTATAACTATTAACGATAGAACCATGTGGCTTATAACCATTTAATACAGAGCCATGTGGCTTATAACCATTAAATACAGAGTCATGTGGCTTATAATTATAAACGATAGTGACATGTTGGCGTATAATCATAAACGAGAGAGACATATGGCTTATAACCATTAAATACAGAGCCATGTGGCTAATAACCATTAAATTCAGAGCCATGTGGCTAATAACCATTAAATACAGAGCCATGTGGCTAATAACCATTAAATTCAGAGCCATGTGGCTAATAACCATTAAATTCAGAGCCATGTGGCTAATAACCATTAAATACAGAGCCATGTGGCTAATAACCATTAAATTCAGAGCCATGTGGCTAATAACCATTAAATTCAGAGCCATGTGGCTAATAACCATTAAATACAGAGCCATGTGGCTAATAACCATTAAATTCAGAGCCATGTGGCTAATAACCATTAAATACAGAGCCATGTGGCTAATAACCATTAAATTCAGAGCCATGTGGCTAATAACAATTAAATTCAGAGCCATGTGGCTAATAACCATTAAATTCAGAGCCATGTGGCTAATAACAATTAAATTCAGAGCCATGTGGCTAATAACCATTAAATTCAGAGCCATGTGGCTAATAACAATTAAATACAGAGCCATGTGGCTAATAACCATTAAATACAGAGCCATGTGGCTAATAACCATTAAATTCAGAGCCATGTGGCTAATAACCATTAAATACAGAGCCATGTGGCTAATAACCATTAAATACAGAGCCATGTGGCTAATAACCATTAAATACAGAGCCATGTGGCTAATAACCATTAAATTCAGAGCCATGTGGCTTATAATTATAAACGATAGTGACATGTTGGCGTATAATCATAAACGAGAGAGACATATGGCTTATAACCATTAAATACAGAGCCATGTGGCTAATAACCATTAAATTCAGAGCCATGTGGCTAATAACCATTAAATACAGAGCCATGTGGCTAATAACCATTAAATTCAGAGCCATGTGGCTAATAACCATTAAATTCAGAGCCATGTGGCTAATAACCATTAAATACAGAGCCATGTGGCTAATAACCATTAAATTCAGAGCCATGTGGCTAATAACCATTAAATTCAGAGCCATGTGGCTTACAACTATCAACGACAGAGTAAATTGGCTTATAACTGACTGTTAATGTCAGAGCCATGTGGTTTATAACTATTAACGACAAAGATATGTGGCCTATAACTATTAACGATAGAGCCATGTAGCTTATAACTATTTACGACAGAGAAATTTGACTAATAACAGTTACTGATTGTTAACGATAGAGACATGTGGCTTATAACCATTAACGATAGAGCTATGTGGTTTGTAACTGATTGTTAACGATAGAGTTATGTAGCTATAGCCATTAACGACAGAGATATGTGGATCATAACCATTAACGACAGAGACATGTGGCTTATAACTGATTGTTTACGATAGAGCTATGTAGCTTATAACCACATGTGGATTATAACCATTAACGATAGAGCCATGTGGCTTATAACCATTAACGACAGAGACATGTGGCTTATAACCATTAACGACAGACATGTGGCTTATAACCATTAACGATAGAGCCATGTGGTTATAACTGACTGTTAACGATAAAGCCTTGTTGCTTATAGAGACATGTGGCTTAAAAAAATAACGACATAGTCTAGGGTTAGGGTCAGGGCCATGTGGTTTATAACTATAAGCGACAGTGCTATGTCACTTGTAAGTATCAACGGCACCGTCACGTGTCTTATAACTATGAGCGACAGTGCTATGCCACTTGTAAGTACCAAAAGCGCCGCCATTGTGTTTTATAACTATAAGCGACAGTGCTATGCCACTTGTAAGTTTCAATGGCGCAGCCATGTGTCATAAATTTAAGCGACAGTGCTATGTCTCTTGTATGTATCAACGGCGCCGTCATGTGTCTTTTAACTATAAGCGACAGTGCTATGTCTCTTGTTTGTATCAACGGCGCAGCCATGTGTCTTATAACAATAAGCGACAGTGCTTTGTCACTTGTATGTATCAACGGCAGCGCTATGTGTCTTAAAACAATAAGCGGCAATGCTACGTCACTTGTATGTATCAACGGCGCCGCCATGTGTCTTATAACTATAAGCGACAGTGCTATGTCTCTTGTATGCATCAACGGTGCAGCCATGTGTCTTATAACTATAAGCGACAGTGCTACGTCTCTTATATGTATCAACGGCACCGCCATGTGTCTTATTACTTTAAGCGACTGTCACTTGTATGTATCAACGGCACCGCCATGTGTCTTATTACTATGAGCGACAGTGCTATGCCACTTGTACGTATCAACGGCGCCGCCATTGTGTTTTATTACTATGAGCGACAGTGGTATGCCACTTGTAAGTATCAACAGCGCCGCCATTGTGTCTTATAACTATAAGCGACAATGCTATGCCACTGGTATGTATCAACGACACCGCCATGTGTCTTAAAACTATAAGCGACAGTGCTCCGTCACTTGTATGTATCAACCACACCGCCATGTGTCTTATAACTATAAGCGACACTGCTATATATCTATAAACGTCAGTGTTATTTTCCGGAGTTCTGACGACATCGTTACGTGTCTTATATATGTCATAATTCACGTGTCTCATTATTAACGACAATACATGTGTCGTGTAATTATAAGCGACAGTGTTATGCGACGGCATCTCAATGTGTCATATATATCAGTAACATTGCCAGACTACTTTCGATGCCTTTTCATGGCTAAAGACGGTGACATGTGTCCTGTCTTTTATCAAAAGTGTACAGATTAAAGTAAACATCAGATATACATAAAAAATATAAGTCGGTATGGAAATATTTGACTGTAGGTACACTAACTAATCCGAGTTTAAAAGTATTACTATGTAAAGAAGAACACTTTTAAAATAAATAGTATATCCCAACCTTCTATTTTGAATATACACGTATTGCGTGGTGGGGGACGATGTATATAGGTCAAAGTGCAATACTCAGGATCGGCGGGTCGTGGGAAATTCAATCCTCGTCGAGGTCCCTGGTTTCAACAATACTCTTTATTAGTAATTCGTAATTGGTACATACAGTAAAACCTGTATAAATGGGCACCTCTATTAAGCAGCCACTTGTCTTAAGGTGCCACATTTACTGTTTCCCATTTATATGCTTTCAGAGCAAATCAACCTGCATTAAGCAACAACCTGTCTTGCCTGTACTATAGTATTATATATTTTTTTAAAAAATGGCGCACATTAACTGCCTGTGTTCAATCAATTAATAACTACAGAAGAAAATTGGAAATAATTCCAAAGTTGACAGTTAGGACTGTCAATGCGTAATGTTTAACAAACAATTCTGTAAAAAAAAAGAAAGAAAAGAAACAGACAAAATGAAAAGACAGAGGTCAACAATCTTTAAAGTCCAAATTTTGTATTCAAATTAAGACAAGTAGTTGTAAAGAATAAAGACGTATACATGTCAAGTGTTTATTTCGCAAGTGTTTAGTCAAAAATTCTAAAAATAAAAATCTTGTTAGCATTTATAATTTCTTATTCCATAAACAAATATTTTAAGGCATTTCTGCTGAATATCCAAATGTAGAACTAAACCATATCGCGCACTTTAAACAAATATTGCTGGATCATACTTAATAGCAATATCAATGGATTGCAAATAATTTTAAAAGCTTTATTTGGGTATGTCTTGGCGGTTATCTTCCATCGCCGGCACGGGTGTTGATTTAATATTTATAAAATCAATAGTTATTCAGATTACTAAACTGTAAATAAAGCCGGCATGCATACTTAACACAAGATAAGTATTTCTGACTTATCAGCTTGACAATGCAACACATATTGAATATTAATTGATTCCCCGTATGTTTACTTTTGTATACTTTGGTGTACTTAACTTTTCATTAATATAATATAGTCCATAACCGTCTTCATTTGTATACGATTTATTTTACCATAATGAACTTATTCATAAAGAGAGATATCTGATTGGTTGTACAAAGGCGGGGCCCTTGATTATTGTGGTAGGTTGGGAGTCATAATAGTTTGTTTTCAAAACAGATTTAGTGTAGAAACGTTTAATTAAATAAAATTTACAATAGTTTACACGTGATCCAGCTCTTCTATTTCCAAATATTCCAATGCTGAGGTAAAAAAAACCCCAACATAATATTAAACAAGTATTTAACTATAATACAGCTGACCAAATAAATACAACGTTAAGCTAATTTCTGTACACTCGATAAAAATTATTTCCCTTTGACCAAACAATTTGTTTAAACTTCGCTAACATATTAGATCACGTGTTTTTATTAATAACGTTATCACACTGTTTCTGTGTTAAATAGAACTTTGCAGGAAGCACTGTTACGTAGCTGTTTATTTCGGTTTTTTATCTGATACGCAATATAACAGTGAAAACTGTCTCTTAAGCTGTTTTAAATTGCTATTCCGAGACTTGCTGACTGCTGTCTATCTACCTGCGGCAACTGCGCGTCAATGTATAAAATGAAAAGTAAAGTATGATAAGACACGGGTAAAACTAGTGGAAAAGGTGTTAAAATAGTTCGGCAAGATAAAAGAAGGTTAAAAACAATCTCAAAATGCTCATGGTTTAGTGTGCTGCAGCTGGCTAGCGGCAAGCTTGAAAAAATTGAAATCTTGCACCATTTACAACATGTGCAGGTAGCGAGTTCCACTGTACTATAGTAAGAGCGGGGCGGTGTTCTAATGGATAGAGTGTTGGCCGTTCATACCAGAGGTTGCGGGTTCGATCCCCAGCTCGATCCGATGCCTCTCATAAAACAACACTCAGTACTGGTTTTACCCAGGAAGCAGACTCGAGAGCGATTTATATAAGCGACGAGCTTTCATCGCAATCGAGCTTAAAGAAATTAGTATAAACTATAGTAAGAGGGAAGAAAGAATACTTGTAATAGTCAATCCGAGTGTGGTTCTGTTTTTAAAGACATGGAGTGACAATACCTTGATACCCTGTGGTTAGATTCAAAGTAATGAGGTATGGAGATAGCAACCAACTTATGCACACTCTTATAAAGAAGGCATAGGCGTGCATCTGACCGACGCTGCTCTAAGACACACCACTATTATCTCCCTTGAGTACTCGGGATCTACAGAAGAAAGAGGTAGAAATAAAACTTTAGTTCTCTTATCTCCTTTTTTAAGGGCTTTGCACTGCAATGATTTATTTTTTCCTAGCATGAGTTAAATGGTCAGTATTTTAGAAATCACCACTGAAAATTTGATGCTGATACCAGCTTTCTGGACAATTCTGGGTCATTTCAGAATTGTTTGTTCGAATCGCATCGTGGACGAATAGTTTACATGTTATTACACTGGAAATTGATAGGTCTCACAAAAGCACTAATTTCAAAAAAAAATCCTGGTCAATGTATGCTTTTTTTCCCTTTAGCATTGCATATCTTGAACCAGTGAAGAATTTGAGACCAGACACATGCTGCAGATTTTTATGTTTCATAAATGTTACAATGGAGCCCTATGGGAAATGTAATAATGGTGTGAGACGTCTAAGGTTCTCCAGTCTTGTTCATCTAGTATGTCGGTAACGCTGAAGTAATGAGGGGATAGCCTTCCATGAGCCAGCGTGCTGCACGTCCAGTTTAGTACTAAGTGTGAGGGTAAAAAATGGTGCTGACATACTTTAGTTGGGGGCGGACTAAGGTTTTGTAGGCACACTCTCTGATCTTGTGTGACTTTACCTTAATGTTTCTTTTGACGTAACCTAGGAATATGTTGGCCTTGGTTGCTACTTGTCTATATGGCCATTCCAGGACAAATTGTTTGAGATGTCTACACCTTGATAGCGAGCAATCTCATTTTTCTTTAAAACGTGTCCATGGAGTATGTACCTTGTGGGTTTGGTATTTGTCAACCTTGTTATATGAACAACTTCACACTTTGAATATAATACGCCTGTGTTATAATATTGTGTAAACTCGGTGATTATCCGAAATAAATATTTTTATTGTCGGAGTATATTTCTTCAAGAGATTTGATTGTTTGTATAGCAATACCTGCTATACAAATAATTGAAATACAGTTTTAGCCTTCTAGAAAATATACAGATGTGTAATTAATCTCCTTTGCGTCGATCATAATTTTTTATATAATATTCTGACGATTTAACGAAGATGAGGCCTGAATCGTCCATTGAGCGTGACGTCTATTTGGAGTAAAGGTAGATCTGTTGCACATCAACATTTTAAAAAAGTTATCTCCCTTCGTTACACACACAAATAGCAGGAGGCGAATTAGCAGACTGGCATGAAGCACACAGCACCAATGAACTGAATGTTTATTGCTGCGTCCATGTGTGAGTGTGATATTCGTACCTCACTGACCGCAAATATACAAGCTGTTGTTGTTAGCAGACCCTTTACGGTGTTTATAATGGTACATATCGGAACAGTGATGACAACAGATGGGCTGTTTGTGGGTGTGCACTTTTTTATGCCCTACATTTGAATCGGCGTTTTTGTATTGAACAATTAAATCGATGTCATGATGTTCATGTATTTGGGCATCTTATCTATGTAGGTATACTTTATACTACAGTATATGCATCTGTGTATGTTGCGTCGGAAAACCCAAGTTTGGTTTTTATACGAGTAGAGAGAGAAAGATAGAGAGAGAGAGAGAGAGAGAGCTAGCGTCGATGGTGATCCTCTTGGCAGTGACTAATTAATCGTTTATATCATGTTTCTGCTATCTGCGATGGTTCCCTAGTGTGATCATGAAAGCCTTCAGGGAATCTACATGCACGATGCTATCTGGTCGGTTGTTTCAGCGGATGACAATGTCCATGAATGTTTATATATTGTAGGATTTTGCTGTCTCGAAAGATCTGTCCTTTGGTGTTATTACATGCACTTTTTTCTGCAATGTTAGATCTTATGCAGTCATTCACTAAAGCTCTTTGCTCTTAAAGTTCTTTTCGGTCTTGTGAATTTTACGAAGTGACTAATTGACAGTGGCGACACCAACCCCTCAACCATCTTGTACTCGGGATCAGACGTATACGGAGTCGTCGATCTTCAACTGTCTCGAGTTCTAGTTCTTTCTCCATCCTTAAAAGTAATCTGGTTCTCTGATCCTGTAATATTTTTTGGTAAACCTGATTGATCAGTCTTGGATCCTTTCTAGTTTGTCCCCTTTAATGAATGGGTTCCAGATGATGGCGCCACATATTCCATTACTGATCTGACTAGGGATATTTCCGCAGTTTTTCGTTAATTTTTGTTAATTTATAGTATTTAGCATTTTTTGCGTTTAATCTCATGCCCCGTTTTTTTGTCCAGTTTTTAAGATTGATTAGGTATACTTGTAGTGTATGGTGGGCGTCCTCCTTTTTGATGGTTCTATACAGAAAGCAGATAGGCAGACAGATGATTTGACGCTGTCGGAGATTATTTATATGGCATAGGAACATAATTGGTCCCAGTACAGTGCATAGGGGTACTCCAGAGTCCACACAGTAATTTATTTTAAAGCTTATATAAATCTATATATATAATCTTTTTTTAAATTGTCCTAGTTCATTTTGTCAGTTTTAATACATCATTTTCCTGTTTTGATTTCAAAGTTCAGTGAACTATGGCAATATTAAGTACATCACCAATACATATTCTGATTATACAGCTTGTATAACCACTACCCAGCTAAACCAAAATAGTGCTGCCCAATAATCCTAAAAAAATTGAGGTGTTTTTTTTCAGAAAAAATGTCTCCCATCGTGTTCTTCCATGTATTTATTTTTCTGTTGTTTCCCATCGTGTCCATCCATGAATTTATTTTTCTGTTGTATTTTTGTGTGTGTTTCTATTGAATTATATCTTCAATATTGTGTTGTTCTTGTAGACTTTGGTCATGGGATCAATATGTATATAGACAGTGTTGAGAAAGACAGATCAAGTGAGAGGGAGAGAGAGGGGTAGAGGGAGGGAGAGAGGGAAGGAGAGCTAGTCCAGGAACACCCAAGACTGGCCGATGTTCACCATAGAGCTTTGGTATAAAATGAATATGTTTCAGATGTCTAGAGTAGCATGCATATGTCACATACATGCACATGGTATATGTTTATATTTTGTTTTTTAATAAAACAACCATTCAGTTATTTGAGCTATAAATATGTAAAGTTACAACAGTTTGTAATTGCGATTAATAAAACAGTTTCCCTTTATAGTAGAATCAAACCATATATTCATACAAATGTTTTATTTATACAGCATATAAAATATAATATAGGATGTAATCAATATGTTTTGTGATCTCACTATAAAAGTCGAGAGGCACAATAAACACAAGTCTTGAGGTACAAATGTCGAGTATACCTCAACAGAAAGTGGTTATTATCACTCCTAATATTGATTCACCAGATTATCATATCTTTTATATCTCTTGTCCGTTACATTGAAATGTGTATATTTAAACACTTACAATATTCAAAAACATGATAAACCTTTTCAATACAACTGATCAGTTTACAGTTTTCCAATTTATTATGCGAACAATGTAATTTGTAGATATAATTATCTTGTTGAATAGAGAATATTGATAAACTTTGATTTTTAGTCAACCAGCGGCATACACAGCAGTTTATATAGAGCTTAAATTTGTCACTTTTAGGAAAGTAAATTTAATTTGGTGCTAGATAAACAACGGGCGTTTTAAATTTCCGGTGAATATTTGGTATCTAGTAATTTAATTTAGTACAAGATAAACATGGGGAATTTAAACTTCCGGTGAAATTTTATATATACCTTGCTGGTAGTTAATTTTACTTATTCGCAATTAAAAGTTGTTGTTTTTGTGTTTAAGCAAGATTTAGAAAGTGAACAGAAAGGTGTCCTGTCAGAAGGATGTGGTGTAAGGGTTTTATGTATGTGTGTTAATATGGATATTCATGATAAAGAAGAGAGGGCTTACAAGCACCTTACTTTGTGTAGGGTAAGTACACAAGATTACACAATCCTGTAACACTATTCCTGTGGATAATATATCTATACCTTACTGAAACTTATGTTGGGGGTGGGGGAGTGGATAGGGGGTCATGGGTTTGAGACCCTGCCACAGTCATGTGTTATGTTCTTGGGCACAAATCATGTTCTTCATGTTGGACTGGTTCTTAGTAACCAAGGAAGACGTTGAGCATGATTTGTATAAGTTGAAAGAACTTGATCCACAATCTGAAACCCTTGATGTACTTGTAAGTATCCTGATATATGTGTTGATCAGTGAATAACATTACTTGTTAGCATCCTGATATATGTGTAGGTAAGGGAATAAGATTACTTGTAAGTATTTTGATATATGTGTTGATCAGTGAATAACATTACTTGTTAGCATCCTGATATATGTGTAGGTAAGGGAATAAGATTACTTGTAAGTATTCTGATATATGTGTTGATCAGTGAATAACATTACTTGTTAACATCCTGATATATGTGTAGGTAAGGGAATAAGATTATTTGTAAGTATTCTGATATATGTGTAGATTAGTGAATAAGATTACTTGTTAGTATTCTGATATATTTGTTGATCAGTGAATAAGTTTACTTGTAAGTATTCTGATATATGTGTTGATCAGTGAATAACATTACTTGTTAGCATCCTGATATATGTGTAGATAGTGAATAAGATTACTTGTAAGTATTCTGATATATGTGTAGATTAGTAAATAAGATTACTTGTAAGTATTCTGATATATGTGTAGATCAATGAATAAGAGTACTTGTAAGAATTCTGATATATGTGTAGATCAGTGAATAAGATTACTTGTAAGAATTCTGATATATGTGTAGATCAGTGAATAATAATACTTGTAAGTATTCTGATATATTTGTTGATCAGTGAATAAGTTTACTTGTAAGTATTCTGATATATGTGTTGATCAGTGAATAACATTACTTGTTAGCATCCTGATATATGTGTAGATAGTGAATAAGATTACTTGTAAGTATTCTGATATATGTGTAGATAAGTGAATAAGATTACTTGTAAGTATTCTGATATATGTGTAGATCAGTGAATAACATTACTTGTTAACATCCTGATATATGTGTAGGTAAGGGAATAAGATTATTTGTAAGTATTCTGATATATGTGTAGATTAGTGAATAAGATTACTTGTTAGTATTCTGATATATTTGTTGATCAGTGAATAAGTTTACTTGTAAGTATTCTGATATATGTGTTGATCAGTGAATAACATTACTTGTTAGCATCCTGATATATGTGTAGATAGTGAATAAGATTACTTGTAAGTATTCTGATATATGTGTAGATTAGTGAATAAGATTACTTGTAAGTATTCTGATATATGTGTAGATAAGTGAATAAGAGTACTTGTAAGAATTCTGATATATGTGTAGATCAGTGAATAAGATTACTTGTAAGAATTCTGATATATGTGTAGATCAGTGAATAATAATACTTGTAAGTATTCTGATATATGTGTAGATCAGTGAATAAGATTACTTGTAAGTATTCTGATATATGTGTAGATTAGTGAATAAGATTACTTGTAAGTATTCTGATATATGTGTAGATCAGTGAATAAGAGTACTTGTAAGAATTCTGATATATGTGTAGATCAGTGAATAAGATTACTTGTAAGAATTCTGATATATGTGAAAATCAGTGAATAAGATTACTTGTAAGTATTCTGATATATGTGTAGATCAGTGAATAAGATTACTTGTAAGTATTCTGATATATGTGTAGATCAGTGAATAAGATTACTTGTAAGTATTCTGATATATGTTTAGATTACTTGTAAATATCATAGATTGTACAAGCACCAAGATTTGTTACGATAAATTTCCAAGATTGCACAATCACTTAGATATGTGTATATGAGTAAATACAATAAGTACTTAGTTATATCGCCTTGAGTTGTTCTGGCACATGCAAATAAATTAAAAGTAGCCCCTTAATAGTTAAAATGATGTTCTTGAAATTGTGCAAGTACTTTGAAGTATGTAGATGAGAAACAATGATCACCTGTGTTTGTACCAGTCATTAGATATGGCTAGTTATTTACTCACTATTGTACAAGCCCTATATAGATGTGACCAAAGATTGTACTAAATTTGCTTTGGTTTATTTTATAGTATTAGTACCTGATATTTAGGTTGGAAACAACCTGAAACTGTGCAAGCTGCTTTATTATACCCCCAGATACAAAGCATATGGGGGCTATATAAGAGTCGCGTTCATCCATCGGTCAGTCCGTTCTTCAGTGGACAGTTTTTGTGATCACTATTTCTAGCAACCATTGGCTGGAATTCAGTGGAACTTCACAAGGGTGATTGGTACCAAGCCTAGTTGTGCATATTGTCGGCATGTTGCGAGACTAAGTTATGGCCCTTTGAAATTGTCTGACATTTTTTTTGTTGTGGCTGTTACTTTGCAACCATTGGCTGGAATTTAATGACACTTCACAAAAGTGATTGGTTACTCTAATTGGTTCACTGTCAAAGCAGGCAGCAAAAGGGTGCAATAACTGTGTCATGGCGCCATCTGGGAGTATTCATCACATTGAGAGATATTTCTAGTTTAAGTATATGATGACCACTTTTGCTTTCTGTGACCGTGGCAAATACTGCGAATTGTAAAATGTTCTGATATATGTTAATAAGAATCTAATATAGATCATACAAGCCTTTTGGTTTACTGAGTGTAATACTGAGTGTAAAACTGAGTGTAATACTGAGTGTAATAGTGGGTGTAAAACTAAGTGTAATACTGAGTGTAATATTTAGTGTAATACTGAAACACCAAGTGTAATATTTAGTGTCAAATATAATGTAGATGTTTGACATAGAGTGTACTATTGAGTATAATAACAAGTGTAATATTGGGTATAAAGTATAATATCAATGTAAAAGTGTGTGTTACATTAGGTGTACTCTTGGGTATAATATTAAGTATGTAATATCACATGTAATATTGAGTGTAGTAGTGAGTAATATTTGGTTTAAACATTTGGAATATTGAGCGTAATATTTGGTGTAATTACACGTGGAATATTGAGTGGAATATTGTGTGTTTTACCAAGTGTAACATTGAGTGTAATGCTTAGTAATATTAGGTGTAATAATATGTGGAATATTGAGTGTAATACTGAGTAATATTAAGTGTAATATTGTGTGTTACACTGAGTGTAATATTGAGTATATATTAAATATGCTGTATCACATAATGTTACAGAGTATACTATTGAGAGTAATATTGAGTATGTTATATCACATATGCTATAGAGTGTACTGCTGAGTGTAATATTGAGTATGTTATATCATATATGCTATAGAGTGTACTGCTGAGTGTAATATTGAGTATGTACTATCACATATGCTAATGAATGTACTATTGAGTGTAATATTGAGTATGTTATATCACATATGCTATAGAGTGTACTGCTGAGTGTAATATTGAGTATGTTATATCATATATGCTATAGAGTGTACTGCTGAGTGTAATATTGAGTATGTTATATCACATATGCTATAGAGTGTACTACTGAGTGTAATATTTAGTATGTTATATCACATATGTTATAGAGTGTACTACTGAGTGTAAATATTGAGAATGTTATATCACATAATACTATAGATTGTACTATTTAGTGTAATATTGAGTATGTTATATCACATAAAACTATAGAGTGTACGATTAAGTGTAATATTGAGTATGTTATATCACATATGCTATAGAGTGTAATATTGAGTATAATATTGAGTATGTTACATCACTTATGCTATAGAGTGTACTACTGAGTGTAATATTGAGTACGTTATATCACATATGCTACAGAGTGTACTATTGAGTGTAATATTCAGTATGTTATATCACATATGCTATAGAGTGTACTATTGAGTGTAATATTGAGTATGTTATATCACATATGCTATAGAGTGTAATATTGAGTGTAATATTAAGTATGTTACATCACATATGCTATAGAATGTAATATTGAGTATGTTATATCACATATGCTGTTAAGTGTACTATTGAGTGTAATACTAAGTGTAATAACATGGGGAATATTGAGTAAAATGTGGATTGTAAAAGGGTTATATTAGTCAATTAGACCTTAACATTCTCTCTAAAATATGTTCACCTTTAAAACCATAGTATTATTTTAATAAATAGGATATATATAAAAAAAACTGTCTCTTTATCATTTTCTTGTTGAAAATAGGATTTTTAATCTGCCATGATGTTTTTAGTCATTCTATTGGGACCCAGAAGAGTGTTTACTGAAGCATTCCAACCTTAAAAATAGCTAGGACCTTTGAATCTGCCCTTGAGTCTCACAATGTTCATTATATGTGATCAGTCCATACTGAGGTGACCAGTTTGACAAGTAGATCAATCGATCTTGTTGTACAGACGACCTTAATTTAAATTTTACATTTATCTCGACTTTATTAACATGCCTTAACTACATTACGGTCTCATCGTCTACTGAAATCAAAGCCTGCCGTGCCATAGATACGAGGCTACTTTTCAAACCTTTGTTTACACCCTTGATATCTATGTATAAAATTTATCAAATTATTTTCAGTGATAAAATGGTAACAATACTCTTAAATATAAAACTGGAAATTAACTGATATGTTTGAGTATCAATTTAAGTCAATATCTTGGCAAATTTCCAAAGATGAAATATAACCTGCTCAGTTGATATTGGTTTATATTCTTTTATTTATTTATTTTGAATGGGATTTAATGCCGTTTTCAACACGTTTCAGATAATATAACTATAAAGCACGCCCAGTTTTATTGGTGGGAGTAGTAAACAAAACTGACTGAGAGGATTGAATATTGAATATTTAGCGTCATTTTTATGCCATCAAGGGCTATCAGATGATCAGTTAACCTAACCACTGTTTCCTGGGATCCTGAAAGTTAACCTGTACTCGTGCACACCCCATCTCCGCAAATAACCGATAACTTCCCCACTTGAATCAGCAGTGAATGATTATTGATAATGAGACACAATGTCGTATACATATCAATCATCACAGAGATTGTTGCTGGGGGGATTAGAACTCGTGACCCCTGGATTGATAGTCAGATGCGTTACAGACTGAGCTAATCTGCCCAGCTGACTAAGAGGAAAACTATGTATAAACCCTGGTCTGAATTGTAGTATACAGCTACATATACCATTTGAAAATGATATCATTTGTAAAACATTAAACTATTGGAAGTATTACTGTATGGAGCAGGGAAATATATCCCTGCCCAGCCACAGTCTCTGATCATGAATTTGTGGCTATGAGTCTCCCATCTCTAAATATGTGCGGAAGTAGTCTATTACATACAGAGATGTGTCTGTGTACAGCTCAACTACTGCTTAACCACCTGGTGGAACACAGGAATGATGATTATTTGTGCACTGGCCAGTAAAGTAACTGAAATACTGTAGGAAAAATTTGTAAAACCATGTACAAACAAACATTTTTATTGGAAATTATTTGCTAACCAAAGCTACACTGAATTGCTATGTTAATTACCTTAGTGTTTTACCTCATTTGACAACCAATGGAATTGCTTCAATTTTCAAAATGTTATCGCTCTTATTGTTGAAACAGCCTTCAAAATGATTTAATTTTGTTCGTTCTTAATTAAGATGTTCGTCATCACTGCGCATGCGTGATTGACAATGCACAGACTCCACCCTTGATTCAATTCTGAATGAGTCATGTACAAACTACAAACCCGGGCAAGCTATGCTTAGAAAAATCCTTGGCAACGGATGGACTTTCAAACATCATTCATCTCAGCTTTCATTATAGCTCCGCCCAGAGTTACGTAAACTGTCAGTCAAATGACATTTAACACTAAGCGCCGGTTTCTCCCTTCGGGTTCTTAAATGTTAAATTTTTACTTAATGAACATTAACTATTATATAAAATCTTTGAATGAATGTATGGATAAATACTATGGCTCTTCTCACTGCATCAGCTCTCTTATTTTTTATCGGTTCTTAAAATTTAATTGTATCATTCTTTGTGAAATGATACATATACGTGTTTATCATTTAGTTTATGGCACAGGAGTGTAATAAACACATGACATAATTTTGATATTAACCTAGTGTAATATCACTTCCGATTTAATGCTCGGTGTTTTCCGAATAACTGTTGTACGTAAAATGCAAAACTACTTTCCGACTTGATCAAATATATGACGTTGATTTGTCATGGTAAAAATGATGTTATTTTGAGGCATGATGTCATACAATGACTGACGGAAAATAATATGCCCCATTATTCCCCTCCCTTATACAAGTGATCTGTTAAAGGGAATTTATCAGGATTTTCCAATATTTTAAAATTGGCTATAAACATTTTTTTTTTCAATATATCATACCTATATATAATCACTGATCCCTTATTGCCAAAAGGATATTTATTCGAACATGTCAAAATAATAAATTGAAAAGGGATTTTCTAACTTGGCCAATGCGCCTATGTCCGATAGACTAAAATAGATTGCCCGCTTTAAATGGCAAGTTTATAACTCCGAGTTAAATATCAATCTTGTCACATTTTGGTAGATTTGACAAACTTAGGTTTTCGTATTGTATTTATTAATGATAATGGGATATATTTTAACCATTTTAAAAATAATTTTATTTTTTAAGACATTTATAGCGATTTTTCCTGATGTGATAAAAAGATTCTGACATTCATGTTCATTCATTATTTAAAACAGATCAATCTCGAACCTCGCATAATATAATTTTCCAAACTCATTTAATAAATTATAATAAATGAGCACTCATGTAAGATCCTCTATATAAACTAGTATGTAGAGTGTTTTATTCAACCATATTTGAGTATTGCTGAGTCAGTTTTGTGCACTTGAACGATTAAAAATTCATTATCATGTTTAAAGCAGTACCTGCACGTTTCTTTGGATCTTTACCAAACTTGGTAAAAAAACAAATAAAATACAGAAGTCTCATAAACTAGTTATCACCACCTACATAGACTTTGTTTTAAGTGTATGCATGCCATAAAACACCACTGACTTAGATATCTCGTGTAATTATGCTACATCTCTTGGCATTATTCTGTGATTTAGTCTATTTTAGTAGATCACTCCATGAAATGATTCAGTCGGCTTAATGTATGTTTGTTTATTTGTTTGTATGGATGGGCTTTTCATTTTTTTAATGGTGGTTAGCACACCTTATATTCAATCCTGGGATCAGCTAGGCACTTAACCAGTTCTAGAATAATCTCTGCAAATCACTAACTTTTTCCCCTCATATTCAGAGTTTGTTATGGCACAAAGTGCATGACTGATCGTCAAAGAGACTGGACAGGGAGGATTCAATCTAGGGTTTTAATTTTAATTCCCCCCCCCCCCCCAATCACAATCTCTGTGATGATTGATATACAACATTGCATCTCATTATCATTCATCTCATCGCTTATTTAAGTGGGAAAGTTGTCAGTTACTTGCAAAGATAGACTGTGATCGAGTAGTCGTAAACTAGTAGTCATGAAAGAGTGGTTAGGTTAACTTGTTGTCTTTCAGCTGTTGATGGCATTAAAATGACACTAAATATTCAATCAATTTAATTAATCATTCTTTGATTTCATTCTTTAAAATTCACATAAATCAATACATATCCAGCAATGCAAATGCATATTTTTTTTAATTAATTAATTAACTTGACATGAAATAACAAAGTTTCTATTAATTGAGTATTGACAGTTTATATTTTATAATAAATTCCTTTATTGTCATCTTAACTTCATGTATTGAATACTTACACAAACTTAAAATCTTTTCAATGAATCGCCCGCGGTTAAATGCTCTGTCTTTTAATTTAAATTTACGATAATCACAAAGCTATTGATAAATGAACAACTGGTTTGTTCCCCAGTCTGAAACATGATACCCAAATTATTATAAATGTTTTACAACTAATTGAATACAAATCGTTTCAGATGGTCTGATCACGGATAAGGCTCCCTGGTTACCATTAATGCCGTGATCAATGCTTGGTTTTTGTAATTTGTACCATTTAATCATTTAGCGTTCTTTTTAAGTTACCTTTTTCAAGGAAGAAAAAACTTTAAAACATTGTGATAAAAGGATTATTTTGTTCCCCAAAATGTGTTCCATAAATAGTTTATAAACTTTAAATCCTTATTTCTGCAGTGAAGTTTTAATGTTCCAGTTTTTTTTTATCTAGTCTTAAATCTTCAACTCGATGTGTATGTTTTAATATTTTTTTTCAAATAAAAAAAATATGATCATTTGAATGTATGGATTTGGAGCATCAAGTCATGTGCCAGTGTTAATGGTGAATTGTGATGTTGTATTGGATCGTTTACTGATTATATAGAGTGTCCATTGTTGAGCAATGTTAGATAAATGTGACATGAAACAAAATGAGGATTTATAGAATTTTATGAAACGGAGGAATAAAAGTGTTGATGGTATTTCAGATGCTTGCAATTGTGATTTTTCAAGTTGTTAATTAAATATAATCTTATCATGAATAGTTTTCTAATTTTATTTAATAGAGTGTAAAATATTTTGATTTTTATTTTAAAGATAAATGTATCAATATATCAATGATTTATAAATTTAAACACAACGTTTAGCAAAATAAATAATATTTTGAATAAATACATTTGTATTTCACAAATTTATATATTTTACAAAATTTCATTATTTTGAATTGTTAAAAATATTTTTTTAAATAACTTTTTTTTTGTTTTCTTTCTTAAAGTGGCATACCCAGTATCTAATGATATATTTCTTCTATGAAGAAAGAAGCATCTTGTTGATGAATGACAAACATTTTTATGATTCTCACGTCCTTCGATGAAATTATAACAGCTGATACGTCTCTTAAATGTGAATACATTGTGGTTTTAATCTAAATTAAATGATCAGTAATTCTTATTACAAATAATTCATGCTTTGTTTACAGAATTTATCGTAAAATTTCTGATGATATCGTATATGCTTGACTAATTCTTTCTTTTTATTTTTGGAATTTTTTTTTCATTGTAACAGTTTAGCAATATCAGATGTAAAGATGCAAATTCTGATATTTTAACATTTTCATATATGTAAAATTAAGGGCAAACTTTTCAAGTCCTTTTGTAAATTTTGTACTGTCAAAATTATTTATTTATTTACAAGGAAAGTTTGCTGTTTATTCTGTTTGTGAAAAAAAAAATCTTGTAATGGTATTCAAACTCCAGGTCGACCTAGTGACAATCCGCATGTATAACCACTATGCTAAGTAGGAATACTAAATCTAAGTTGGAACTTAACCTCTCACCTGGATTTAATCGATGATGCCTGGAAATATCCGGATGTTTATCAATATAACTACTAAATCATTTGCATTATTCTATGGGTCACGTCTAATTCAAATATTGGCAATAACAGCGAGTTTATATGCATGTTTTTTTTTCATATTTTGTACCAGACATTATCAAAATAGATACAATTAATACCTTGTATTACAATTATACCAAATATTTTATTAATTTGAAAGGACGTAATTACCGGTTATGCCACTTTAAATCAATTAACAAGGAACTTTTATTGCTTTAATAAAATTTGTTTTAAATTTTTAGAAAAAGTATAATAACTCATTACAAAATGTGTGTTAGTGGTCACATGACATGCTTTATGGTCACATGACACACTTTAAACTGCTATTTTGAACTATAAGTGCTAGAGGAAAAAGTCAAAGATGGGCACAATGGAAGACAGTGATTACCCGCGAGTGTTCTCGCCCTATACTAAGGGGCCTATTACTCAATTTGTTCTGGAGGGCAAACAAGCCCTGAAGTCACCAGAGGTCCCTGAAAATGTAAGTTGTCGTGAAAATGTAAGTTGTTGTGAAAATGTAAGTTGTTGTGAAGATGCAAGCTGTGAAAATGTAAGTTGTTGTGAAAATGTTAGTTGTGAAAATGTAAGTTGTTGTGAAAATGTTAGTTGTGAAAATGTAAGTTGTTGTGAAAATGTTAGTTGTGAAAATGTAAGTTTTTGTGAAAATGCAAGCTGTGAAAATGTAAGTTTTTGTGAAAATGTAAGTTGCGAAAATTTAAGTTATTCCTCATAAAAGAAGAAATATTGGTTATTTCAGGACAGTTCTGTGTTTTCCATGATTTTATTTGTGTGATGTTTTTTTTAAAAAGAAATATATTGGCTGTTAATAGATTAAAATTTAAGTTCTTTCTACTGAAGAGGTTGTCAACTATCTCAACTTTGGCATGGATAGCTTTAGGAACTGAACTTATAACATTATGTACTAAAACAGTAATAATAATATTGTTTATAACCCATAATCTGATGAATTTTTAAAGCAAAATTAGTTTTTAAAACATTCCATTATCATTAAGTAGGTGTATTTCAGGAGCGGATTAAGGATTTCAGTTTAGAGAGAGTGGACTTAGGGGGCGCAACACAAAATCTGAACAGGCGCACGTTTTTCAGTAGAAATATAGTGAATTTTGAATAATGGTAGTTTAGCAGAGGGGTATGCAAGGGTTTTTAAAGAGTAGATCTGCCATTGTATTTATATAACGGACTGACTGAAGTGCAAACCATGTAGACACTAATTAGACTAAATACTTAGGTCTGATGTGGGTCTACATGGTTTACAACAGTCATGAACCTGGCACGCTATGAGTAAAACTATTTCTGCCGATGATCATTTTGTAAGCTGATTCATTCTCATCAACTCTTTGCATCTGTCATAAAATTCTCTCATGTATAATATGAAATGTAAAATAAAATCAGTCCTCACACCTTGTTATTAATCAGCCATTCAAACTACAGCTTACATCAGTCCTCACACCTTGTTATTAATCAGCCAATCAAATTACAGCTTACATCAGTCCTCACACCTTGCTATCAATCATCCAATCATACTACAGCTTACATCAGTCTCACACCTTGCTATCAATCAGCCAATCAAACTACAGCTTACATCAGTCCTCACGCCTTGCTTTAAATCAGCCAATCATACTGCAGCTTAAATCAGTCCTCACACCTTGCTATCAATCAGCCAATCAAACTACAGCTTACATCAGTCCTCACACCTTGCTATCAATCAGCCAATCAAACTACAGCTTACGTCAGTCCTCATACCTTGCTATCAATCAACCAATCAAAACATGGCTTACAAAAAAAGCGATCCTCTGAGCCTGTCATAACAAAAACGAAATATTTCTGTTTCTAATTTTAGTAAAATTATATAGGTACATGCGAATTCTTATCCTGACTCAACCAATATAAATGTTGTCATGTATAAATATATGATTGAGAAATTGTTCTCAATCATTAACTTAACAGGTCATTAACGTTAGAGGAGGCAAAGAATAGTCAGGACTAGATAGTGTAGTTTTCTCAATGCAGTGTTTATATTCATTTGTTAGCATAATTATTTTGTATCAACATCAAGCTAATAAGATTACCAAATAAACAATTATTAAAATGTTAACATCAGTAATTTATTCATCCATCTGGGTTTTTAATTTTTAGCTGTCTTGAATGAATTACAAGGAGAAACCTTAGACCTTAAGGCGGATTTAATGACTACAGAATAGTAATCATGTGGATTGTCTGTCTGTGTAATGGTTGATTTATATAAAAAAAAAACTTCCCCGTAATAAAACATTTAAATAGAGGATATTTGTTTGTTTTGTTGTAAGATTGAATTATATTTCATCAAGTGATCACATAAATGGTATTCTCAGGAGTGGCTTGCCACAAGTTAGAATATCATTTTTGGTGATCACAAGATGAAATATCATTAATTTTGATCTTACACCAAAACAAACAAATAATCTTTTATTTTAAGCATTTACATACATTTTTGTTTATTTTGACCTCACTGCTCCATTTGTCATTTTTGGATTAATAAAAGTACTTCACTTTTTTTTTCAAATATTTTTTTTAAAATTAATTTGCAAGGACAAATTTTGTTATTTTTTTCATAATTTCACTGTTTCAAACAGTGGATTACCATAAATTATCTACTGAGAAATATCTATAATTCATCAAAAAGCATAAAATAAATGAACATAATAATGGCAGTGTTGATTTTACTCTGACGTGTTGATTGTTATTATTTGTTTTTGCTCGACTGAAGTCTACAAGACTATTCTCTGGGCTAACAGTTTTGAAAGTTACGAGTTCAAATAAAAATTATTGTGAAACCCAATCTATCCTTTTTTTAATGGAAACTTTTTTTTTCCAAATGAAGAAATTGTAGTCGGGTGACAAACATGAGCGCTGCGTCATCTTAATCAAATACACATATTAACAATATTTTATATCATTTTTCTTAATTCATACTTTCTTTGTACATTAACAAATATTTTGATAGGTACAGGAGATGTAGTTGTGCTATCCTTATATTTAAACAAAATCAATTTAATTTGGAACGTTAAAAGAAATAGAAATTCTGATTAGGTCTTTGTCAGAAATTGATTTAAAACTTCAAACTCAAGGTTTGTACAGTTAATTTTAACCCTTTACTTCATATAGACACCTTTAGACACCTCTAATATTGACGCCTTTGGACACCTTTAATATAGAAGGCCTTTGAGTTATTGGGTGAATTATATTAATATTAACTGACAGAGTGGAAAACAGTGCAGGAAGTGTTCAGATTGCTCGTTACGAGCAATCTGAACTCTTCCTGCACTGTTTTCAAAGTCCTTATGTGATTGGTATCTATGGAGTAAAGGGTTAAGAGAGGGCTCACCGACAGTTCTGTAGAATGACAGAGTCTGACATATATGTGTCTGAGTTCTTCTCTGCCAATTCACCCTTGTCCCATGTACAACCCTGTACTGTGTTTGACTTTATATAAAATGCCTATTAAATTGGTATGTAGCATTAACTATGACCTTTATGTTAAACATACTGTAATCTTTGTTTCAGATACGTACCATGTATAACGGCAGTCGCCGCGATGCTGAAGAAGGTACAGACTTCAGTCTTAATCCAGACCCTGTACCTTACCAACCATCAAACTTCATGTAAGTAGGAGTTGGAACAATATATAATCATCCTACCAGCCTTAGATTGATTTCAGTATTGAAAGTATACTTGGTCATAATTGATTCAGTATTGAAAGTATACTTAGTTATAATTGTTTTAGTATTGAAAGTATACTCGGTCATGATTGATTCAGTATTGAAAGTATACTCAGTCATAATTGATTAAGTATTGAAAGTATACTCGGTCATGATTGATTAAGTATTGAAAGTATACTTGGTCATGATTGATTCAGTATTGAAAGTATGCTTCTAATTCAATTCGTTATTCAGAGTATATTTGTACACTTGCTGCTACAGTAATTGATTACTCTTGTTTGATTTAATATTGAAAGTATTTTTTGCTCCCTATTTATTCATTATTTGAAATGTATAGTTATGCTCTTATTGAATTAAATAATGAATACATAATAACCTGAGCTGATTTTTATAATGAAAGTTTAGATTATTGGTCAGCCTGTATTGTCTTCCTGGCATGTTCTGATGTCAGACAAACTGTAGGTTATTTAATGTATGTACCTTGTAAAATGATGTTAACGTTACAAGAAAAAGATAGACCAAAAAAACTTGTTTTAATTATCGCCACCTTTTCCTTTACAGGTAATAATGGTTTCCTTTGGTTGGGGGTTGGATTATTTAATTTTGTATTCATTGCCAATTTATCATAGAAAGAATGGTATTAAATTATTTTGTCATACAGTCAATATACAAGTTGATTAAATAGACATAAGAGTTCTTTAGAGTCCTTCAAATGTTGTAACTCAAACCCTACACAGTCACCATACTGTATTATATTTGGTATTATAAAGAAATTGTTGAAATCTTTATATAGAAAAAAAGATACTTAAAACATACTTGATTTACTGTATGCTTGATCAAAGGCAAATAAATCTTAATGAACATAAAGTTGAAATCACATGAGAATTTATCCAATATTTTGAATTTATTGACTTTTATGTTATATCTATTATTAAGCGCATTATTATATCAATTAATACCATATTTGCTCTTATCAATAGATATTGCGCATTTGTTTAAAGGGTCCTCCGTGACCGAATAGTCTAAGGTGCCGTCTCATGATCACTTACCTCTCACCACTAAGGTTGTAGGCACGAGTCTCGCTCGCTCCAAAAGCTTTATGTGAGAAAGTTTGCCAGTAACTTGTGGAAGGACGGTGGTTCTACTCAGTCTGAAGTCTTCCTCCACCATTAAAACTGAATATGCCATATATATCCTGAAATGTGTTGAGAATGGCATTAAATGCCATTCATTTGTTTAAGGTAATCCTCTGAAACTTACATAGGAAAATAAGAGCACACTAAATTTTGTTACAAAAAAGTGAATTTATTATAATCATATGATTATTAAAATTAGCAAATTAGCAAATGTTTATGATGATGGTGATAATAATAAAGATACAAGCAAATCTTCCTTGAGGTCCTAATGGGATTCCACTATTGTATAATACAGTAGGAGCAAGTTTTTTTTATTGTTATTTTTAGCTCACTTGAGTAAAACTTAATATTTGTTGAGAGTTACTGCCCTTGAATCAGCGAACATTGATGTTGTGTGTGAGTGAAACACTCGCAGTTTTTAATTGATTGAAAATCTGGATTAGCTGGGAGTGAGAAAGAATTATCTAGCTGATTTCTTTTCCCCAGAAATTTTCTAGCTGATACTTCCCTCTAGGAAATTTAAGGCGAGGGAAGAAATATTTACATTCCATACTGGTAACATAATTTGCTAGAAATCTTATAACCAGCCTTAAATATTCTGTGATCACCTTAAATATTGTTAATAAATCAATCTCACTGTAACAATACACCCTAGTGATCTTTTTACAAAAAGAATATGATTATCATCATCAAGAGAAAGACAGAAATTGTTTTTTAAAAAATGTCTTTAAAATATATATAAATAAATTGTCATGGTGAAAAACCTCTCTTTCAGTAACTGTTGATAATAATGTAATTATCCTAGTGTTAGTAGAAATCACTAAGTTTGATTTTATTTCAGGTTATTTTTCAGTTACACATAAAAGATTCCATCTAAAAATATCCCACTTTAACGTTTTATCCTGTTATTTATGTCATTACAAGTTTTTTAAAATTAATAACAAATTTCAATGCAATTTTGATTTTACAGGTACAGGTATTTGTGATTTTAAATTTTAACATATTTGACATTGTGAGTGCAGGTACTGTTGATTAATGACTATATCCTCATGTCTGACATGTATACTATATACATCATTGTTAAGTTACCAGTCTTTGATTCACATGAACATTAGAGGTTAACTAACTTTTTTTAGCTCACCTGAGCAAAGTTTAAATTAAGCCATTCTGGTTGCACTGTGTCTGTCGTACTTCCTTCCATCATCCTTCTGCCAGTTATGTGTCTGCTAATTTTTGTGTGCACTGAAGCACCTGCAACTTTTATCTGATATTTGATAATATAATATCTTGGGACAAGTTCTTGAACTGGCCAGCCGGGCTTGATAAGCTCAATCAGTAACGCGTCTGACTATCAATCAAGGGGTCATGAGTTTGAATCCCCACCCGGCAACAGTCTCCATGATGATTGATATACGACATTGCGTCTCATTATCATTGGCTGATTCAAGTGGGAAAGTTGTCAGCTACTTGCGGAGGTGGGGTGTACTCGAGTACTGATTAACCTTTTCAGGACTCCAGGAAACAGTGGTTAGATTAACTGATTGTCTGTTAGCCCTCAATGGCATAAAAATGATGCTAAATATTCAATCAATCAATCAGTCAGTTGAATTGGCCAACACATGAAAGCAATATAGGACAACTGTTTTCCTCTTGTTTATATTGATAATTTATTCTGTTAATCAATAGTTAAACTGCAGTTGTTGTTAGCGAATGCTCTGATGCTTCATTGAATATATATTTATGGACAAACAACTAGCTGAAAAATATAAAAATGAAGAAAATGTCAGGAAAACTCACTGAATGTTCTTGTAATTCACAGAATGGTAACTTTTACATTGGTGGGTCTGTATGTATTTAACTTGAAGTTACACATCTGTCAATGTTATTCCTCAATGTGTGGTAGAGGAAACCCCAGGGAATAAGACAAATTCATAAAATTGATTGTATAGTTCACATTTCTAGCAATGACATTTTAGTCAAATATCCTGTATTTGGGATTTTTTATTACATCATCTGTAGAATTCCGACATATTGGTACAGGGTCCTCCATGGCCGAGTGATCTAAGGCGCCGTCTCAAAATCACTTACCTCTCACCGCTAAGGTAGTAGGTTTGAGTCATTTAACCCCATTAAAAAAATAAAACAAAAAAAAACATGTTGTTTCATTTTTGTTTGGTTCCCCATCTCCCCCTGGTGGGAAAAACATTGATGGATGCGTTAGATAAGATAGTTTGTTAGTATGATGACTGGAGGTTGTTAATTAATTGTTTTTCTGTGACTTTCATATAAAGGGCTGAGAGGTTCAGTAGGTTAGAATCTCCTCAGTTTAATACACCCACATTGTAAGTACAGAATGTATAGGTGCCCATGTAGAAACATTTGTGCTGCAAGTACATAAACAACACAGGGCTGGGTTCAGTAACATTTAGTGTTTAATGTATTACCTGACAAAAGTAACCTGAACAACATGCTTACTGTAAACGTTTACAAACAAGCTGTTTTCTTTTATTTAATCACAGGTTTTAAAAAGAGTGAGGGACACAATGCCAAAGTTCAGTATCATAGCAATTCAGGGCTTCGTTTGGCACTGTAAAATAGCAAAAATGTTTTATGCCTGGTTCCATAAAAGTGTAGCATACTGTGTACTAATTTGAGGTTGCGCCAGTGTCCAGGAATATATATTAGCTAATGTTATCAAACGTTTAACAGAACTGAACGCAGCCAATGTGTAGAAGCAGTTGTGTTTATAAATACATATATTATTTACAAGCACTAAACACAGCCCAGACTACTGAACTGAAATTGTTAAGTACAAAACCTATGGAAGTTGTTTATTTTTACTCTTTATAAAGAAGTTTAAAACAATTAACTGCTATTAAAATGAAATACTGACTTAATTTACAAACATAAAAAATATCTTTCCCCCAGCTTCAATTAAGCATAGAAAAATCCGTAAATAAGTTGTTAGCTTAAAAAACTTCAAATAACAACTAAGAAATATTTCTAAACATTGTTTTATTTCATAAGTTGTCTCCCTTGTTGGAGAGTTTTATTATGCCGCTTTGTAAATTCAAACAAAAAAATATCTGAAAAAATCGTTATTCTAATGAAATGACTTGGATGACCTATTTAATCTCCTTTTGGTGCATACATATATTTTAAGCCTTTTATCTTGAGCACAAATGTTTTTATGGCAACAAATAGGCATGTGTTGAATGCAAAATTGTGCATTATAATTCTGTGTGCTAGATAATGTGACTGTCTGTGTGGTAGATCATTAGTGTTACAAATTGTCAGTGTGTTCAACTTTGTAATTTATTGTCATTAATTCTCAATTCCTTGTGTCCTGCATGTATAGTGAATATAACAGGAGACACTTAAAAACTAACACGTCCATTGCTACATTACATGGAAACTTTATTTGGATAAAGATGTCACGACGCTGTTGCCCAGCTAGATAATCTACACCATACCAAATTCTATTACTACAGTGTGGTTGGTTTAATCCATGGAGCGAGAAAATTGATTTATTTTTTAACAACCAACTGCTACTTCAAATAAACAAAGCTTTGAGTGACCTTTTATATTGCAAGAAATGTTTCCTCCATGGCAACTGAGGTATTGTTCCAAACATATTCACCATATTTATTGTCGCCAATGAAATTGGTTGCCATGTATAACCTGTAGTATGTAGTAAATGAAGTTAAACCCCAAACAAACAAAATAAATATTAAAAACTGGCAATGACTATCAAGCATCTTCACCATATTTTCATTCAAATAAAGGATGATTAACTCCAAATGAAACTGCCAGTGCCAGAAGTCGGCTTATCTATAGTGATTTACATAATAAAATAAAAATATATCAAGACTGACCAAACACTGTGAATCGGTCATTGTAAAACATTTATATACGTTTACAAATAGTGTAGTTGATGTCAAATTTAAACTATAAAGTAAAATACAGTCAAACCTGTCTTAAGCAGCCAGTCGAGGGATGGTGCAAAAGTTGCCTGTTGAGACAAGTTGTTGCTTAATACAGGTTAATCTGCTCTGAAAAAATATAAATGGGAAATAGCAAATGTGTCTGCTTAAGACAGGTGGCTGCTTTTTAGAGGTGGCCGCTTACACAGGTTTGACTGTATTTAAACTATGAAGTAAAATAGAGTTTACAATATCGTAGTGCAGATACAAAGTTTTGAGAATTTTGATGGTGGTAGTGTTTTGTTGAATGCAAATAATTATGTTGATTGTTTTTTATTTGTTCTACTTTTATATCTCAGTGGAAGGATTCTCTGTGGCCGAGTTGTCTCAAGATCACTTACCTTTCATTGCTAAGGTTGTACGTTTGAGTCCTGCTTGCTCCAAAAACTTTGTGTGAGAAAGTTTGCCAGTTACTTGAAGGACGGTGGTTCTACTCAGTCTGACTCAGTCTGATGTAGCCGGGCCTGATTAGCTCAGTTGGTTACACGTCTGACTATCAATCCAGGGGACATGAGTTCGAATTCCCGCCTGGCAATAGTCTCCGTGATGATTGATATACGACATTGTGTCTCATTATCATTCGTCTCTCATGGCTGACTCAAGTTGAAAAGTTATCAGTTACATGCAGAGATGGGGTGTGCTCGAGTACTGGTTCATCCCAGGAAAAAGTGGTTAGGTTAACTGAACATCTGTTAGCCCTTGATGGCATAAAAATGACGCTAAATATTCAATCAATCAATCAATCAATCTGATGTCTACCTCTACCAATAAAACTGGATATGCCATATATAACCTGAAATGTGTTGAAAATGGCGTTAAACCTCATTCAAAAAAAAATCACAGCAGAGATAAGTTACACATTGCTTATTCATCACGGACCATTTGAAAAAATATTCTATGTCATTTTTGGGATTCATACCCACAGCCCCTGTTTTGTCAGCACTTAGTTCATTAATTCCAATGTCTCTACAAAATGTGCTACAACAACAGCCGTGTAATTGGTAGAGACATAGAAAATTTGAGTTAATTTTACTATTTGTCTATAGTATACTTACGACAACATTACATATGCTAATACTCGATTTGCCATAATCCACGAAAACAGAAAGACTTAACTATCCTCTATAAGTAACGAGTTACTATCCTTTGCTATAAATATGCGCATGCGTGAAAGCAACTTCCTCTTTCTGAGGAGGGGAGGGCTTGTAATGTTGTCATAAGTATACTATAGACAAATAGTAAAATTAACTCAAATTTTCTATATTGGTCTATTTATATCTTACGACAACATTACATATGCTGACTTTAACATAAAAGCCTGGGGAGGAGAGGATAGATAAGTCAAAATAAAAGGGAACAGGGGAGCCTGTAAAAAATTATCTTAAGAAACTAAGATAAGTCATGTAAAAATCAGTTATGAATTTTAACATAGAACTAAACTAAATAAACTTTAACAGTGCTACAAAACTTACATACTTTGTAGAACCATCTGGAAATGCTGTAACATCTCCGAAGTAGGAGATGACCAAAGTGTCTAGTTGTAGAAGACCTTCATTCCAACAAGTACAGCTTGTAATCCATTCCATATTATAAAGTAGCAGAAATAACTTACTCTGCCTGTGTAGACTGAAGAAACTCTAGTCAAAGATACCTGGAGACACGGCAGTCAAAAGGTCAAAATATTTTAAGTAATATATATCTATCTTATATATATACCTACATAAATCTACAAAATCAGAACTTCAGAAGTTGATTAGGAGATCCATGTATTGATATATTGATATATTATGTTAGAGAAACATAACATAAATCCTAGATTAACGAATATCAGTAAGATGAAAATTAAAATGTAAATAAATTTATTTGATCAAGAATCCTGATACATAAAACACCCACCAAAAGGAGCTAGATTATGTAGTCTAAAACCATAATCTAGAGGTTCACCTCTGATCACAAACTGAGCTACCACAACAGAACTTAGAGTCAGGAAATATAAAAAGATGAGTAATCTCTTATATAGAACTTAGTTAAGGAGTTATGGGAACTCCAGTAACATGCTCATAGGATACGATCCTGAGAATTAGAATTCAGCCAAGCAAGAGAAAAAGACAATGTTCTAACTTCGTGTGCTGTTGGGTTTGCTCATGGAAGTACTACTTCTTCTAACTCATAAGAAGACATAATTGTCCCTACAATCCTTCTTGATATGAAAGCAAGAGAAAAATCTCTTGTGGTTTCTGGGAGATAAGCAACGAAAAGCCGTTTCCTGTACTTGCGCCATGCCTTAGAGCTATCTCAGTAGATTTTAATGTTCTCACTGGACATAAACCAGAAGAAGAAATCTCGTTACCTGAGGTGTTTGTAGGTAGGGCTGGAATAACCAGTTGTTGAATAGCAACCAAAGGAGGTTAATGCTATGAGAGAAACCCTGGAAAGAAAAGCAACGTAATGGAAGGGCCACCTACCGCGAAGTAAATGGAATCTTAAGTTCCTGATAATGCATGTAGCTCACTACGTCAATACCTGAAGTTATAGCTAACAGGAAAGTAGTTTTAAAAGTTAATCCCAATCTCAAACAAGATATAAGTGGTTCGGATGTAGGACCTGAAATAGACTACAGGACCTGGAGACAGTCCCCTTCTGGAGTGACATAAAAAGAAGCGGGATTCTCTAACTATGTTAGAAAGTAGACGACTATCGGACTTTCCTGTAACCTGCCTAAATGTTACAGAAATGGCTGAACAATAATCTTAAACTGAAGATGGTGAAAGACCTTTATCTTTGAAAGTGACACAAGAAATCTGATAGATAATTGAAAAGTGTGATTGCATAGATCCAATGACACTGACTCACCCTTTTCCAACCAACCTTTTCATCTGTACTCATAAAGACATTTGTAGAAAAACTTCTAGAAATACCGACTTAAAGAACTCGAGTAGCAAATCATTCTGTTTCGAGATGTCGTTAGATAAGAGACAGGAGTAAAGATGAAATACTTAATACTTGTCTTGGCGTGAACTAGCCGATCAAGAGCTAGACACAGCAGGCCTCGTCTGAGAGGGAATACTACTGGAGGAGCCACTAATAGAGATAACAGTGTAGGAAACCATGGATGTCCAGTCCAAAATGGTGTTATCATCAGCAGCAAACCGTCTTCTCTCTGTGCTTTCAGAAGTACCCAAGATAGAAGTGGAGGTGGAGGGTATGCATTTTAGTCTAAAGCACCCGGAATTCCCAGGTGATTTGAACCTCTGACCACCTGCTTCGAGATGGACGCCTTAACCATTACACCACGAAAGACAGTATTACTTGAACAGACCTTGCCAAGGAATTGACAGAGTGTCTACTGCCTCTGACAGAGGATCTGAAACTGGAGGAACAAGGTTGGGAGTTGATTGATCAACCGAGTAGCAAATAGATCTACAAGGTGTGTCCCAAAGTTGGAACACCTGATCTAGTGTAGATCGATGTACCATCCTCTTTGTGTGAAATATCTGGGTTTTCCTGGAAAGGGAATATACCAGAATATTCAGTTTGCCTGTAATATACCTGGCTCTGAGAGAGATCCTTACTTGGGAGTACCAAGTCAGAGTCTCCTTTGCAAAGTTCGAGAGCTCCTGAGCATGAGCACCCCCCCCCCCCCCCCCCCCCCTTCTTGTACACATAAGAAGCTAAGGTTGTGTTGTCCGTGGTTAGCGTGACCAAGTGACCTCGTACTGACACTAGAAAGGATGTAGGGACGGAAATACTGCCCTCATCTGCAATGTGTTTATATGGCTCGTTAATAACTAAATGAATGAATGAAAGAATGAAAGAAGTTCCCTGGCTGAGGCAGAGGGAACTGAAAGAAGATGTTCCAGTTTTACCTGACATAATCTTAATCTTTCTAGAGAAGGATCCAAAAAAGCTTCCTGTAGTTGGAAATGTGCTCTTAGGCAAGTAAATATTTGACAAAGAACCAATACCGACTTGTTCCCATTGAGAAAGAAGTCCAGCTCTAGAATTAGACATAGAAGATGTCTTGATTGTTGCAGAGCCAAGTCCCTGGAATTGAAGGTTAGGAGCCAGTCCTCCAGATAAGAATGGAGACAAATATCTGTATAATCCACCTGGAATCATGAGCACTTTACTATTCTAGTGAAAACGTAAGGTGCTAGTGATAAACTGAAGGGAAGAGCTCGAACTGATAGGTTGAACCTTGCCAAGGGAAGCGAAGGTATCGTCTGAATCTGGTTGTATAGGAAAGTGAATGTAAGCAACTAACAGATCAAGCGAAGTTACCCACTCGTTCTTTGTAGTTCCATCGATAAAGGTTCTCCAAACCCCTGTTCTATTGGAACTATGAAAAGACGACTGTAGCACCCCTGCTTGGGAGAGGAGGGGGATACCGGTTCAATTGCAGTGAGACAGAAAATACTATACATATGTTACATATGTGTCGAAATCTACTGCTTCATTTGATCCCAGAGAATTACTAAGCATCTTGGGTGAAAAGAAACCGTTGGGGATTGACCCAAAAAAGCATTAGATACCCCTCTGGATAACCGAAAGGGTCTAAGGGTCTGCGAAAAATAATTTTCCCCGGACTCTGAGAAGGTAGAAAGTCTACCTCTTGAGAGAATGTCTAGCCTTGGGATCTTCAAATTTAAGTTGGAAGAACCCAGCAAAACTGGAAAGAGCCTGGAAATTTCCAGAAAGGGCACCCCTATTGGTCAGGCACTAGACCTCCTCTACCCTCGCCCCTGCCTCTGTATGACTTGCTTCCTTTATGGTTAAAAGTAACCCTGGAAGATCCCGAGTAAAATGGGGCCTTAAGACCCAACTACTGGAGTCCTACTGAATGGAGCTTGAGGAGCTATAAATGGAACCATACTGGAGGTCTGGTATGAAGTTTGGCCATGGCTAACCGCTGAAAAGAGGGGTTCTCAAACTCTATTCTACGAATCTTAACCACTTCTTGGAAATTAAGTCCAAGAAGTGTATAAGAGTTAAATGGTCCATCCTACAGACTAGAAACCAGCTGTTGGTTTAGAGAACTCTACTCCAACAGAAAAGTCTGACTCCTTAAAGAAAGGAAATATTGAAAGCCTGACGAAATACTCCATCATATTGGCGTTGTCCTTAACCATTGACTAAAGGAATAGATGCAGCTCGAAGAGAGCTTCAAGTAAGTTTATGGTCCTGCCGGATAGACAAGATACCAAAGATGCTATAAAGCGACGGGTTCTCCCCTCCGTGTAACAGGAGTGCGAACGACCATCCTCAGGGAAGCGGACACCGATCGAGTGCTGTTGACCGGCGAACCCTCTCGGAAGAGCAACCTCCGCCCCCATAATATCCGAGTGAAATTGGGCCTGAACTTCTTAACATGCCAACGAATGTAAAGAATTAATTACAGTACTTCAAATCTGTGCCCAACCTGTCTGACGTAATAGCCTTAGAAAAGTGAGAGGAAGGGCCATAAGGGACCATCTCTTCCTCTCTAAGCTCTGATGTAAAATAGTCATCAAATGAGGTACCTGACTACTCTGTGGTAGCGAAAGGATAGAGTTAGGTGGAGTGTGAGTCTTAAATAAAATTCTAAGGCTGAGTAACCCAGAACAGTAGTGTAAGTATAAACCACTGTGAGACAAAGTTCAGGGCCAAATATATCTCTAAGCAGAGAAAACATCTCTGAGTAATGGGGAAAGGGTGTTCCCAATTTCTCGACCAAATGGCCTTGTCATCAATGGAAAGAGAAGCAACCATCGCCCCTGGAAAGGGGACTGGCAGTTGGTTAGCAGGGAGTGAAGGGACTACGTGGTCAGGAGTGAAACCCCTGGAAAAAATAGATCTAGTTGAGTGAGAAAGTACTCGAGATCTCTGGGTTGTGGTACCAGCCCTAGCCCTATGAGACTCCTTTTAGACTGACCCGTAGGTCGATGGTCTAACTGAGGGTGTAACTCCAACACCAAAGATGCCTTCTTTCAAGATACATTGCTCCATTGGAAGGCCCTTATAATAATTAGGGAAAACTCCTCATGGTTAAAACACCATTGTTTTATTTAAAGGGCACCCCCCACGTGCCTTTGTAAATTTGATTCCGGTAATTCCGGTAAGGTATACTATTGGGGTAATGTATAGATATGTCATTGGAAATCCACTGGTTAGTTTCCAAGACTATTAGAACTAGTGTAGAGACTCCCTTAGATCTGTCCCTTTAATAAGAAGGGAAAAAGAAAACCGAAAGTCGGTGTCTCTTCCCTTAGATGAAAAACAAGAAACTTTACCTCTATTTCTTCTATGTTCCCTTCCACTCTTAGTGGTAGTCTTCCCTCGATCGCCTTCTGTTCCTGTCCTTGTGCTGCTGTGCGCTGCTGGGACAGTGATAGCTGATTTTGAGGGAAATCTCTCGATCGTCTGCTGTTCAAGTCCTTGTGCTGCTACAGAGAGCTGCTGGGACAGTGATAGCTAGCGAATGTGGAGGAGCTCCTGGAGCGTCTTCGTCCACCCGTCACTCTCTGGGTTTTGGTACTAGACCTAGCCCATTGAGACTCCTTGTAAACTGACCCGGAGGTCGAAGGTCTACGGAGGGTGTAGCTCTAACACCAACGGTGCCTTCCTCCCGGTGACATTGCTCCATGGGAAGGCCCCTGGAATCTGAGGGATATCTCCCCGTGGTGAATTTACCTGGGTTAAGAGATATCCCTTGATTACCAAGACTGAGCTTTTCCTGAAATATAAAACAAAATTGGCGAACCATTTCGCCGGTTAGTTTGCACATATTATTTGTATAAAACAGTTAAATGACGAAGAAACTCGTCGACTATTTACTTTTTAATAATTTAACAGTGAAATTCTCGCTAAATTAAATTGAGAATTAAAACTGTAAAGCGAATTTATTCGCTGAAAAGAAGTAACACAACTACAAACTAATGAATGTGCTTCTTAATAAAACAATAAAACGCACTATATAACGAAGAAACCGTGGAAAATTAGCAATTTTTACGAGTGAATTCGAATTACCTACCTCACACGAGGTTACGAAAACAGAAAGAGGAAGTTGCTTTCGCGCATGCGCATATTTATAGCAAAGGATAGTAACTCGTTACTTATAGAGGATAGTTAAGTCTTTCTGTTTTCGTGGATTATGGCAAATCGAGTATTAGCATATGTAATGTTGTCGTAAGATATAAATAGACCAATATCTCTATTGAGCTATAAAAGTAGGAAAAATAAATTTTTGTTAAGTTTAAGAATATTTTGTGTTTATTTGCTGGTAATAGGGAAGTATGCAGTGGTGAAACTTGTCCGTTTGCTTCTTAAATGTTCATTTGTTTGTGTTAGCTCAGTATGTATACATTCATTTGTGTTGCATTGAAATCAATTTTTTCTTATTTTTTCTAGTCACATTACCACTTATTTCCTCTGACCTGTATTGTGTATCTAGTAGAACAGTGGAAAGTGTCAGATGTCTATTTGAGAAATTGTATAATAGTTAACGACCCAGTAGGAGGTGTTCATTGATATGAAATACGTGTTTGTGCGTCTTGATGCCGAGAACTTGAAATGTTCTAGGTGTTACACATATAAACACATGTATCTTTTATCAGTGAATTGCGACTAAGTGGTTGGTAACTGACTTATATCTCAACACTTTGATATTTCTGCACTTTGTTGTTCTGAAATTCCCTTACAAAACTAGGACATACATGTTTAAATAGACCTGAATTTACTTCCCATTCTACAACATGTGGCCAGCAAACATGCCTGTATACATTGTATGGAGTATTGCACTTATTTTATGTTTTGAATATTTTCTCACCATTACATTTTTCTTAAAGAAATTCATAATATCTTCCTCCTGACACTGATGTCAATAGTAACTTATTTTTTTTTGTAAACATACATTAATTACGTAACACTGTCAGTTATATTAATGTAATTTTCTTTGATTTTATCATTACAACTTTCTTTACATGCCAATAAAACATAACAATTTTGTGATTTTTGAATGGAATGTAAAAATTGTACTTGCATGGTTGGTCATACTGAGTGTCGCATGCATTATATGGTGTTCCATATAAAATCTATTGAATAGCAATAAATTTTAATCAGTAGCACATCTGACTATCAATCCAGAGTTTGTGAGTTCGAATCCCCACCCAGCCATAGATTCTGTGTTGATTGATATAAGACATTGCATCTTATTGCCATCTCTCACCATTGATTCAAGTGGGAAAGTTATCAGTTTACTTGCGAAGATGGGGTGTGCTTGAGTACTGGTAGAAGTACTGGTAGTTAACCTTCCAGGATCCCAGGAAAGAGTGGTTAGGTTAACTGATTGTCTGTTATTCTCGATGGAATAAAAATGGCGCTTGATATTTAAATAAACAAAATCAATAAGTTTAACACCATATGCAGCTTACTGCACTGCTCACTAAAAATATCTGTAAACAGCTTATGTCATTTACAAAACAGTAACTAACAGACCACAATAGTTCATGGAAGAAATTCAGGACTATTTAAAGATCTTTTTACAAATCTTCTTATGGCATAGAGCCAGGCCTGAATAGCACAGTCATTAGCGCCTCTGACTATCAATCCAGGGGTCGTGAGTTTGGATCCCCGCCTGGCCACAATCTCCGTGATGGTTAATATTCGACCGTTCAATTCATTATCATTTGTCTCTCATCACTGATTTAAGTGGAAAAGTAATCAGTTATTTGGGGAGATGGTGCTTTAGTACTGGTCAACCTTCCAGGATCCCAGTAAACAGTGGTTAGGTTAACTGATCGTCTGTTAGCCCTTGATGGCATAGTAATGATTCTAAATATTCAATCAATCAATTAATGACATAGCTTATCCTGGATTTATTTACTTTTTGTTTTGGATGCAAACAAGTGTTTGCCTTAAACCATTCTCTTAAACCCTTTCTAATCTTTTAACGATGGTTTTTAATACAATATGTTAAAAGCCTATTATTAAACTTGGAGATTTAATCCGTGTCTTAAAGTTACTAATATTGCAGTTTGTAATCCGTTTACCCTGGATTACATCAAACTGTGAACACTGATTACTGATTTGAATTAAACAACTTCTATAACATACTAGCAATGTTGAAATATATTTTTTGAAATTTTAAAAATAAAACTACTAATTATAATAATGTGTCAGAAAATGTTTTTGAGAAGTTACTTAGTTGGTAACAATAAATGCTTTCGTAGCTGGTTTGTGAAAAAATAGAAAGGATTAAAAATAAAATCTCCATTTAATAGTTTTAAGTGTGACGTAATTAATAATTAGGAACAACACTATTAATTAAACAGAGGCTGATATTTTATTTTGATGATGTTAATTGCCTTAATTGATTCATTAATGTCATTGAGTTTTGTGTTAACTCAGCTCTGATTAAGTAAGATGATGAGTTTGATTATGCGGGTATTTGGGTGATTGAATGATGATTGACAGGATTAGGAGCTGTCAATCACTCATGTTTAAGAACAGATTTCTTTTTGTGCTAATTTTACGCTGAGGAAATAGTGTTCAAGATGAAAATTTTACATTCGATGTTCGTCACAACGACGGATGTTGATTCTGCGTTGTCATGGTAAGTCACGTGTTATAATTACGATAATGTCATATCTTTATTATTATTATTAATATATTCAAATTCAAATTTATTGTATTTAGCCATTAATTTTTAATCTGTTTATAAACCATATACATAATAATGTCTGCCATAACTTTTACACAATGTAATTATTGCTGTCATAAATGTTATTTACAGATTTTAATGGCATTATTAAACTTATTGACAAAAATAAATGCTGACTACAATAGCCTTCTATGAAGAGCATTCAATAAAATTATTCCCTCACTGGTCTTTGGATATTAAAGATTTTCACAGGAACAGGATTTTTTTCAGGCCAACCCTTCAAAGTATTCCTCCTGCACAGATACACACTTTTGAAGTATTTCTGTCCATGACCTAAATGCTGCAAAGTAGTCTCCGCTTGGTATACTTTCAAACACTGAAAATTTGCAGACCCAAGGGCACGGCACTTCTAGTTGCATAGCGTTTACCTGCGAGCATTTTTTTAGCATGGGAAATAGGAAAAAGTCGCAGGGGCTTAACCCTTACTTCATATGGACACCTTTGAACACCTCTTATATAGAAGGCTTTTGAATTCAGCCGAGAACCAGTTCTGATTGCTAGTAACATACAATCAGCTGTTTTCATCTCTATCAGAATAAATAGGTAAAATGTATCTATTCATGGAAATTGACTATGTGTGTCTTTTGAGTTTGGAAGAGTCCGGTTAAAATGCATATGGAGTAAAGAGTTAAGTCAGGGGAATAAGTGGGGGAGTTCATCCTGAATAACCTTTTCTTGTTCCAAGAAAGATTGTACACTGTTACTGTTATGGGCAGAAGCATTGTCATGAATAAGCTGTATGCCTTCCAAATCTTTTTGACAGATTTAAGTACTTTATCTTTGTAAAAATTGTTCTACCCTCTTTGCAAGGAATTTGTACAACAGGACCACTTGAATTGAAGAAATTAGCATATAAAACCTTCTTGGCACTAATCTTGTCCTCTTTGCTATGACCGGCTTAGCCTGATTTTTACCAAGCCATTGTTTGTTATTGATGCACAGTTGGGGCTCATAATAATAAACCCAAGTTTCATCCCCAGAGAGCAAGTTGGATTTTTTTCAGAATTTTTTTTAGCACAATCTAAACGCTCAGCCTTTTGGTCAGGTGTTAGCAAGTTTGGGATCCATCTAGCACAAAGTTTCTTTAATTTCAAACAGTTAGTCAGAATATGATGTACTGTGCCTTCTGAAATGCCTAGACTATAAGCTATCTGGGAAACAGTATACCATCCATCCTCTTCTACCATAGCTCTAACAGTACCAATGTTTTCCTTTGTTACTGCAACAACAGGTCTACCTGGGCAGTTAGTTTCTTGCAGGCTATGCTGACCCCACTTAAATTTCTTAACCCAACAAAAAAAACAAACTATTCTTAATGTTATGGGACTGCGGCATGGTTTAGTGGTAGAGTGTCCATCTTGCATGCGGAAGGTCGTGGGTTCAATCCCCGACAGGGTCATACCAAAGACTTTAAAAATGGTACTAGAAGCTTCCTTGCTTGACGCTCAGCATTTAAAGGAGAGTTCTAGGTATGGTCGGCCGATGTCAGCATAATGTGACTGGGTGGGGTATCATACCATGTGTCTGCGGCATGATACTCCAGTGTGACAGTGCTTACAATACTGTCTCAAGTAGACACCGTCGCGATATGACTGAAAAATTGTTGAAAGCGACGCCAAACACCATACAACAACAACTTAATGTTACGGTAGAGAGCTATCATATATACAAAACAATTCAGAATAAATCTTTTTGGTTGTTAACTGCTTTAATGTAAGCACTTATTTCTAATCTTTCTTCAGGTTTCATTATGACATGAGTGTGTATAATTCAACAATGAATATCTTGGTCAATTATAATTGAATTAAATTGAGAATTTGCAGGTGTATTGAATAAACATCCCAAAACAATTGCACATGTTTTTCATGTTCTTATGCAACATTGTTTCTACAGAAGGCCATTAGTGACAGAATTTATTGAATGCCCCTCGCATATCATTTGTCTCTCAAAGGGAAAGTTGTGATTTGGTTCCCAGTTTGGTCATACCAAAATTGGCTCTAGAGTTTGATAATTTGGCACTTAAAATTAAGTTCTAGGTCTACAGAGGAGCCAGATGTCATTATAATGTGACTGGGTGAGGTATTATACTGTGGGTCTGTGGCATATTGTAATTCAGTGTGGTACCACTGCCCTTGTATGACAAAAATTTGATCTATTATATAATAGAATATAATTAACAGCTATAATGGACAGTAATAATGAACAGCAATAATGAACAGCATTAATGAACAGCAATAATGAACAGCAGTAATAAACAGCAATAATAAACAGTAATAATGAACAGCAATAATGAACAGCAATAATGAACAGTAATAATGAATAGCAATAATGAACAGCAATAATGAACAGCAATAATGAACAGTTATAATGAACAGCAATAATGACAGCAATAATAAACAGCAATAATGAACAGTAATAATGAACAGCAATAATGAAAAGCAATAATGATTGGAATTATTTAAGGTAATCTTTACTTAAAAGTTACAGGTTATGAAACTTCTGTTATTTTACCAAATTCTGAACAAAAAGTTAGTAAATGGGTTATTTTTAGAGGTTAGGACTAGATTCAACAAATAAATAACTATACAAGATAAAAATTGCTGTAAGTGAAATTGACAATTTCCTTGCTGTGTATCAAATTTTGATCAGCTCTTAAAATGATTTTACTTCCAGAAATAATATCATTTATGCATAATTTTAGCCAACTTTGGGTTCATTTTGATTATTATTCGAAAAATGAATAATTGTTGGTTTACATTTAAAACGATTTTTGTTGTAATTTTTTTTGTGAAACAGACCTCAGACAATAGCTATTGAGTTCAGCTGAACTGTGTGAGTAATAATGAATGATACTCTTGTACATGTACATATATAATGTTGTCATCGGATTTTTTTATATTCTGTTTAATTGATTTGCTGTCTTTTATCATTTCTGAAATAAGCGCATAGAGATAAGAATTTCATCTTAAAAATCAAATTTTAAGCTCACATCAAAATTAGAGATAAGAATTTCATCTTAAAAATCAAATTTTAAGCTCACATCAAAATTAGAGATAAGAATTTCATCTTAAAAATCAAATTTTAAGCTCACATTAAAATTAAAAAAAAAAGCGGCAACATTTTAAAGGTAAAAAAATCTGCTTTAGATAAACTGATTTCAAAGTTTTGACAATTTGTGTCTGAATGGTTTGAACGGATTACTGTTGAGACTATAGCATAATATTTCAATTGCTGATTGACCCACTTTTCAGCGTTTGTCCTAAATGAAACTTTTGAAATATTGTGTATCCGTCCTTAAGTTTATGTCACAAATGACCTTTGCTGACATCAGTAGATTATTCAGTCATCAGTTTATAATCTCAAATCCCCCGTATAGAAATATTTTAGGTTTTAGGTTTTAAATCTATTCAATACGTAAATGCCCATTTTTTTAAAGCTTTAGTAACATGATAAGCCATTTGCCTTCATAAGTGCCAATACATTTGTGTTGAAATACTTAAATATTTAAATGTTTACAAAAAACGTTCTCAATAGATTGGCGGTCTGGTGTAAACTGTAGGACTGCTGTCTATAACATTGTATACCTTTGTGTTACGCCAATGTTACGCCAGTGATAACAATGATACAGCTATTATTACACAATGAATTCCTTGTCTTTAAAATAAATGTTCTATAATTTTAGTATAAATAAATTAGATTTTTTAGCAACAAATGTTACTTACTGTTTATTAATTATACTTAAAGAAAAAGGTTAAAAAAATAAATTTACCACCAATGTGTCACAGACGGAAAAAATTTACCATTGTGAATTATTTAGATTTTTTCATAGTTGGTGTTAATTGATGTTTATATGTACAAAAAATATTTACAAACTATAAACTGCACCCAGTTGACTCTGTCAATAGAGCGTCTGACTACTAATCCAGGGTTTGTGAGTTCGAATCTCCGCCTGGCCAAAGTCTGTGTTAGGATTTATATACGACATTGCATCTCATTATTATTTGTCTCTCACTGCTGATTCAAGTGGGAAAGTTATTAGTTACTATGGTGATGGGTGTGCTTGAGTTCAATAAATAGTCAAAATCAATAAAATACTTCTGACAAGATTGTGATACTCAGCGTATTTTATAAAAATCGGCTCTTTGGATAGAAATGGGGTCCTCCATGGTCTGGTCAAGTCATTGTCTCCAGATCACTCACCTCTAACTACTCAGGTCAAGGGTCTAACTCAGCTCCAAAAATTAATGGGAGAAAATTTGCTTGGTACCTGCAGTAGGTTTGATGTTCTACCCAGGTTCATTCTTTGGATTTTATGCTCCCCAAAAAGGGGGAAGCATATAGTAGCCGCTTCGTCCATGTGTGCATGCTTGTGTCCCCAAATTCTTGTCTGGGCTATTTCTCTACAACCTCTGGTTGGAATTTTATGAATCTTGCTAGGATGCATCATTACCAAGTGCAAATGTGCATATTGTTTTTGTGTTCTGGTTCAATGATTTTTCATGGAGTTATGGCCCTTTGATTCTGTCTGTGACCAAATTCTTGTCCTCGCTATTTCTCTACAACCCCATGTTGGAATTTTATGAAACTTGGTAGGATGCATCACTACCAAGTGGAGATGACCATATTGTCTTTGTGTTCCAGTTTGATGATTTTTTCATGGAGTCATTGCCCTTTAATCGAGTCTGTGACCAAATTCTTGTCTGCACTATTTCTCTTCAACCTCAGATTGGAATATTATGAAACTTGCTTGGATGTATCATTACCAAGTGCAGATGCACATATTGTCTTTGTGTTCTGGTTCCATGACTTTTCACTGGTTTATGGCCCTTTGATTCTACAAATTATTGTCCATGCTATTTCTCTACAACCCTATGTTGGAATTTTATGAAACTTGCTAGGATGCATCATAATGACTTTTGAAAGTATGTTGTACAATGTTTTATATCACAAAATAAAAAATAATGTATTGACTTCTCTTAAGAACTCTCACAGTTACTTCCCCCTTTCAATACCATTACCATATGGTACAGAGTCAAACACTCACTTAGGGGAGCATCCATCAGTTCCACCGATATTTTCTTGTTCTGTATACTCCAATACAAGCTATAATATAAAAATGGCATTAAACTCCATTTTATCTTCCTTTCATGAGATATAAACCATATATAAATTATATTATATTGTTTATTGATACAACCTTTGTAACCAATTTCCCCTGATAATCAAGATCTTGTTTCATCTAATATAAGTCTTGATCTGTCCAGTTCTGTGTGAGTATATGACTCTGTAAAGTTCTCGAAAAAAACAGCAACTTAATATTGACTTTTTGTGACCTGTTGATGATAAGAACATCTTCATCAAAAAACATTCCTTTTTGTTTTATATATTGTTAGGTTATTAATGAAGTCTCATAAACCCATATAATACTGACAGAGTTACTTCCCTTGTATTTTGTTCAATATCAGAAACAAATTTTAGGTCATATCAAATACAGAATATAATTCATGTTAAACAAGTTATCTTGTGTAAATTGTATGTTTAAAACTGAATATAGATATGGTAAATTTCTTAATGTAAATGAAAAATTTTATATACCACTTTTATCATAAGATTGAATACAGTCAATCCTGTCTTTAGCAGCCAGTCAAAGGAAGGAGCAAAAGTGGCATTTTAAGACAGGTTGTTGCTTAATGTAGGTTAATTTGCTCTGAAAGCATAAAAATTCGAAATAACAAAATTAATGTGGCTGCTTAAGACATGTGGCTGCTTAACAGAGGTAACCACTTATACAGCTTTGACAGTATTGCCTTATAAAAGACTTGTGATTTTGTTATGGACCTTAGAAATCTTGTTATATATGCTCTGGTGAGTAAGAATACAAAAGTAGTACCGTAATGTCAGTTTTGGTAGTGATATTACATGGGTTTCTCAAATAGCTTCATAAGATGGAGAAACTAATATTTTTGATTATGTTATCTTTCTACAGGTCATCTACAATGATGAAGAAAGTGCCTGTGTCCCGGCGCCACCTGGACAACTTTGGTAGTATAGATGTGGCTACAGGGCTCGGTAAGCGAGGAGTCATGCTGCACACAGATAGATATCAGTGGGACATAGCCCGGGCTTTAGATGGGTATACTTTTGTTCTCATAAATATCTAGCTAGTCATTCAATAATCATGTATATAATAATTTGATAAAAACAAAAGAACAGTCAAGAATGTTGGTCTCATCTTGACTCACCTGCACTAAAGCTTAAGAAGAGGCCCTATGTTGTGCATTGTCATCTGTCCGTCCGTTACTAGTAACTGTTGTCCATCGCTTACTTACCTCCAGGGCCTATTTGTTCAAAGCTTGGTAAGCTTAACTTGGGTTAACACGATATTTTGAGGTTTACAGCATTTTAGGTTATTATACTATTGAATATTATGAAAATATGCCATTTTATTTCTAAAAATGCCATAAAATCATTAAGGAAGACAAAATATTGAAATTAGAAAATTTCACTAAACAGGTGGTTAGGCTAACACTGGGTCCAGATCAGATAACTTCTTAAAATGAAAATAAACTGCAGTTTAGCCAGGCTATAATTTCGGTGAGGAAATACGGTGAGGGAATACGATACTTTGATGTAGGTTTCACCTCTATAAAAAAGCCAAATTTTGTGCCCATGATGCTGTCCATGATTTTATTGCAACTCAACTTGTACTTAATGGTTGTTTCTACCGTGACTGAATAATGTCCCTATGATATATTTCTGACTGGTTGTATAAACTTGAATAAAATAGCAAGCTATGTTACCAACATGATTTTCTCAAAGATATAAGTTTATTTAAGGTAAGTACTGGTATAATAATTCAATTGTTATTTGTTTTGATTTTAGACTTTTTATGTTCATAACATTTAAAAAAGTCATAAAATGTAGGAATCATCATTTCAGCTTGAGCCAACGTGAGAGACTACAGGCTGAGATAGAGTATATGGAACGGTTACGCGGCATTAAGAGACGACGGGAAGTTCTACCTCATAGAGCACAACTAGATCTGCTGATGGGTGGCAAAAAAATAGAGTTTACAGAAAGGTGTGTATAATCTCTATTGTCTTCAATTTTGAAACCAAATTCATATTCAATTATGCTTAGTCTTATTTATGTTAGCTTGATTGTGAAGAAAATGCAGAGCTCATAAGCTCGAGTTCGTTTCCTGTGTAAGACCAGCACTGAATGTTGTTTTGATAGGCTTTTTGGCCGAGTCTGGGATAGAACCCGTGACCTCTAGTGTGAGCTGCAACACACTCCAAAATGTCATCGTCCAACTGTATATTAGATTAAAAAGCAACAAAATATATTAGACTAAGGAGCTGCTGAACTAATGGACAATACTAACAAATAGTGTTTGAGATACCGCGTAAGTCTTAAATGTTTTTCCCAAATAATTGTACTGTTACAGAAACCTCAGTGGGAAATAAGATTACCAGTATTGATGAAAATTCCAACATACTGGTAAATTTCATGCACGTAATGCACGCTATCTATCTTGTGAATAACTAAGTACAGTCAAATCTATCCGAGCTGTCACCTCAATTAAACAGCCACTTGTCTTAATGAGTCATATTTACTATTTTTTATTTCTATGCTTTCGAGCAAATTAACCTGCATTAAGCAACAACCTGCTAATCATGCTATAAAGATATATGAGAAATGAAAGAAATCTGTCGAAGGCCTTAACTGAGATGTATGCATATCAAAAGATTGTGAAGTGGGTTTAACTACACTGATCTCTAGCTTGTTAGTCTATTTAAAGGAATCTGTCTATTTGATCTTTTAAAAATAACTGTTAGTCTGTAAGAGGCAAAAGTTTATGTCAATATTTACAAACTGACTGCACTATAATAGCTCTGTTTGTCCTGTTTATTTTGTACCTGTTGTTCAGGGCATGTGTTTCAGCCAAGGTTGTTTTGCTTTTATGAGTACAATTTTAGTGACATTTATCAGAAGATTGATTTTTATAAAATCGTTCTGGTATGTTCAAATTTTACAGCAAAAGCTTATTTTAAATGGGCAAAATGGATGAAATAGTGTTGCCAAAACAGGAAACATTTACTGTAGATATTTTGCAATTATCTGATTGTCTGATAACTACAGGAAGTTTATATATAGTGACAAAATCACAAATTTCAGAATGTTGGCCTAATTATGTTTAAATTGCATTTTACCCACCTTAATCATCTTTTTGTGACATTCAAAAAGAATTCAACCATTTCTTAAATTTTAAATTAAAAGTTTTATAACTGACCACTATCACTGATTGGTCTGCTGGTACTCCATAAGTTCTGTTGATTGGCTAAAACAAGTGCCCTAAACAATAATATTGTAATATTATGTATGAGCTTCCATGGTGACAATGAAAATATTTTATAAGTATCTGTTCGATATTACATGAGGAAATGTGCTAGCTTTTAAGTACAATTGTTTTATCTCAAACAGCAGGTTTGTGTTTAACCCTTTACTCCATAGATACGCGTTTTCCCACACCAATCACAGAAGGCCTTTGAAAACAGTGCAGGAAGAGTTCAGATTGCTCGTAACGAGCAATCTGAACACTTCCTGCACTGTTTTCCACTCTGTCAGTTAATATAAACATAATTCACCCATTGCTGATATGTGGTGAATTTATGCTTTTTATATTAGAGGTGTCCAAAGGCGTTTATATGAAGTAAAGGGTTAAATATAAGTTTTGATATACATGTATTTTCATTTAAATGTTGACATACATATGATAACATATAAAAATGTTGACATAATAACTGGCATATATTTTTCATATTCATATTGAAATACATATATTTACATATAACTATTGATATTCAAATGTTTATATAAATTTTGACATACATATATTTACATATAAATATTGATATACATATATTTACATATATTTGAATATATATTTATATAATACCAAACAAAATACATATTTTTCTATAAATATTGAACAAGTTATATATTTACACATAATTGTACACATACACATATTCACATAAAGTTGTACACATACACATATTTACACATAACTGATCACATACACATATTAACAAATAATTCCACACATGCACATTTTCAAATATAATTGTACACATATACATATTTACATATAACTGTACACATGCACATATTAACACATAATTGTACACATACACATATTCAAATATAATTGTACACATATACATATTTACATATAATTGAACACATAACCATATTTACATATAATTGTACACATACACATATTTACAAATAATTGTACACATGCACATATTTACAAATAATTGTACACATACACATATTTACATATAATTGTACACATACACATATTTACATATAATTTGCACACATATACATATTAATGTCCACATACACATATTTACACATTATTGTTCACATACACATATTTACATATAACTGTACACATATACATATTTACATATAATTGTTCACATACACATATTTACATATTACAGATTTGAGATTCAGCGAGAAATACAGAAATTGCGATCACTCATCTTGCCTCAACATGCCAAGGATTTGTTTCATGGTCGTGGATTTACACTTCCAGAGTAAGTTTGATAACAATAGTGTGTAATAGGGCTTATAATTCCAAAGGGCCCAGCTATAAATAGTCTTTCTCTGGAACCTGCATCACACTTGGTTTTCCCCATAATCACTTTTAAAACACAAACAAACTTTAGTGTTAGAATTGTTTACATTGTCAGCTTAAGTAAAACATTGTCTATTGTTAACAAGTTATTTTCAATAGTGAACCTGAAATTTTCCTTCCAGTTGGTGTAATAACCTATAATGTGTTGGTATGCCGTAAAACCCTATTCATTCATTAATTCATTCATCTTTCTTGTCTTTTAAGTTTTTTAAGGCTAACTTTTTAACTCAATCGTTAGATAAGTTTAATGCTTTTGTGGATCTCTCTGAAGTCCATTTTCTGGGTAGAACCAGTGTAATTTTGATTTTCAGTTGAGGTTGTTTAGAAGAAATGTATCTGTTTACTACACATGCTTATAATCTGCTCATATTTCCACATTTTAAATGCCACAAATCTCAAATCTTGAGATTCAATATGACTGTCATTTGCACCATATGACACACAACTTGCTGAATTTCTGTAATAGACTCTTCCATCCTTGTGTTTGGACAGTTTCGTTATCATTTAGAAGGGTGGTTTATAAAATTTACTGACTGAGAGGTACACTGATTACACGGCACACTGGGTCTACATTGTTTGTAACTATATCACTGATGTAAATAGCTGGCTGTAATATGAGAGTTACTATGGGGAAAGTCTCGACCATCTGCTTTGACTGTCTGTAGGTAATGTCTACACCTGAAAAATGAACTAACAACTTATTTCAGTTTGCAGGGGGTGCCATATTTGATCAGATGCTCATTGATTTATTAATTGATACATAAAGCATTTGATGACTCAGAGTGACATGTCTTGTGATTTTTTGTCACATACTCTGCTATGTTTTCTGCCTTTTTGAATAATCACTTGAATCCACTGGTAAAAGCTTCTGCTTACATTATATGTTTACATTTTTAATGCATATTTATCCTTTTTCTAAAATACAATTTTATCAAAATATTTTTCCCCATTCTGTAGAGTACTCCCCTGTTGTAAAGGCAGTTCCTAATTACCTTACCTGTATCATAATTGTCCATCTTTTACCACTCGTTCCAGCATCAAGGTGTAAGTGTTTGCTCTCTGTCTGTTAATATTTTTTCTTGTAGACGCGATAGCACCTTCATTTTTCATTGAATCTTAATCAAACTTGCACAACAAGATCTCGAATGAGTTCTTGAAACAGTGTGAATCGGCCACAAATGCTCCTGCCACAGGGCTTATTACACATGTAAACAGTCTCTCTGAAAGTTCAGGGCCTAAATCTCAGATATTTTACATGTAGCATCTGTTACCAGTAGAATGATTCAGGCCTCTTGTTACAGATTGATTAAACTTTGAGGTATTTTTAACCACTTCTGATTACAGTACCCACAATTCATTGAAGCCCAGAAGAACACTTCCGTTTGACATAGATTTAGAAGAAGATTGTAAGTAGTTTTATCTACTCCATTGTTGTGATAATTTTATGAAATAATGATGATGCATTTTTCTTTATCACAAATTATATCAAGTGTAGTACTGTTATAGTTACAAATTAGTTACAAGAAAGATAAATGGAGTTTAAAACTCATAAACACACATCTTTTTGTTGTCAACAAGTACACATATTTAGCCTTTGTCCACATTAAATATTTGTTTAGTATGTATAGACCTGGTCATCAAGACTGGAACAGTTTTCTCCACACATGAATTTGCTGCAGGTTGACATTGGGAATGTGCATTTAGAAAAATGTGAGAATTATTTCATCTGGATTGTATTTTATTTAATATCTATATATATTGTCTATTTAAGTAACATCATTGTATTGTATATTCTAAAACTATATCATTTAATAAGAAATTCCATGTAACAAGATTTTGAAATCATTGTATAAAAATAAATTCTACTGGACAATGGGTTTATATTTTGGTATTTATGTTTTGTAACAAGAATTCCCATTGGTCAAATATTATTTTAATTGGACATTGATAAACATTGTGTTTGTTTTAAAAGTTCATATATTCAGTTCTGTCATTAACCAGTACTATGAATGTCTGTTGTTAGAGAATTTTATTTGACATGAATTTTTTGACAGACGGGTACATTCTGAAGTTTACATTTTGCAACAAGATCATCCATTGGATAATATCTATATACTGATATTTAGAAACTGAAATCCAATCAGGAGAATTGACATTAGATTCTTAAACATGTTTTTCTGTAACAAGACTATTCATTGGACAATACTTTTACATCTTAAAACAGAGATCCATTCATTGGAGATTACCATAAGATAGTTTTCCCCTTATTAGTATTTTGTAACAAAAGCACTCATTGGATAAAATTTACAATTATAATTCCCTGTAGTATCTAAATGTGAGGCCCTGTATAGCGATAGGTTATGCTTGATAACAATGTTTGTGTAGAAGTTTTGGAAAGAGGAAAAAACTCAACTAATACAATTGCTTCCTGATTAAGTATGTTTTTTATAGGCTTAGCTTTTTTTTGAAAACTCAGCTTATATTTGAAACTAAAGGTGTTGGGAAGAGAGTGGAATACTCTGCTTATATTTGAAACTAAAGGTGTTGAGAAAAGAGTTGAAAACTCAGCTTAATTTTGAAACGAAAGGTGTCGGGAAGAGAGTGGAATTTATACCTTAAAGGATGTATATCAGGAATTTTCAAAATGTCAAAATTGGCTAAAAACATTTTTGTCAAATATACAGTCAAGCCTGTACTAACGGTCACCTGTTATAAGCAGCCACCTGCTTTAAGCGGCCAGTTTCAGACCCTCCCGTCGAAATTTACTATATAATTTAACTGCAATAGGCGGTCACCTGGTCAACGCGGCCAGCGGCCAACATTTTTGGTCCCAAATGCATTAAAAACCTCCTAAAACGGCCACCAAATTAACAAATTTAACCGTAAAATATCGATTTTGGCATATAAGTTTCATTACGGCCACAGAATTAATATTTAATTAAAGTACTAAAAACCAAATCAATCAAATAATTATAATAAATCTTTAATTTAAAATAAGTTTCTTTTAGTTCAAACTTTCTTAATTGGCCGTAAACAAACCAAACAAAGCTGTTATTGTGGTCTACATAATCGCCATTTTTCTGACTCCAACCAAACAAAGCTGTTATTGTGTTCTACATAATCGCAATTTTTCCGACTCAAACACGAGTGTAGTGCATGATAATTTTCACATCTCTATTTTTAGCTCGCGTCAGATCAAAGTGTTTTGTGTAAACACGTTAACTGTGAAAAAGTCGGCATATAAAAAGACTAAAGAAGCTAACGTTTTTGAGACGATAATTAGAATGGCAGTTTGTTCGTGCTTTTAACGAACGATAAGGAATTAACTCATTAAGTTCACACTTGTAAAAAGCGCTAATTGTGGAAAATATAAAATTTGGAAATGATTTATTGTGACTTAAATCATAAACGTTTTGATTGTCAGCGTGTTAGCAATGCCACCAAAACGGAAGTGTTTGACTTTGGATGAACGTGTTGAGGTTGTGAAATTGTGCCAATATACAAAAATACTTCGCTAATCTGGGTGAAAATTGATGACCCTGTAGTAGGCAGCCACCTGTCTTAAGCGGCCAATTTGGCCCTTTCCCTTGGCTGGCTGCTTAAGACAGGTTTGACTGTATATCATGCCAGTATACACTCAGTTATGCTGACCCGTATTTCCATAAGGATATCTTTTTGAACATGCCTTGAAAAGGGATTTCCTAACTTAGTCTACATGCCTAGGTGTATTATGCTTAGATAGTTTTTCTGCTTAAAATTGCCATGTATTTTGTAATATATCAAATGAGTCTTGTTATTTCATTTTGATTTCAGTTTGATCTGTCATGCTAGTTTACATATTGTAGAATTTATTTCATCTCAAGACAAGATGAAAGTCTTAGCAGTATTTAAGTGCTGTCTATTTTTAGAATGGAGATTTGTCATTAATTTTACCACTTTTATTAAAATAATTATTTTTTACACATTTATATAGATTTAAAAAACCAAATCATTCATATTTTATTTGTTAATAATAGTGAGATGCTATGTATTCATTTTTAAAAATAATTTTATTATTTTTTGACAGTTATAGAGATTTTCCCTGATATACTCCCTTTAAACAAAAAAAAAATATGTATGTTGCTTGTAAAAGGACAATTGTTCCCTTTCTTAACCAAAGGAATATATTTATTTTTAATTTACTGATACTTTAATAGGTGACAATGGTGATGATCATGGTAAGAAGGTTATATCCACCGGAATGTATTGTATCTCTTAAAATGCTGGTAACACGTCTGTCTATCAATCCAGGGGTAGTGAATTTGAATCCCCCGCTGGGCCAAAGTCTCTACGATGATTGATAAGTGACATTGCGTCTCATTATCATTTGTCTCTCACTGCTGATTCAAGTGGGAAATATATCAGTTACTTGCAGAGATGGGTGTGCTCCGGTACTGGTTAACCTTCAAGGATTCCAGGAAAGAGTGGTTAGGTTAACTGATTGTAGCTCTCGATGACATAATAATGACACTTAATATTCAGTCAATCTCTTATTTGCACTTCAGCATTTAAGATTTTCCATTGAAGACCTTATGAAAGTTAAATCACATAACATTGTGCTGTAACTACCTGTAAAGGTAAACTGTGCAATACATGTATATTGAAGTTATTTTATATACATTTTCATTGACTCTGACACAAAATTATTTAAAGCATAATGAGTAATGCAGTATTGGAATTTACCCTGAACATTTCACATTCAGTCTCATGCAAGGTAAATTAAACACCTTGTGAAAGCAAAGCTATACAATATGTCGCTTAATGATTGATCCAGCACTATTACAGATGCACGTGTACATCATGAATACTTATGTAGTGGTGGAAGAAATAGCCTCTAAGTGGTTGAAGCATTGACCAGTATAACTGTAGTTAGAAAACAGATGCATGCACTAATAACATGTCCAAAGTATCTTAACTCTTCCCAAGTGATGGAATAGTATCTTTTATTCATCATCATTCATCTGTTATCAATCATCTGGGATCAGTCATCAGACATCAGTCATTACATTGATACCAATGTAGTCGCCATGAAAATGAAACGCAGGTTATATTGACATATTAAAGGGAATTTCTATCAGGATTTTTCCATATTTTGAAATTGGCAGATCATGCCCTATATCTATATATATACTCATTGACCCCTCAATACCAAAATGATATATATTTAAGCATCTACTCGCATTGGTTAGATTAAAATAGTTTTACTGTTTAAAATTGCAACCTCTTTTGTGACATATCAAATGAGTCGTGTAATTTCATTTTAATTTCAAATTAATCCGTCATACAGGTTTACACGTTGTAAAATTTGTTTCATCTTAGAAAGAGCCAGAATGACGATGTGATGATATCAAGCAGTATTTAAGTGCTGTCTATTTTTGGAATGGAGATTTTGTTTCAAGTTTACCACTCCGACTCAAACATTGATTTTGTCATGTTTTGGTGGATTTGATATACCAAACCATTCGGATTTTATTTATTTATGATAATTACATGCTTTTTATCTACAAGTAGTTCAAAATAATTTTGTTTTGAAGACAGTTATAGAATTTTTTTCCCCTGATATACTCCCTCTGATATACCTTTAATGGATATTACTGTATTTGGTAAACAAAAGTATTTTCTAATTCTTATAAGAAACAGTTTAATAAAAATATCCTACATATTTACATGTGAGGTGTTTGATCTATGGTACATAATAATGGAATGAATGTCCCTTGCATGAACTATTATTTCATACACAATGTCATTTTAGTTACATGTTTTAAGCATTTTTTTTAACTTTTGTTCATTAATAAAGATTGACTGGTACACATAATTCTGTGTTGTAAATTTCAGTTTTAAATTTTGTTATAATTTGCAGTAGGTAGTCCATTTTCACCAGATAAGTATTCATTTAATCCGGAAACGGGGCGGGTACATCCAAAATGGCAGAAAGGAGAAGGGTCAAGTACCTTACCAAAGATAAACAATAAAGGATATCTATTAGGTACCGATTTGTTTATTCAGGGTGAATTTTTTCTAATTGCCACAATTCTGATTAATTAACCTAATTAATTAATTAATCCAGTTAACCAGAAAGATTAACCAGCATGTCTGCAGCATTTTACACCCTTTCTCTTTACCTGTAATCTACTCTGCTCTCTTAATATTCAAGCTTTGTTTTAAATTGAGAAGAGAATAACTACTTTATTTTGATAATTGAGTCATTTATTGATGGTATTATGGCAAATTTGTTTTCAAATATTGAAAGAAATGTATATGAATAGCTATAAATCATGAGTTGATTTCACAAAAAATTGTAAGTAAAATATTTACTTGTAAAAATTTACATTTGCAAGTTAAAAAGATTTTTGGGAAATTGGCTCCATCCTCATCAGAATTATTTGTTACTAGTGGTAATTAAAAGCCTTTCAGTTATTTTCACTCTATTTTTGGTAATATATTTTATTTTATTTTGTCTTATTTTTAATTCATTTACATGTAATTGAATTTAAAATAAATTAATGATTTAATTTAAGTGATATCATTTTCGTAATTTTTGTACGAAATTGCTTTATCTGCTTGACAGAATGAATGGCTTATATTGCATGGTGTCTGTGTCAGTGTGTGCCTATATGTGTTTTTTAAACAGATTTGTGATCTGTTTTTGTACATTATGATGAGATTATCGTAACGAAACTTGTCTTTATTTATTTTGACTGCTAAAGCAAATATGAATACTCGTTACCATTATTGTTTATTTAATCAGATTAATTTCGAATGCATTTAAGAAGCATAACATTGTTGTCCACTCTTATTATTGGCATGATTTATAAATGATTCAAATATGATGAATATTCATAACTGAATTTTGGAATGGTTCATTTGAGAGGTCATTTTAAAGTCATTCAAAACTGTGGATATAATATGTGAAGCAGAGGATGAGTTCAGTAGTAAACACTTAGCTATATTTCAGGGTTACTGTTACTTTATGCAAGAAGTGTGTTTTTAGCTCTACTGGCTAAAGGCCAGCAGGGCTTATATCATGGTAAATTGTCCGTTGTCCGTTTGTTAACCTTTTTCTTAAAGATGCGATAGCTCCGGCATTTTTCGTTGAAACTTAATCAAACGTGCACAGCAGTTATATAATCCTAAGATCTAGGACCAGTTCTGTAAAAAACATTTTCTCTGAAAGTTTAAGGTCTAGACCTTAGATATTTTACTTATAGCATTGCATGGAGGTCCCCTAAAAGATTATTTGAAGTCTGGTCTCTGGGGTCAATTTTGGGGTCACCACAGGGGTCACTGTTTTACATAGAGTTATAGGGAAAATGTTGTAGATGCGATAGCACCTTTATTTTTTATTGAATCTTAATCAAACTTCCACAGCAGTTATATAACTACAAGATCTCAGACGAATTCTTGAACCAGCTTGCTTCAGTCACAAATGCCTCCGCCACAGGGCTTATAAGTACATTTTAAGTAAAAATTTTAAAAACATTTTCTCTGAACGTTTTAAGCCTAGACCTTAGATATTTTACATGTAGTATCTGTTGCCAGTAGAGTGTTCAGGTCCTCTTGAGCTTCTGGTTTATTAACAAACTGATGAACTTGTGCAATTATTTGTTTAGGCTTTTACTGGAATGGATCATAAAAAACAACATTGATGTTTTGTTGAATCTTGTAAAAAGAAATCAAATGAAAATATTTTTCCTTTGTTTAACATACTCAGCCTGATGTAACATTTTGCATGTAGCTGTTAGACGATATTTTATTTTATTTCTCCTGAGATCTTAAAGAGAGCAAGTTGAATATTAAAAAAAAAAAAAACATTTAAGCAAGCCAAGTCTGACATGGCAGTCTCAGATTGACAAAGTTTAAGATCGGATTTTTGCCAGATTAGTTAAATAACAACTAGTAAAATCTGTCAAAAGTAAGTAAAGACAAGTTTTGTGTCCTTGATTGCAGTGTTGAACAACCATTAAGGATCTTATGTCTTGTCACATGGTCAAGTATAGCTGATAGATCTGTCCTTGGTGAACATTTGTCAAAGTATTTGAGCTGGAAAATTGGAAAATGAAATTTATCAAAAAATTCTAAACTTTAAATAGTGCAGTAATTTTGTATTAAATTAACAGCATTTGCAAATATTAAAATATTATTTCTAATTTGTTTCTGGTACTCAGAAGTAGATGAATAAAAGCCCAGATTTAAGATATTACATAATATTCTGCCGTTCATCAAGCGTCTGTTTGCTATACCTGTCATAGTGACTTTTCATGTTCGATTCTGTCATATATGTGTGTGTGTGTGATACCTATACAGTGCTTGCATTTAGATCCTTGTAAACAATCCTTCAACTTCCTCATAGCCAGGCTAGGAACGTATGACTACAATCAAACCTGTTCAAGCAGTCACCTCTATTAAGCAGCCACCTGTCTTAAGCAACCATATTTTCTATTTCCCATTTATATGCATTCAGAGTAAATGAACCTGTATCAAGAAAATAACCTGTCTTAAAAGGCCACTTTTGCTCCTTCCCTTGACTGGCTGCTTAAGACAGGTTTGACTGTATATAACTTTTGTTAGGTCTCCCACATTTTCATATACATGACTATTATTTCAGAAAGATGTTTAGCATTCAAGACAATAAATATAATTACGATATAAGGAATTATATAGTTAGTTATCATTACTGCTATACTGTATCGATTGTATAAAACATGTGTTGCTTACAATGATTGCCCAGAATAATAATGTATATTTGGTTTATCAAGCGATTAATATGTTGTATGCATTCTGAAAACTCATTCTTCCAAGGTATTCTTCATTGCCATCATCATTACTGCTACAATTTTGACTTCACATTTCAAGTAACATTAAAAAAATTATCCAACAATGACCCACCACTTTGACAAGGTTTAAAGGGCAAGAGGATTAAAAATTATACAGTTTCAAAATGTATCGGTATATAATTTAAGTAAATAAAATACACATTTCTCGGACATTTTAAGGAGTGAACAATTCTCTGTTCTTACAAATCATTTATTATATTTCTGCATGCTTGCACATAAACTTTGGTCAATGCACAGTGCATTAATTAATCATTGATTTCAAATGTGTAATTATAATCAATACACCACAGGTATAATATTATGACAATTAATCTACTTCTTGAATGGAGGAAAGGGGTCAAATGCCTTAAGATCTAAATATCAACCAATGATTATAATACACCTTTATCACATAATTCTGTCTAGTCATGAACAAAGTTGTGCACTGTTGCTGTTTTATTAAGTGCTGTTAAAAGATGATAAGAAAAGAGAATATTTATGTAAGCCAATCAATAATTAAGGCAGTCTTAAACAAAAGATACAAAATCATAATTGTTAGTGTTAACATATTTTTTTTTACAACATATTTCTGCTAACAGAATTAAGGTCAAGGTTTGTGACCCATTTTATGTACCAAAATGGGCAGAGGGTGTAAGATCTTCTGTGGCAAAGTGGGCAGAGGGTGTAGGATTTTCTGTGACCAAGTGGGCAGAAGGTGTAGAATCTTCTGTGACCAAGTGGGCCGAGAGTGTAGGATCTTTTTTGATCAAGTGAACAGAGGGTGTAGGATCTTTTTTGATCAAGTGAACAGAGGGTGTAGGATCTTCTGTGACCAAGTGGGCATAGGGTGTAGGATCTTCTTTGATCAAGTGGGCAGAGGGTGTAGGATCTTCTGTGACCAAGTGGGCAGAGAGTGTAGGATCTTCTTTGACCAAGTGGGCAGAGGGTGTAGGATCTTCTGTGACCAAGTGGGCAGAGGGTGTAGGATCTTCTTTGACCAAATCGGCAGAGGGTGTAGAATCTTCTGTGACCAAGTGGGCAGAGGGTGTAGGATCTTCTTTGACCAAGTCGGCAGAGGGTGTAGGATCTTCTTTGACCAAGTCGGCAGAGGGTGTAGAATCTTCTGTGACCAAGTGGGTAGAGGGTGTAGGATCTTCTGTGACCAAGTGGGCAGAGAGTGTAGGATCTTCTTTGACCAAGTCGGCAGAGGGTGTAGGATCTTCTGTGACCAAGTGGGCAGAGGGTGTAGAATCTTCTGTGACCAAGTGGGCAGAGGGTGTAGGATCTTCTGTGACCAAGTGGGCAGAGGGTGTAGGATCTTCTGTGACCAAGTGGTCAGAGGGTGTAGGATCTTCTGTGACCAAGTGGGCAGAGGGTGTAGGATCTTCTGTGACCAAGTGGGTAGAGGGTGTAGGATCTTCTTTGACCAAGTCGGCAGAAGGTGTAGGATCTTCTGTGACCAAGTGGGTAGAGGGTGTAGGATCTTCTGTGACCAAGTGGGCAGAGAGTGTAGGATCTTCTTTGACCAAGTCGGCAGAGGGTGTAGGATCTTCTGTGACCAAGTCGGCAGAGGGTGTAGGATCTTCTGTGACCAAGTGGGCAGAGGGTGTAGAATCTTCTGTGACCAAGTGGGCAGAGGGTGTAGGATCTTCTTTGACCAAGTCGGCAGAGGGTGTAGAATCTTCTGTGACCAAGTGGGCTGAGGGTGTAGGATCTTCTATGACCAAGTCGGCAGAGAGTGTAGAATCTTCTGTGACCAAGTGGGCAGAGGGTGTAGAATCTTCTGTGACCAAGTGGGCTGAGGGTGTAGGATCTTCTTTAACCAAGTGGGCTGAGTGTGTAGGATCTTCTTTGACCAAGTGGGCAGAGAGTGTAGGATCTTCTGTGACCAAGTCGGCAGAGGGTGTAGAATCTTCTGTGACCAAGTGGGCAGAGGGTGTAGGATCTTCTCTGACCAAGTCGGCAGAGGGTGTAGAATCTTCTGTGACCAAGTGGGCAGAGGGTGTAGGATCTTCTGTGACCAAGTGGGCAGAGGGTGTAGAATCTTCTGTGACCAAGTGGGCTGAGGGTGTAGGATCTTCTTTAACCAAGTGGGCTGAGTGTGTAGGATCTTCTTTGGCCAAGTGGGCAGAGAGTGTAGGATCTTCTGTGACCAAGTGGTCAGAGGGTGTAGGATCTTCTGTGACCAAGTGGGCTAAGGATGTTTGGTCTTCTATGATCAAGTGGGCAGAGGGTGCAGAGTATTCTATAACCAAGCGGGCTGAGGATGTAGGGTCTTCTGTGATCAAGTGGGCTGAGGATGTGGAGTCTTCATCGACCAACTTGGCAGAGGATGTGGAGTCTTCCTTGACCAAGTGGGCAGAGGGTGTAGAGTCTTCTGTGATCAAGTTGGCTGAGGGTGTAGAGGCATCTGTGACCAAGTAGGCTAAGGGTGAGGGTGTAGGATCTTCTTTGAGCCAATAGGCTGAGGATGTAGGGTCTTTTGTGACCATGTGGGCTGAGGATGAAGGGTCTTCTGTAACCAAGTGGGCTGAGGATGTAGAATTTTCAGTGACCAAGTGGTCTGAGGATGTAGTGTCTTCTGTGACCAAGTGGGCTGATGATGTTGAATCTTCTGTGACCAAGTAGGCTGAGGATGTAGGGTTTTCTATGACCAAGTGGGCTGAGGATGAAGAATCTTCAGTGACCGAGTGGACTGAGTATGGAGAGTCTTCCTTGACCAAGTGGACTGAGGATGTAGGGTCTTCTATGACGCCGTCTTTTGTGACCAAGTGGGCTAAGGATGTAGTCTTCTGTGACCAAGTGGGCTGAGGATGTATTCTTCTGTGACCAAGTGGGCTGAGGATGTAGAGTCTTCTGTGATTAAGTGGGCTGAGGATGTAGAGATTTCTATGACCAAGTGGGCTGAGTGTAGAGTCTTCCTTGACAATGTGGTCTGAGGATGTAGAGTTTTCTGTGACAAATAGGGCTGAGGATGTAGAGTCTTCTGTGACAAAGTGGGCTGAGGATGTAGAGTCTTCAATGATGAAGTGGGCTGAGGGTGTAGAGTCTTTTGTGACCAAGTGAGCTGAGGGTGTAGAGTCCTCTATGACCAAATGGGCTGAGGATGTAGAGTCTTCCTTGACCAAGTGGGCTGAGGGTGTAGAGTCTTCCTTAACCAAGTGGGCTGAGGGTGTAGAGTCTTCTGTGACCAAGTTGGCTGAGGATGTAGAGTCTCTTTGACCAAGTGGGCTTAGGATGTAGAGTCTTCCTTGACCAAGTGGGCTGAGGATGTAGAGTCTCCTTGACCAAGTGGGCTGAGGATGTAGAGTCTTCTGTGACCAAGTGGGCTGAGGGTGTAGAGGCATCTCTGACCAAGTAGGCTGATAATGTAGAGTGTTCTGTGTCCAAGTTGGCTGAGAATGTAGTCTTCTTTGACCAGGTGGGCAGAGGATGTAGAGACTTCTGTGACCAAGTGGACAGAGGATGTAGAGTCTTCTGTGACCAAGTGGGGATGTAGAGTCTTCTGTGACCGAGTTTGCTGATGATGTAGAGTCTTTTGTGACCAGGTGGGCAGATGATGTAGAGACTTCTATTACCAAGTGGGATGAGGATGTAGGATCTTCTGTGACCAAGTGGGCTGTGGATGAAGTCTCCTTTGACCAAGTGGGCAGAGGATGTAGGATCTTAATTCTGTGACCAAGCGGGCTGAGGTTGAAGAGTCTTCTATGACCAAGTGGGCTGAGGGTGTAGGTTCTTCTATGACCAAGTGGGCTGAGGATGTAAAGTCTTCTATGACCAAGTGGGCTGAAGTTGCAGAGTCTTCCTTGACCAAAGTGGGCTGAGGATGTAGGGTCTTCTGTGATTAAGTAGGCTGAGGATGTAGAGTCTTCAAGTGGGCTGAGAATATAGGCTTTTATGACCGAGTGGGCAAAGGATGTAGAGTCATCTGTGAATAAGTAGGTTAAGGGTGTAGAATCTTCTATGACCAAGTGGGCGGAGGGTGTAGGGTCTTCTATGACTAAGTGGGCAGAGGATGTAGAGTCATCTGTGAATAAGTAGGTTGAGGGTGTAGAATCTTCTATGACCAAGTGGGCGGAGAATGTAGGGTCTTCCATGACCAAGTGGGCTGAGAATGTTGTCTTCTATGATCAAGTGGGCAGAGGATGCAGGGTCTTCTGTGACCAAGTGGGCTGAGGATGTAGGGTCTTCTGTGACCAAGTGGGCTGAGGGTGAAGAGTCTTCTGTGACCCAGTGGGCTGAGGAAATAGGGTCTTCTGTGACCAAGTGGGCTGAGGATATAGGGTCTTCTGTGACCAAGTGGGCTGAGGGTGAAGAGTCTTCTATGACCAAGTGGGCAGAGGATGCAGGGTCTTCTGTGACCAAGTGGGCTGAGGATGTAGAGTCATCTGTGACCAAGTGGGCAGAGGATGCAGGGTCTTCTGTGACCAAGTGGGCTGAGGATGTAGAGTCATCTGTGACCAAGTGGGCTGAGGATATAGGGTCTTCTGTGACTAAGTGGGCTGAGGGTGAAGAGTCTTCTGTGACCAAGTGGGCTGAGGAAATAGGGTCTTTTGTGACCAAGTGGGCTAAGGGTGAAGAGTATTCTGTGACCAAGTGGGCTGAGGATGTAGGGTTTTCTATGGCCGAGTGGGTTGAGGATATAGGGTCTTCTATGACCAAGTGGGCTAAGGGTGTAGAGTCTTCTATGACCAAGTGGGCTGAGGATGTAAGGTCTTCTATGACCAAGTGGGCAGAGGTTCTATCTCAAGTTCACTGTTATGTTTGTGGGTGAAGAAACTTTGCTAGTTGTAAATTATAAAAGGATGATGATCATTCTTGGAATTATTGTGAAGTCTTCCACCTCAAATTAAAATGAATGCTGTAAATAAGTTGTTATTGGTTAAAATGATAATGTTAAACTTCATCCATCCTACCTATATCAGAAACAGGCCTTAATGCAAAATGTTCAAGACTATTATAAAATCAATTCCAATCTATTATGAAAGTCGTTTTTAATCACTAATTTGAAATATATATACATGCATTGTTATGTAGATGCTAGAAAAAGTTGTGAAAGTCACATTGACGAAGTACCTCCTTACAACTACATCTAATTACTGCATAACATAATTATTCATTGTTTACTCTATTTAAGCCAAATACTCAAGTTCAGATTTTTGTTTGTCCATTTGTCTTTCTTTGGTACATTTATTGACTTTCCAGTTGTATGCAGAAATCACATTTTTCATTTTCAAACTTGCACATAGTAATTATATAATCACAATGTTCCAGAACATTTCTTCAAATGGCTAAATCTGATTATAAATGTCAGAGTTGTGGCCCTTTCATGATCAAATATCACATTTTTGGCATTTTGTGTACTTTAGCAGCCAAGTTTTAATCAGATCTTAACATACAGTCTAAATTTCATTGTATAACCATTATAGAATCTGAGATTGTTTTTTAAAATGGATAAATCTCATAACTTAATTCTGAGTTAATGGTTATTGAATCATAAAAAGTTACACTATTTTACCTCGTATACATAAAATCACCTGCAATTGTCATTGGATCTAGACCAAACTTGTTGACCTGGTCTAACTGAATAATTAAAATCCAAGTCATCAAAAATTGCTTAATTTGACCTTGTGTGGACACTTATCCTTTGATTTTGATCAAATTTACACAGTAGTTGAATAGTCATTATCTTGCTTGATTGCTTTATTGCTTTATTTGACAAGTCTTTTATTCATTAGGTGAGCAATTTAGTTACACAACTGTATCAAATAAATGAATATTTATTAAACCGTATTGAATTGGGAGAAGAATTATATTTAGTTATTAGCTAGTTTAAGAGTATTGTGAATGCACTGAATTTGTTTGGCTTTATTTGGCTTGAAAGTAGAAATTGAATAAAGCACATAATTTGATGAACATAATTTTATCAAATGACTTTGAATTAGCAACCCTTGCAGTTTAAGTATAAAGCTAAAACATTTAAAAAGAACTATAATGCATGCTGACTTTGGTGATTATGATTTTTTTTTTCATTTATTTATTTATTTTCTACTTTTGAATTGGAATTTTGACTAACAGTTATTCAGTTTTCTATTGAAGCAATAATCAGACTTGAATGCTTTTCTGAATAACATTTTTGAGTTAATTTTGAATTGGTTTGAAATTATAAAATTTTATTTTTAAATTATATAAAATTGTTTAATATGCATTATTGTTTTGTCTAACGAAGGGTTAAGCAAATGAGCTCTCAAAAGTAGAAAATGTTAATTATGAAATACAGGAATTATAATATCAATTATAACATTTGAAAACAGGAAAAAAACAAAACATTTTTATTGAAAAAATGAAATTCAAAATTTTTACATTTACATATAATTAGTATCATTAAATATACAACAGTAATATGTTCTTTAATTATTTATTTAAAATTTACTTTAAAGTGATTCAAAATAATAATATAACTTTTAACAGTCCTTTTTTATAAAATATTCATTCTATAAAAACAACAGAACACACATACATGTATTTTGTTTTGAATCAAGTTCACGTTTCTTTTCTCCACCCTCCACCACCAATAACAAAATGCACAAATAAAATAAATATCACTTCCATTTTATAGAATTAACTTGTAACTGTATCTATTTAAGGAATTGATATTTAAAAATAATTTTAAGTTAATTAAGTCCATTGTTATCTTGTTAATCTGTCATTTCTAACATACCAGTATTATTATAATTTTCATCTGCATACTGCTCTAAATGACAAGAAGCATAATGGGACACCTGCTGCCTTATGTACTTGTAATATCAATAAATGACAGCTAGCTAATAAAAGGGAATAGTCACACTAAAGCCAGTTTTTACTGGGTACAGTTTTTTCATCCTACACACCCTTTATGTGTTTATCCTACCCTCTTCCCACTAAGACGTCAAATCATATGAAGTATTCATTCATAAATATTCACGCTGTGGTGTATTCATACATAAATGCTATGATATCCTAACACACAGCATTGTATACAAAAAAAAGTATCCTTCATGGGATTTTTGGTGTGAGTATAAAATTACATCTCTCGGAATAACAGTTCAAGTTTAGTTACCACTAAAACAGTTATCACTCGGGAAGGAATTTCCTCCCATACCTTAAGCCCATAAAAGGTGACTACATTCTTCAATTCCTATAAATGTGCCGTGTTTCTGGGTTGTTAATGACTGTATGGAGCAGTCTTCATTTATACAAGATAAATTGTTTATATTGACATGTATGTTCTAATGGGCTCAACTAATAAAGTTATGTTATAAATTGTCCATGCGTCAATTATGTTCCGAAACAGTCAAATAAGCAAACTTCATGATTTTCTTAAGCATTAATGTTAGTATAAGAATCTTTATGGGTAATTTTGCTCATATACATATTTTAAAAGTCACAAGCTAAAACTTATATAAATTTAAAAATCTTTACTCACCTGCAAAAATTCTTAAATTGTAATGTTCACACTTTAACCCTTTTTCGACCCCTCCTGGTCTTTATGGAAATTAAATTCCCTTTGATAGCCCAAATGTTAGTTAATATTGACTGCATGGTCAATATTAGAGATGTCAAGTTGAATAATATCTCCATTGTCAAGTTGAATAATATCTCCATTGAATAATATCTCCATTGTCAAGTTGAATAATATCTACATTGCAATAATAGATGAAAAGACCACATGGAATCCATAATCATAACAAGTCATATGCCATGTAGTTATATATAATTTCATAGATCAAACTTAATAAACAAACCATTCCCCTTTTTACCATCTTGAACTTGTCGGTTGTATATGGTTGTGTATAAAGGAAAATTATTTCATAATAAATTGATTTTAAATGTATCACTCCATACAGTGGTGATACAAACTGATTCTAATGTTTTATGGTAATGTTCAAGTAGTCTCAAATGGAAATGTCATATTTTCAGAGTTCCGGATATTTTCTTTTTTATTATTTCTGTTCCAACTGAGGCTCATTTATATCATAAATTATCTCATAGATTAAAAATGTCATTATTTCGTTGATTGAAATTGTCATTATTTCCTTGATTGAAATTGTCATTATTTCATAGATTAAAATTGTCCTTATTTCATAGATTGAAATCATCATTACTTCATAGATTGAAATTGTCATTACTTTATAGATTGAAAATGTCATTATTTCATAGATTGGAATTTTCATTATTTCATAGATTGAAATTGTCATTACTTCATAGATTGAAAATGTCATTATTTCATAGATTGGAATCTTCATTATTTCATAGATTGAAATTGTCATTATTTCATAGATTTGTTCATTTATATTTCCCAGGGCACGGGTCACCAATAATACTTTCGAAGGAAAAGCGCACTGTAGAGAGTATCAAAGCCAGGCTTAGAATACCAACAAGTATGATTATGGCTTAGAATGGCGGTTAGGTCAATCAGAGATTAAAAAAAATATATATTTTAAAAAAAATTAACTAAATCTAGGCCAAAAAGATTATTAATGGTTTAAATAAATGCTTTTGTTAAAATCTAGTAGCTTGTATTTTGTTCCGAGCAGAATACCTTATTTTGATAATCAAATAAATCAGTATAGGACAATAAAGTATGCCAATAATATTTAACTACCTACCTGGTTTCTTAAAGATGCAGAAAGAATCAATTCTGAATAATCATATTCATATAAAAAAAAGTAATACCAAAACTCTTTTATAATTATTTTAAATATTATTTAAGGGTAATTTAAATGTTTAAATGGTAACAAAATTGTTTTTTAAAAGTCTCGCGATAATTATTAAAATGATACATGTTGGTATTTGAGACTATAGCTTGCTTGATGACTTAACGTGTGATGAGCGTGTTGCCAAGCTTTTTAATGATTGTGCATGGTGATGGGAAGGCCTGCAGTAGTGCTACACATTACGCATGGCCGCGTATGATAATTAACACGTAAACCAAATGCATGTAAAGGCAATTCAACTATTGCCTCTTTTGAGGAACAATATTTTATAAGTTTGCAGTTGTTGGGGGGAAAAAAGAAAAATAGATAATTTATGTAGAGGACTAATTGTTGAAATGCCTATAAAATTTTCTGCAATTAATTACCCATATCTTTGACCTGGTTCTCTGATCAGGAGATATCCTCATTTTTGTGGACGGCCTTATATACCCACAAGGGAGGTAACTGGTATACACACTTTTAATTATATTTTTTTAAGATTTATCCTTCCAGTATCAATGGGACATTTTTTTATCACTTGATCGATAATTTTTAGATATTCTCATACATGAGATGGGTCAAAGATATGAATACGCTTTGATATTTCTGAGGAATAAAACAGTGTATATTGCCATCTTTTAAATTGTTTAAGATTGTATTTTTTGTAAATTGTTTAACTAGAATATTTCACAGCAGTAAAAGTTGATTAACATCAATATCTGATCAATTTATATATTATGGTATTTTCTCTTTTTCACATGATTGTATAGAAGTTTGATAGAAGACGTTATAGTTGGATGCGAGCGTTATATATATTTACATAGAAATGAAAGTTTCTTTATAAAAGACTATTTTTCCTGAATATGTATCCGAAATGAAAGAAGAAAAAGAATTACATTAAAACAACAATCAATTTATGTGCTTGAAGATAACGAGAACGTATTGAAACTGTTAATGAATCATATTTGATCTTTAGAAAACTTTCGAGCACAAAAAGGGGAACCAATTCCTGTTAAAACTCCGAACCCCTTCGTGCTACCCTATGAAGATACATGGACACCTTATGTTACGCGTCAGTCAACGATGATGTCGCCAGTTCAGGGAGTAGGAAGTCGTTCGCCGTATTTACCATATTCTCCGAGGAAACAGTACAGGGATAAAGCGGACGAATCGCCTGATTTGACTTTATATCCGGCATCTCAGGGAATTCTGCTGATGTCTCCTAGATATGGAACAGGTGTGGGGGGGAGCCGTGGGTTTATTAATTATTTAACCTAAGTGGTTTTTCACTTTCATTCTTAAAACCAGTCTTTCATTTAGTGCATGTTTTTGGATTGATCGAGTTGCTTATGACCTAGCTGATGGCAGTTCACAGCACAATAGTCAATAGTGATTTGTTCAAAACTTTGACAAGGTAATTACGTATGCAAAACTTTATTTCAAAATCATTATCTAACTTTAATAATGACTTTGTTCTATATTAATATTATACCTTACACAAGTATTGATTAGTTATATGTCATCGTTCCATGGAAATAATTGGGAGAGAAAGGAAAGAACACATACCATACATTTTATTTGTTTTAATTATTAAATAGTTAAAACATTATATATCCAGATAACGGTATAAAAGAAAATCATTAAATCAATATAATGTCAAATTCACCAGCAAATCAGATTTTCAAATCAAATTCAGTGCCTCAGTTTGGGCATATCGGTTGTTTTTAATTGTTTGTATATTAATGCATGCTGCATGGCGTGAATCAGGTTTATCAACTGCTTGAGTGATGATACATAATTATCTACATGAAACTTGGACATTTTTCTTTCATAGATATGGGTAATTAAACGAATGGTCATATTTTGTTATTACTGTAATAATTCCCGAGACATCTGTACAGTAGAATGGACTATAGCATATAATAATTTACATGTCAGTTTTGAATTTGCTATACTTGAGTGTTATGTGCATTGTATCGTCGTATCTCTGGCATTTTTATGGGTAAAAAAAGCCTTAATTACTTGTTACTTTAGACATACTGTCAAAATTAAATTAATTGCCCTAATTAATTTTAATGAATTTCATGCTCTAAAGGGCTGTGTTTACTCTTGATTTCTCTGTGTTAACTGTGTAAAACTGTGGATGGAAAGAAGAAACGAGAACCAGTGAAAGTCTTGCCAACTGTTTGTTCTCAGGGTAACCACTGAACCAATATACTTGTACTGCTGAGATCAAAAACTCACCAACAACATTGGTTACATATGTCTGACTGCTCTCACAGTGTCTGTGCTAATCAAAATAGTTATGCATTATACCGATTATAAAAAACTTAGTAGTCAGCTCCAAAAATCACAAAAACAATTTTCTCTTTATTGGTAGCAATCATGTGTAAGTCCTAAGTTTTATCTTAGAGACTTCCTGTACCAACTCCTCTCCTCATTCACGTGTCCATGTTTAAGTCTTCCTTTGATGCACTTATTAATCTGCTATTGGCAAACAATTATAGTTTCTAATTAATGTGAGAGAATTGCCTTGTTCACACATTTCTATGGTTCGTTTCCCTAAAGATGGTGATAGGTTTTGGTTATTGATGGAACTTGTTTCGAACAGCTATTAACCATTTGCAGTTTATTGAAATTTCATATTTGTATGTGTCCTCTGGGAGGTTATGTTGTATGTATGAACATGTACAAGTATATATTATTTTATCAGGATTTTAAACTCTTGCCTTAGTGGTTTCTTAATAAACTTCTGCAGTAATAGAATGTTTGCAATATCAGTTCTATAGTTAGGGCCAGTAATAGAATGTTTATGGTATAAATCCTACTTTTTTAGTAACATCTGGGGCCAGTATTAGAATGTTTATGGTATAAATCCTACTTTTTTTTTTTTTTTTTTTTTTTTTTTTTTTATGGTTTAAGTTTTAATTATTTATTATCAAATTGGGCAATTAATATAATATTCACAGTATTCAAGTCTTAATAGATGTTAAGAAATGTTTTGTACGGTTTTCTGTTTTCTGTATATTCACTGTTATTGTTTTATATGATAATAAACACCAGAAAGAATAAAAATATATCTTCCGTTATTGAAGATGCATACTTTTATGAAACTTTGTCCCGGTGAGTTTACCCTCAATATAAAGCACCCTTGAAAGTGTTTTTATTAATTTTTGTGGAAGAATGGTAGTTCTAACTCAGATCCATTTTAAGCTCAATATTCATTAATAAAAGTTGGTGTTTTTAAAATATTGTTAAACCCCATTTATAATTTGGATAAAAATTGAAGAAGCATAATTTGGGGTTTAAGCAATATGTCATTTATAGGGAAAATATAATTACCGAACATTAAAGATTGCTGTACGGACTGATTATGCCACATGTAATATGTTTCCAATGTTAAAATTTAGCTAATTTGTTGTTGAATTTTTGTAGAAGTTTAAAAAGAGAGAATACACTGTATTCATAAACTTAAATAAAAAATGCTCAAAACTAATAAAAGTCTGGTTGACTTTGAATTAATTCTATTACTGGTACACTGAATTTTCTAATAGATAAGTATTTGCTGTCTGTCTGTAATACATTTAAATGGATTGAAATTGTTTCAGCCATATAAGTATTAAATATTTGAACAGAAAATTAGAATTTTTGAAGAGGTAGTGATATAAACATATTTGAATGCCTCCCCCCCCCCCCCCCCCCCCCCCCTCTTCCTTCTCTTAAATCAAACTTGTTTGTTATTTTGTCTGAAGATTTGTTCCCGTCCAATTACGTAATGATAGTTAGGATGACACTTGGTTTACAACGACATTGTGTCATTTACGACTTGCAGATTATCCAAACGTTATCTTTAAAGATTTATATCTTGTTTTGTAATGATAATATTTACAAACTTCCTATCTGTGAATAAGCACAGAACCAGCACATCAAACATTATGATAATAGTCTATAATTGATCCAACATTATAAGATTATATAGACGGAAACCAGCCAGGGCCAAGTCTTTGATCAGGGTATTTTACCAGTCGCTCTGGGATTAATTAATAAATCCAAAATTCAATAATCAAGCCTGGGTTTGATATACTTTATCAAAGAACATATTCACTTGTCTTGCAAAATGTGAAGAGAGCTTTCTCTATGTTTTCCCTCAATAAAGATAAAAGATGAAGTCTCCAAGTGATATTAAAGTGTTCAGTATAGCGAGAGTACAAGATGATATTGTAAACAGTATATCGAGAGTTGACATTAAAATGGAACGTAAAAAGTCTCCTGAACAATTGAAAAAACTGCAACCGTTTTCAAAGGGGACTTTATCTGGATTAATGTTTCAACGACTACTAGGTAAGAAAGCTAATCTGTCAATAATTAGTTTTCGTATATTTGATTAAAAGTAATTAGCATATTGATAGGTGGCGTATAACGTTAACATTGATCAAAAGACAAGTTACAACATTTCAATAAATAGGGAGAATGATGCTGGTGTGAAATGATGAAAAATGCAGGGTGACCAATTCGGTAAAACGCCAGCCCCATCTCAAAATGACCTTAGTCATCAGATTTGTACATAAGCTGCTTTAGTACTGTTGTATTCTTATGAACAGCATTTTGATATTTACTATTAATTTCCATACGTCTTTAACTATTTTTATTAGAAGAATCTGATGTTCTAGCTATATTGTAAAGTTCCAATAATGTTTTAAGTTTAACTGCATTAATTTTAGGCTATCTATATACATAGACAACTTTCATGACTATAAGCGCACTATAATAATCTTGTCCAGAATCTGGCGGGGTTTAGATCCATAAAAATTCATCAGTTTGTGTTAGCATTATTTCTTTGTAAAAATGTGCATTTCAGCTGAAGTACCATTGAGTTTTTTTTTTCTCTTTTGAAGAAAACATGTTAATGCCTTGTGCTTAACAAAGTTTTGAAATTTGAAATTCCAGATTCAAACATTTAATGAGAACTTTCTTAATTTAGGTCGTTAACTAATCACAAATTACTACATGTTTGTTTTATTGTTCCATTTAATTAATGACCTTTTATCATTTTAATTGATGCTCTTTCTTTATCATTGTAAAAGCTTTAGCTCAACTATTACTTTAATGACTTAAACTCTAAATATTTCAGATAATCAAATTTAACAATTAGACCACTGCAATATTGTGCTTCTTTTGCACTTGATTCATGTTTAAATCTGGTTTCATTTACTGAACTTGCACACTTGAAAGTGAGGCAGTTGTGCGCCAGGTAGAGTGTTTGCCACTTGTGCCAGGTAGAGTGTTTGCCACTTGTGCCAGGTAGAGTGTTTGTCACTTGCACCCGGTAGAGTGTTTGCCAGTTGTGCAAGGTAGAGTGTTTGCCACTTGCGCCAGGTAGAGTGTTTGCCACTTGCGCCAGGTAGAGTGTTTGCCACTTGTGCCAGGTAGAGTGTTTGCCACTTGCCCCCGGTAGAGTGTTTGCCACTTGTGCCAGTTAGAGTGTTTGCCACTTGCGCCAGAGGTCATGTGTTTAATCCTAGGCTTGACCTGAAAAGACAACATTCTGTACTGATTCTACCCAGGATATGAACTTAAGAGAGTGATTCATTAAAGATCTGAGCTTTCCTTGAAAAAAAAACTGTATATGAATGTTTCTATTTGTGTGCATACCTGTATGTTAACTATTGCTACATGTTATACTTCATCTAATGAATTAGTTGAGTGCATGGTTAAGTGGCAGCATACCGGACCTGGGTTTGATATAGGACCTGTGATTGCATGAGGTCCTGGTTTGATATCAGACCTGTGATCACATAAGGACCTGGGTTTGATATCAGACCTGGGATTGCATGAGGTCCTGGGTTTGATATCGGACCTGTGATCACATAAGGTCCTGGGTTTGATATCAGTCCTGTGATCACATAAGGTCCTGGGTTTGACATCGGACCTGTGATCACATGATGTCCTGGGTTTGACATCAGACCTGTGATTGCATGAGGTCCTGGGTTTGATATCAGACCTGTGATCGCATGAGGTCCTGGGTTTGATATCAGACCTGTGATCACATGAGGTCCTGGGTTTGATATCGGACCTGTGATCACATGAGGTCCTGGGTTTGATATCAGACCTGTAATCACATAAGGTCCTGGGTTTGATATTGGACCTGTGATCACATGAGGTCCTGGGTTTGATATCGGACCTGTGATCACATAAGGTCCTGGGGTTGATAATGGACCTGTGATCACATGAGGTCCTGGGTTTGATATCAGACCTGTGATCACATAAGGTACATGTACTGGGTTTGATATCAGACCTGTGATCACATAAGGTCCTGGGTTTGATATCGGACCTGTGATCACATGAGGTCCTGGATTTGATATCTAGTCAGGACCATGTAATGTGTTCTTAACAAAGGCACTTTATCTGTATTAGCTTAGTTTTGGTTCTTATCCTAGTAACCATGAAGGACATTGAGCAAGATTTGTATACATTGTAAAACAATGTTTCGAAATCAATGTAAAATAAATAAATTTACAATTTGGGAAATAAATAAATTAATGGGGAAGCAAAACAGATTTAAAATAAAAAATGGATGAAATTATTATAGTGTACTTACTAGCATGCAGGGTAACAACTTTAAGATGAAAGAAACATAACCACTACAAAAGTGGCTTGCTTACATTCACACAAAAGCACATAGGCAATCATAAATTAAAGTCATTTTGACAATATAAGCCAAAAAAATACTGGAAATGGTAGCCAACAACAAATGCAGCAGCATACGACAAAGAAACGTTGGACAGGATCAAAAGTAAGCAGGATGTGTGACGTGTGCCCGTGTGTAAATGTCATGTCCACTTTACAATGTCCATGTGCAACCATGTCAAACACTGCAGAATTAAACCTTGTTCACAAGGGCCTATGGAAGTATAATCTGGATGAAACTTTTCACACAATGAATATGTCAATTTTAAATTGTTGAATTTTGTATTGGTAATATGTAAAAGTGTTCAATGTTAGAAGCCAAAAATGTCATTCATGTATATAGAGTTTTTTATTTTGTTTTTTGGTAAACATTGCACAGTTTTGTAAACAGACAATGCAAAATTGTGTTCAATTATGATTGTGTAAGATACATACAAATTATTTCTTACTTGCTATTGGCTGACCATGAAGTGAGCTTGACGTACAAAAATTGATTGTTGGTGTGGATGCAATGTTCTCGAGAATTGGTTACTGAACTAGTTTTAACTTTTTATCGTGATCAGCTGTATTTCAGAGTAGAGTAATTCAGTCAGAGTTAAGTATCTACATCTACAGTATGGTGTACTACTGAATAATAGGCAGTAGTTGATGAAAATGAGTTCAATAGTCAAAATGGTCTTTTGCATTATTTTTCATGATCACTGATTTTTTTTCAAAAATATTTACTAGAGGTTCAATCCTTCTAATGTTCATACTAGTGACGGTAGACTGAACGTTAAAATACTTTTCCATAGGTCCAAGTTTGAAGCGTCTTGCACTTGCACGTACATTAATAAAATTCCTTTAATAATTGCACAGTTGCACAGTTGACTCCAATCAAGGTATCCTGGTATGTCACTTTGTCCAAAGTAGAGTGATTTCTTTACTTATTAGATGTTCTAGATATTAAAAAAAAACCAGCTATATTCTGTATAGAATTATTACAAACACTGATAGCTGGATGTGATTTTCTGTGATGGTCATGCTGTCAGATTACTCACAAACAATAGACATGTGAGTAATGGATGTGATATTCAATGTTCACGTTGTCATATCAAGAGCATTGTTTGGCTCTAAGTTTTGATTCAGCAAAAATCTAGTGAAAGTTTAGGGTTACTAAAAGTTAAAAATCAAATGTTAAATATAAATATATAAAACTGGTTAAATGTTCAGAAGCCCTATATCTTACACTATCTGAACACAAATTGTAGATAACGATTTTATTACTGGCAATATTGAGCTATATCTCAATTGACAGCTTAATATATAAAAGACATTCTTTGAAAATAGTTTCCAATAAAAATCCACAGACCAATATAAGAAACAAATTGAGGCAATAAATTTAATGCAATTTTTTTTTCAACAGTCATGTACCAAACTATTGAACGTTAATGAAGGATTGAACTTGTCTTGCAATGTCAATTTTTATTGTGGGTTATTTCTCCCATTAGTGCATATATACTGAACCAAAAAAGAAACTCGCTAAGTTTGAATGTGAATATTTTGTTAACATTTAACTAAATTTGGCTGAAATCTTCTGTTTGTTGTATATTATCATTTTTTTATCCCACAGGCTAACATAAACAAGCTTATGCTCTCAATATGACGTCGCTGTCAAGCAGTCATCATCGCACGCATCAAATCAAACAATAAAATTGATAATTTCTGTCCAATTTAGCTATTTCAGTAGATTGATAAGACATAATTATATTGCAGCCAAATTTAGTTAAATGTTAACAAAATATTCACATTCAAACTTAGCGAGTTTCTTTTTTGGTTCAGTATACATGAATGACCAATGTTTGGTTGTAATAAAAAAGCATATTACAATAAAGACTATGATGTCAGAAATTTGGTGAATATATGTGCAATTGACATCTTCTATAGCTGTGCTGTTCTCTAAACCCACTTAAACATACATGTACAACAATGGGATGGTAAATATAAAAGCCTTAAAGGTCTGATCAGTTAAGGGACTTTATTTGAATAGTTCTGTTTTAAGTTTTGTTCAATTTTTGGTCAGTACTGTTATCTATTTAATCTGAAATGAGCATATCTGACTATACCATTTTAAATTGGCAGTGATGTAGTAAATACTTGTTTGTTCATATTTACATAATGATGTTGTAAATTTGATCTGTAGACTGGTTTGTTCATGTTTACATAATGATGTAAATATGACCTGTTGACTGGTCTGTTCATGTATACACAATGATGTTGTAAATATGATACGTAGACTGGTTTGTTCATGTTTACACAATGATGTTGTAAATATGATATGTAGACTGGTTTGTTCATGTTTACATAATGATGTTGTAAATATGACCTGTTGACCAGTTTGTTCATGTTTACACAATGATGTTGTAAATATGACCTGTAGACCGATTTGTTCATTTACACAATGATGTTGTAAATATGACCTGTAGACTGGTTTGTTCATGTTTTCATTATGATGTTGTAAATATGACCTGTAGACCGGTTTGTTCATGTTTACATAATGATGTTGTAAATATGACTCGTAGAATGGTTTGTTCATGTTCATTGTGAAAGTTGTTTAATTTAACTTTGTTATTTATTTGTATGTTACTGCCAAAAACAAATCACAGGTTAAATTCAATATAATAGATTTCCAGATGACTCCTTTATTGAAATGTTTGAGTTTCAGTAAAGCTAATTTCAAGGTTAATTCATCCTTGTCATATACATATAGTCAAGGAATCATTATTTTTTGTGTTTTTTACTTAACATATAAGTGACAGATGACAAGATCATTACTTGAAAATATTGAGGTATATGTTGTATCTGTATAGTTTGTATAAACACTGACTTGTAAAATCAATGATTGATTGATTGATTGAATATTTAGCATAATTTTTATGCCATTGAGGGCTAACAGACGATCAGTTAACCTAACCACTGTTTCCTGGAATCCTGGCAAACATTCCATCTCTGCAGGTACCTGATAATTTTCCCACTTAAATCAGCAGTGAGAGATGAATGATAATTAGACACAGAGCCGTATATCAATCGTTACAGAGACTGTGACTGAGCAGGGATTTGTACTCAAAACCAGTGGATTAGATAGTCAGACACGCTAATGACTGAGCTAATCAGGCCCAGCTTGTAAAATCAAATATTTACATGATTTTACTCAACATTTGCAACTAAATTTCTCATCATTGGTGTTATATTTAAAAATGAGATTGAATAAATTATTGAATATATGACCCCTAAAAAATGACCTTATAAATTTTAAATGGTAACATACAGAAACCACCTGATGTCTTTTTCTACGAATTGTATTGTCACTGTTCCTTATATGTTTTAAGCTGTTTTTGTTTTATCAGATAGTTCAAATGTTTTTTGTTTACATTTTTATTTGACGTTGTTTTTGTCTATATGAATATTGTTTTTGTGAAGAAATATTTGAAGCAGAATACAAGGTAATCAGTCACTTGTTGTTTTGGATACAGATATTAACGATATGCAAGTACATGCTAGGGATTCTGGGAAAGCTTCTGTAGTATACATAAATCTGTTTGACACATAGTGTGCCGTGTACTATAACTGGATACTGTATAGTTGACAGTGTGTCGGACGTCATGTAGTATGCACCCTAACTATGTATGCATGTATAATGATTTGCACTTTATCCTAACCTTTTGATGCACGTAGCATGTTCATGCTTTTAAAACATGTTTGTTTGCTACTGTATGATTTTAGATTTCTTGTTTGTATGATTAACTGTTAGAACTCTTTGTGGGTTTTTTTGGTGTTTTTTTACCATAATGGATCATCTCTCTTATCTTTATTTTTAATGTTGTACTGGTATTTTAAAATGCATGATGTAATATAAATTTTAAGTGTTACCAATATGGGATATATATTTCATGAGGGTTTGTAACTGTCACTTTATTCATTTTGACAAGTATATAACTCAAATATATATCAATGTACAGAACTGTCAATTACATACCATTGTCAATTATATACATGAATTCACAGCTGATAAGTACATAACTTACAATTACATACCACTGTATAACTGACAATTACATACCACTGTATAAATGGCAATTACATACCACTGTATAACTGACAATTACATAACACTGTAAACTGTCAATTACATACCACTGTATAACTGACAATTACATACCACTGTATAAATGACAATTATATATCACTGTATAACTGACAATTACATATCACTGTTTATTACATATCACTGTACAACTGTCAATTACATACCACTGTATAAATGGCAATTACATATCACTGTATAACTGACAATTACATATCACTGTATAACTGACAATTACATACCACTGTACAACTGTCAATTACATACCACTGTACAACTGTCAATTACATACCACTGTATAAATGGCAATTACATATCACTGTATAACTGACAATTATGGTCCACTGTATAACTTACAATTACATACCGCTGTATAAATGGCAATTACATATCACTGTATAACTGACAATTACATATCACTGTACAACTGTCAATTACATACTACTGTACAACTGTCAATTACATACCACTGTACAACTGTCAATTACATACCACTGTACAACTGTCAATTACATACCACTGTGCAACTGTCAATTACATACTACTGTACAACTGTTAATTACATATCACTGTATAAATGGCAATTACATGTCACTGTGTAACTGACAATTACATATCACTTTATAACTGACAATTACATACCACTGTATAAATGGCAATTATATATCGCTGTATAACTGTAAATTACATATCACTGTATAACTGAAAATAACATATCACTGTACAACTGTCAATTACATACCACTGTATTAATGGCAATTACATATCACTGTATAACTGACAATTACAGACCACTGACAATTACATACACCTATACAACTGTCAATTACATACCACTGTACAACTGTCAATTACATACCACTGTATTAATGGCAATTGCATATCACTGTATAACTGACAATTACAGACCACTGACAATTACATACCACTGTGTAACTGTCATGACTTACAACTACATAACACTTAAAGCTCAAGTACACTGCATACCACTGTAAGATTACTGACAATTACAAACCACCATAATTACGTTTGTGTTAGGTACACCACTGTATTTTACTGAACATAGCAATCCACTACTTACCAGTGTACATTACTGACAATTACATACAACTATATTTAACTATCAACTGCTTACCAGTGTACAATATTGACAATTACACAACCATATTTAACCCTATACAACTTATCAGTGTATGTTACTGACAATTACATACAACTATGATTAACTATCCACTACTTACCAGTGAACATTACTGACAATTACATACAACTATATTTAACTCTCCACTACTTACCAGTGTATGTTACTGACAATTACATTCAACAATATTTAACTATCCACTACTTACCAGTGAACATTACTGACAATTACATATAAATATAATTAACTATCCATTACTTACCAGTGTACGTTGACAATTGCATACAACTATAATTAACTATCCACTACTTACCAGTGTATGTTACTGACAGTTACATACAACTTTAATTAACTATCCACTACTTGCCACTGTACATTTTAGACAATTGCATACAACAATAAGTTACAATACCCATTACCTATGTAAATGTTTATGGTTTGAAAGGTGTGTCTAAATATATACAGTATGAAATATGATTGTCAAGGGTTGGTAGAGAGTGCATTGTAATATGTAATACTAAAAGTAAATCAATGTCATTTTTTTGCAAATATTTAGAAACTGTAAAAAAGTTATTAATACATTGCTAAGTATTTATACTTCTCCTCTCCGTAAGTGTAATCCCACCTTGCTTCAAATATTAGGTCAGTAATATACAGCATTTTAGCCTGAATTTGAAAATATTTATAAAACTGGTCAATAACTTAAGAAGGGACACATGTCATTTATTACACTATTTTGTTTGGCCATTTGTTCACTGGACTTAAAAATTTTTTTAAAAATGATTTTAATGTTTTAAAGTTTAATTTTGTTCCATGTCCACATGAACAATTAAATATACTGTGCTATATCAGTTAAAAGTTTTGCTTTGCCTTGCATTTATAAATTAGCTTAATTAAGTAAGTTTGTAAATGTATAGATATATTGTACTGGTGTATACATGTATAAATACATTGTATTGGTGTATAAATGTATAGATACAGTGTACTGGTGTATAAATGTATAGATACAGTGTACCAGTGTATAAATATATAGATACAGTTTACTGGTGTATAAATGTATAGATACAGTGTACCAGTGTATAAATATATAGATACATTGTGCTGGTGTATAAATATATAGATACAGTGTACCGGTGTATAAATGTATAGATACATTGTACCGGTGTATAAATGTATAGATACATTTTACCAGTGTATAAATGTATAGTTACATTGTACTACTGTATAAATGTATAGATACATTGTACCAGTGTATAAATTTATAGTTACATTGTACTACTGTATAAATGTATAGATACATTGTACTGGTGTATAAATGTATAGACACATTGTACTAGTATATAAATGTATAAATACATTGTACCTGTATATATGTTCTGAGTTTTATGAAGATAGTGTTTGCTTGTCAATGTATGACTGATTTCATGCTTAAATTTTCTGCGATAATTGTTTGCGGTTTATAGCTAGTATTGCTGTTGGTGGTGGTGATAGCATCAAAATGTCTTAATGATCAATCGTCATGGAAACAATAATTTATTATAGGTGTGTCCCAGCCACCATATATGACCCGATCAAAGACAAATGTGGTCAGTGGTCACAGTAAGCAGGTCCCAGGTAGGAGTTTGACAGCGATGCCAAGCAAGAAAGAAAATGCCCACAGGTCAGTTTCAGCAATTTTCATAGTTTTTATAATTTGAACATGGTAACGTAGATTACTAAATGAATCTAACCTCCTAGAATTTAAAAACTGGCCATTAGATGGCAGATATTGACTGTTATTGAGATTTAAAATGCTTGATAGAAAATGAAAAAAAAAGATGTTGGCTGTTTTTGAATGCAGTTTAGTTAGAAAATCAGGATACATCTTGCTGTCATGTGCAGAATATTTGGTAAGGTTTGTACCTGAGACAGGATAGTTTGCTCAGGTTTTAGTAAGGTTTGTACCTGAGGCAGGATATTTTTATATTTACATAGTTTTATGTTTCTACATTGCTCAACTAAGTAAAATCATAGATGCTTTATTATGTAACTTTGATGTAAACACAGGTGAGCAATTTAGAGCCAATCTGGCCTTCTTGCTGTTATTTCTGGTGCATTTTCATAAAATACAGTATTAACCGAATATGTTATTGTGAAACTACGTCATTCTATTTATGATAAGACCCGTCCATTACAGGTAGCACATTAATATTGAATCTTTTGCATTGTATAATGTCTGTAACATATTAATGTGCTGTCATCCCTAATATGGCAGGTTCTGTCTAAAAATAGAATAACATAGTTTCACAATAGCGTATTGGGTTTATATTACAATAATTATAAATAAGCTTGATTTAATTTATGTATCATAATGCTATTTTAACTTGTAACTCTGAGTCATTCAAGGCTGGAAAGTTCCACTTGTCCGCTCGCCATGATGAGTGAACATTTGGTTAGAACGAGTAAGATTTAAGAAACTGACCTTAATATTTTTTTTATTTAAAGCATTCAACAAAAAAATGTTGAAAAGGGAGGAAAAGTAGCTTTTATAAGAAATTTCAAGCTCTGTCTTTTAAATCAACTTCACATCTGCCATAGTATTTACTATATTTGTTATGTTGAGATTTTTTTACCTGAATAAAATTGAATTGAATTGAAAGTTTTTCAAATATAAACTGTAACCATCTGTCTGGAAATCTGAGGTGTCTTCCATCTTTATATAGGGTAACTTTGAAATGCTGCTACACAGCTGCTACACAGCTGCTACACAGCTGCTACACAACATTTCCTTTCTACTACAATATTATATCACATTGTAGTTCCTGCATACAACTTAAGCTTGAGCCAGACAGCATTTTCTGTTTCTGATTCCAAAGAAATACCATATTCCATAGTAGCCTTGTTCAGTTTTTGAGAAATGAAAAAGGCCAAAATAAATTAATTGCTAGATTATCATCCCCACCCGCCACCCTGACCCTTTTTATTTTCATAAAAAAAAAATTAAATCCTTCTTCCCTCCCCGTTTTTAAAAAAATTTGGATGATAATCTAGTAATTATAAATGGCCTAATCAGTTTTTTTCAAATCTTTTATTTTGTTAAAAAACTCATTTAAAAACAGTGTATTGGCAAAGTGATTCTATTTTTGAGATAAATATACTATGCTTTATAAATACATTGTGTACAATTAATTTCATCAGATTTAAGAAATTGCCCCACTTCCTTTGTTAGATATATAAGGATAATGTCAGCTTCTTCAAAATACGTGACTGCAACAGCTTAGTAACACAATGTATAATATAGATTTCTCTGTTGGGCAAATAAGGGCAATTTGAGCCTACTTGTGTACATTTGAAATTCATCTTATACTTATAAAGTTCATTTGTTCACGTCTGAAATCCATCTTATACTTATAAAGTCCACTTGTTCACGTCTGAAATCCATCTTATACTTATAAAGTCCACTTGTTCACGTCTGAAATCCATCTTATACTTATAAAGTCCACTTGTTTACGTCGGAAATCCATCTTATACTTACCGGTATATAAAATAGCTTTCAAGATATTACTCTGGGTGCTTCAATGATTTGGTTAGAATATTCCAACTTCAGCCAAGTTGATTTTAAATAATGCTGCTCTGGACTCCTGGTAGGCATAGTGCCACCATTGCAAAAAGGAAGTGCTTCCGTGGGGTAGTCGCATAATGGCGGTTATAAATAATCCTCAATTCTTCTTCTTTAAAAATGCATTTTCCTTATTTTAATGCTCATTTTTTTATTTGAATGGCATTATTGATGTATTTTGAACATTTTGATAGCATTGTCATGTTTGAATTGTGAATTTAGAAAAAAAAAATGATGCTTGGAAATTGGGGTATGAATTCATGATTTCGGAAGTCTACTTTCACTTTGTCACCAGTGTACACACTGAGCAGAAAAAAAATCTCTTATATGACACATGACCCCTACTTTTCTCATCATATTTTGATAGTGCAGAGGTTGACAAACAGTAAAATGTAGGTTTCACTTCTTTCATTTGGGACCCTCTATGAATGACAAGCCTTCAAACTTTTATTATTTACTATAGAATAAAGAACAAAAATCAATGGTGGGGTTACACCTGGTACAGAACTAGAATTAAAGGGAGGGAACTGTAAAAACGTAGTCTATAATATATCACCAAGATAGTAGAATGCATGCTTAATCTGTAAATCTGTTAGGCCATAATAAATCAATTGCTCGATTTTAATATCTGAAAAATAAAAAAAATAAAATTGCACCCCGGCCTTATTTTGAAACAAATTTGGATGAAAATCTAGGAATTATTTTATTATGGCCTTATCTATATAATTATAATCATTTCTTTAGATAGAACGCATGTAGACTAGGTACCCTTATCTAGTGTATGTTGGCCCCTATATTATAGGCCTGCAGCAACAGCCCCTACAGTTCCTTCAGTCATGACAGCTGGTAATAAGGAGATTAAGATCCCTGTCAGTGCCAGGGATCCTGAGGAAGGGGAGTTGAACCCAGGAACAACTCCCGCTGTGCCCAAAACCACACCCTCCCTGGATAGTGGTAAAAAGTAAGATACTGTTTGTGGTTGTTGTATACATGTTAGATAGTGCATGATTAATACCAGTCACTCATTTCAATAATCTAATGTTAATGTTTACACATATACTTACCAGTATATTTGTATTACAGATCTACATATAAAATGACACTGCTTATTTTAACTTGAATAGGGAATTATTTCTCTCTGGCTTCCCTACCTTTTTTGGGAGACATATTGTCTGTCTGTCTGTCTGTCTGTCTGTCTGTCTGTCTGTCTGTCTGTCTGTCTGTCTGTCTGTCTGTCTGTCTGTCTGTCTGTCTGTCTGTCTGTCTGTCTGTCTGTCTGTCTGTCTGTCTGTCTGTCTGTCTGTCGTCTGTCTGTCTGTCTGTCTGGTCTGTCTGTCTGTCTGTCTGTCTGTCTGTCTGTCTGTCTGTCTGTCTGTCTGTCTGTCTGTCTGTCTGTCTGTCTGTCTGTCTGTCTGTCTGTCTGTCTGTCTGTCTGTCTGTCTGTCTGTCTGTCTGTCTGTCTGTCTGTCTGTCTGTCTGTCTGTCTGTCTGTCTGTCTGTCTGTCTGTCTGTCTGTCTGTCTGTCTGTCTGTCTGTCTGTCTGTCTGTCTGTCTGTCTGTCTGTCTGTCTGTCTGTCTGTCTGTCTGTCTGTCTGTCTGTCTGTCTGTCTGTCTGTCTGTCTGTCTGTCTGTCTGTCTGTCTGTCTGTCTGTCTGTCTGTCTGTCTGTCTGTCTGTCTGTCTGTCTGTCTGTCTGTCTGTCTGTCTGTCTGTCTGTCTGTCTGTCTGTCTGTCTGTCTGTCTGTCTGTCTGTCTGTCTGTCTGTCTGTCTGTCTGTCTGTCTGTCTGTCTGTCTGTCTGTCTGTCTGTCTGTCTGTCTGTCTGTCTGTCTGTCTGTCTGTCTGTCTGTCTGTCTGTCTGTCTGTCTGTCTGCTGTCTGTCTGTCTGTACTGTCTGTCGTCTGTCTGTCTGTCTGTCTGTCTGTCTGTCTGTCGTCTGTCTGTCGTTGTCTGTCTGTGTCTGTCTGTCTGTCTGTCACCACACATAGCCATGGCAGAGGACCGGACCCACAACCCTCTGATTCTGGGTACAATACTTACCAGTGGACCAAGCCATGTAATGGCTCAAGCTCAGGGTTGCACTGAGTGGCCAAAGGTAAAAATGGTAGCACTTCATACCTTCTCCATATCTTTTTAACTGCTTGAGAGATTTTGCAACTGCTTGGCACAAACTATTTTGTTCTCTATATCAAGACAATAACCATTCGTTCTTCCATCCATCACAAAATGTACCTGCTCCATAAAAACCTATTTGATGTGAGATAAATATCATAAAGACCATTTGTGATTGTGGTTAAGCTACTATTTAGGCACTTGATCTTACACACTTAGAATGAGAATGAACTGTCTCAACAAGCAATAATGGTACATGGTAAGAAGCTCTGGACTTACACATTTGAATTGATGTTATTATAGATATAGGCAACATTTGATTATATGATTGGGATGTAGAGTTGCTTAGCATTAATAGGCCTTTGAACCTGAATTTGAAGTATATGGAAAAACTGTTTCAGCAGCAATTTCAGCACACGAAGAGCATGCACTCAGATAGCTTATTTGCAGTTTCCAGGGCCTAACTTACTGGCTATTTAATATTTAAAGACGCCTCGCCTGTGCATTTATATCTACTAAATGATCCAACTGTACCTAGTCTGAAAGAAACCCATGTAACTTGAAGAAATCAGACAGGTGCTACTTTCCATAAATAAGTGTTTAAAAAGGTCATCTATAATCAATTGTATTTGTGATTACTTTTAGTGACACCAATTCCGAATAATTTCGGAATGCACTTCTATGATTAGTGGAAACCTGAAGATTTGTTTATGTCACTCTGGAATTATCGGATTTAGGATAGTTGTTGTTGTAGCATTTATAGCAGGACAGGATTTAATCGACATCAACAACAATCCGGCTATAAAACACGTTACAAAAACAGAAAAGAACAAAAAGTTCATGAAATAGCTTTTTTAAAATGTTAGCATTTAAATAATCAGTGTTAAATATTTTTATCTAAAAATATCGGACTTACAGGTGATGCCTCTTTAAGTGTCATCAACATTTAATGAAATCATTTTAAATTTACAAAATAGTTTAGATATCTTTATTACATTGTATTAAGCAATATAATGTTTCATTAAATCACAAAACATTTAATATATCATTTAAAGTACCGTACCGTATATATGTACACACTCACCAGGAGACCATGCATTTTGTACAATTTAAGTTTTGGTGTTTGCCTCCGATCTCAATCTTTGCAAGGGTGGTGAGTTTTATCCCAACGGCGAGCTTTGTTGACTTCTTACAACTCTTGTTGATTATTACATTCAACTTTCAAATTCAATAACATATATGATCTATAAAATATTCACTTTTCTTCTGACACCATGTTATGTTTGTATGTCTGTGAGGATAGATATTGTAAAGACGTATGTCCAGATAAGATGTTTATTCCAAGAGTGACCGACATGTAATGAAGCTATCAGAGCGGATGCATGGAGTATATAGAATCAAGAACAGTAACTCATATATTGGTGATTGTGTTTACATATAACATAGTAAGAGTCCCATAATGTAAAAGGGAGCATTAATTCTGAGGTTACAGTATTTAAATTTTAGCAATTTAACTTAATTGATGCAAGGAAAATTAAATGAATTGTGTGCAAATAGTGCCCCATACAATTGTGATAAATTTATCTTTTAGTTCATAAAGTCTAATAGCTAAAACATATGGGGAGATTACCATAGATTGTGATAATACATCAGCATATAATGTGTTGACTCTCAGGATTGTTGAAAATAAAAACTTATTTTATACCAGTACCAGTCACCAAGAACAAGTCGTTTTGATTACCACTCATGATTTTAGGTTTTGCTGCAAAAATTCATTGGCTTACTCAGCCTTTTTCAAGTGTAAAATTATTCAAAGCCTTTGTTTATTTATTATTTTAATGTTTTGTTTGAAAGATTTAAAAAAAACAACAAAGGAAACCAGAGTATACTTTGACCAGGCACAAGTATAGATATTGACTACAATGTCATTTTATTTTAGCATTATAGAAGAGGAACCAGCTGATCTCATGTTGGAGGAGTGGTAATGCTGAGTGACAGCGTGTTCACTATATACATTATATATCTGTTTGCTTCTAGTTGTACCTCACAGTGGATCTTATTGTCATATACCCATTATTAAACTAGGCACTCTACATTAGATAATCGTTCAAAAATCTAAAATGTACCTCACCATGTTTGGAACTCTTCAACCGCTCACCCATAATGAAATCCCTCACCCATAATGAATCCCTCACTCATAATAAATCCCTTACTCATGATGAAATTCCTCATCCATAATGAATCCCTCACCGATAATGAAATTCCTCACCAATAATGAATTCCTCACCCATAATGAAATTTCTCACTCACAATGAAATGCCTCACTCATAATGAAATGCCTCACCCATAATGAATAAGGAATTCCACACCCATAATGAAATTCCTCACTCATAATGAATCTCTCGGCCATAATGAAATGCCTCACTCATAATGAAATTATGAATTCCTCACATATAATGAAATTCCTCACTAATAATGAAATCCCTCACCCATAATGGAATTCTTCACCAATATTGATATTCCTCACAATCAGAAGTTATAATTCTTAACCCCAATATTACAAATCACTTTATATTCTCACATCAATATTCTTGTATGGTAAAAAGTACTTGAGACCAATTCTCCACGTGGTCCTTCATCAATTTCCTCCCACAAGACTGGTAGAAGCCCTCACTATGGGACTGGGCACTAGTGCCTACTTAAAGGCGTTGTAATGCAATCATGTGTAGTCATCAGCTCAAAGCAGATGCTGTTATTCCATCTATAAAAAAAATATTAAAAAGCACCAGATAATTAATAATTGCATGAATTTTGAGGTCGAAGAAATGAGATGTATGAAACAGAAATCCATTTAGTAAATTAGATAATCTGATCATGATTGTGATATTGCAGTTTTAAACTAATTAGAAAGGATTAATTAAATTCCATAATCTCTCCATAAAAAGCTATCACGCGGTGCTTACCCAATTTCTCAGTATTCCCTGGATATTTACATTGAACCTTGAACAAACTATAACACGCTAACTTACTATAGTGAGCACTTCATGCAATTTATACAGTATAATATACCTTAACCAATTCATGCAATACTGCTTGCATACCATAACTATATACAATATACTGTATATATATATATAATCATATAATATATATATATAGATATATATAATGTGTATCATAAACTATTCGCAATTTGAACAACAAAATTTGTAGGGAGGATGGTTGCTGTTGCCAGGCACAGATGCAAATATTTAGATGGCTTGCAGATGATCTAAAAGTTAGATTTATACACTAGCTACTAGGATATATAAACAGATGTGCAGATCACAAAATTGTAACATTAGCATTTTTATTCATTTTTTGATGGGTTAATGGCACATAGATCTGCACTTTTAATTGATGATATTTGTAGAAACTGTAGTTTTCTTCTCAGGTCGCCTTGCCACTGCCATAGTTAAGGCAGCCTGTAGATCAGCACCTGTAATTGATGATAATTATAGTAACATATTATACTGTAGTTTTCCTTCTGAGGTTACCTTGTCAATGCCATAGTTACAGTGACTATGGTATATGAACAAAGTATTTCAAGAAAATAAAAGTGTTTTTGAACACTTTAAATACGGCGTTTGTGCTATTGTTATAGGTACAAATTTGGTTGTTTGAAGATTTAGAATCTTTTTTATTCTGCTGAGGGCTAACAGAAGATCAGTTAAACTAGGTTAATCAGTACTCAAGCACATCCATCTCTTCACGTAACGGATAATTTCCCACTTGAATCAGGGGTGAGAGACTAATGACAGTGAGATGCAATGTCATATATCAATCACCAGGATTAAACAACAACCTGTCTTAAAAGGTTATTTTGCTCCTTCCCTTGACTGGCTGCTTAAGACAGGTTTGACTGTATTAAAAAAGTGGTAGTTACTAAAATACCTCAAGTTACACTTCTGGGCTTAATAAAACAATGATAAGCAAGCGTCTTACTAAATGCCATAATCTTAAACAATTTGAGAGAAACTTTTCAAGTGCAGTTATTTGCATGCAGTCATGTTTATCCGACATTTCCTTTCACTGTTACAACAATATTTATTGAGAAATGTTATTGGGTTACTTGATTCCCACACCATGTTGAAAAAAACTGTTTCCAGACCGGAGCTCATTTAAAATTTCAGAAACACATCCCTCTAAGGATAATGATAACTAGGAAAACAAGTTTAGGCAAGGCTGTGATATTGACCATTACAGAGATTATACCGTAGTCACACAAATCGGGCATTAAACACTGTCACATAGTTCAGATATATTTTATAGCTTAGAAATTAGATTAGATATATTTTGCCAGGACATTTTGCAAAAATGTGATGTTGCTTAGTTGTTTTTGTTATATTCATATGATTCAGCATTAAAAATAAGATTTAAGTATTAAGATTATGTGTTTATAGATCATTTAAAAACGAAGTTGTGATATTCACATACTAGGTGGTTTATGACCTCTACATCTTACCTCCTTTCTTTTTTTTTGTCATACTACCATAGGTCTCACTACACAGTTGAATTTTGTTCTTAGTTCTGTGTAAAATAAGGATTTCCATGATAAAATAATAAACATAGAAAAGTTTTTCAAGTATTTTTTGTGTAGCAGGAATATATCTGCTCATAGAAATGCATAAATAACTGGTGGTTTAGCTTTGTTTTCTTTTAAAGACAGTTCAGTGACACCACTAACATTTTTAAAAAGAAAAGTCCTCAAATGCTTAAAATAAAATACTTCCATCTGTTAAAATCCAGCAAAAATCACTTTAACACCAGTGCTGTCTTATTGCAGTATATGCTATGTCAGCTTTTGAAGGTCCTCCGTGGCCAAATGGTCTAAGGCGCGGTCTCAAGATCACTTATCTCTCACCGCTAAGGTCCTAGGTTCGAGTCCCACTCTCTCCACTCTCTTAATGTGAGAAAAGTTTACCAGTTATTTGTGGAGGGATGGTGGTTCTATTCAGTCTGACTCAGTCTGAGGTCTTTATTCACCAATAAAACTGGATATGCCATATATAACCTGAAATGTGTTGAAAATGGTGTTAAATCCCATTAAAATAAAAAGTGTCAGCTTTTGCTCTACTCATATTCAGCAGGAAATCCTTGAATTCTGAATCACTTTGAAAAGACCCTGAACCAAATCACACAGGATTTTTTTTTAGCACAAAGATTCATGTTACTGTCACTCATATAGGGGTGCAACTGTGTGGTGAGACGTTAATAGTACAAAGAATTTACTAAATATGTTAGACAGAAATCAAAAATCTAAACTACAACATTTTCTTTTCTTTATGAATTTACTAAGCCTAGAATGAAGCTACATATGTTAAGACATGAAACAGTTTTAGAGATTTTGTTATATATATTATAAATATGTTGATATTATTGTTTCTATTTTCAGGCCTGATATTCAAGAAGATAAAGAACTGGACCGAGGTCAGCCAAGTCGTCTGTCTGTAGCCAGGTCGGCAACCAGCCCAACCAAGGCTCCAACACCTAACCCCTTAAAGGTACCAAATCATATATGAAGTGTCACCCCAATGAATCATTGTTCATTAATGAGTACTTATACAATATGCATATATACCGGTACATGTTTATTTATTCAATTTTGAATTTATTGTTTTCCTGCCAGAAACTTTCAGTTGTATTTCTCACATCCATCTTCTGATAATTCACCTCATTGAAGAACAAATATGTACTTTTAACAGAAGGTACAGTCAAACCTGTGGTCACCTCTATTAAGCAGCATCTTTACTATTTCCCATTTCTATGCTTTCAGGGCAAATTAACCTGTATTAAGCAACAACCTGTCTTAAGAGGCCACTTATGCTCCTTCCTTTGACTGGCTGCTTAAGACAGGTTTGAATGTATATTGATTTATAAATCAATCATGAAAAAGTAGCTTGTTTCTATGTAGAAAAGAGTATCGACATGGTTTTATTGTTTGGATGTAAGCTTAGCTATTATACTGATACTTAAAGGTCAGGGGCCTGTTTCACTAACGTTTTTAAGTTAATGAACTTCTTAACGTAAAATTTGAAGTTACGAAAACTTTCGGAAAATTCATTTAGGTTTTCGTTTACATCATTTTATGAACTTTGGTAAGCCATGTAAATAGTATCCTTTTTCAAAATTGCAAAACTACTATGCAAATAAAACATTCCTGTGTGTCGCATTTTGTTCATACGGAAATCTTATGGCATACAAAGGTTAGTGAAACGGGCCCCAGAGATACCTTTAATTATTGTTCTATTGCTGCTCTGGCTCATGCAAAATCATTGAAACATCAGCACATAGTAATACTTTCTTTATATATATATTTACCTGAATGTTTCTGTGTTTTATTCTGTGTTAATCTGGGCTGGATTAGCTCAGTCAGTAGCGTGTCTGACTATCAATCCAGGGGTCGTGAGTTTGAATTCCAGCCTGGCAAGTCTCCGTGATGATTGATATAGGACATAGTGTCTCATTGTCATTCATCTCTCACTGCTGATTCAAGTGAGAAAGTTATCAGTTACTTGCGGATATAGGGTGTGCTTGAGCACTGGTTAATCTTTCAGGATCCCAGGAAAGAGCGGTTAGGTTAACTGATCGTCTGATAGCCTACGATGGCATAAAAATGGCACTAATTGTTCAATCAATCAATCTGTTTTACACATGTGCCTGGTGCCATATTTGTAAGAGAACTGTTGTATGGCCATACCTTATTTATACTGTTTAAGAGTTGTCACTTCTTCTCTTTATACATATACATATTGTACACATGACAATTATTCTGTATATTGATTGTGTTCATGTTGCTATGGTAACGGTGACCTTTGAAGGTCATCAGTTACTAAATATTCTCATTTTGAATTTTTTTTTTATATGAATTAACATCTAAAGAAGAATAATGTATTTATACTGTAAGAACTAAAGGCTTGCTATTGGGGAGCAGTTGTTATATTCTTACTTGTCAAGCCTGTGTTAGTGGTCACCTGTATTGAGCAATATATTGTCCAGCTGTAGTTCATTGTAATTAGGGTAAAGACAGTCTGTGATATACAACAAGAGAGTTAATGTTTCTCTCTCCGTTACAGGGCTCAGAACTGGTACGCAGTCTGTCAGTGGAGGAACAAACACGCTTAAAACAGACGTTCAACAAATTAGACACAGACAAAGATGGGTATGTGAAGTTTTGGACAATTTTAAGTATAATAATTATTGATATCAGTTCATTTAAGCATATTTAGATTATAATTTCCTATTTCAGTAAATACCATTAAAAATGTTGATATTTCTAACTGGTATTTATGCACATTTTATTATTTTTCAGACATCATTCATCTGTATCATACATTTGTTTATGTTTCATACATCATTCATTTGTAACCTGCATTTGTTTATTTTTCAGACATCATTGTTTGTGACCTACATTTATTTATTTTTCTGACACCATTGTTTGTATCCTACATTTGTTTATGTTTCAGACATCATTCATTTGTAACCTATATTTGTTTATTTTTCAGACATCATTGTTTGTAACCTACATTTGTTTATTTTTCAGACATCATTGTTTGTAACCTACATTTGTTTATTTTTCAGATATCATTGTTTGTATTATACTATTGTTTATTTTTCAGACATATAAAGTTCAGTCAGCTGCAGACTCAGCTTCCAAAACAGTTTTCACAGTCACAAGAAAAATACATCAAACAGGTAAAGTAAACTTTGTCAGCGACAGTCACAAGAAAAATACATCAAACAGGTAAAATATACTTTGTGACTGACAGTCACAAGAAAAATACACTAAAGAAGTATAAGATATACTTTGTCAAAATAAATTTGCTAACACAGCCAGATGTCGTCAGGAGAGTTTTTCAAGATCTTGGACCCCCTTGTTTTATCACTATATATTGAACAATGTAATATTTATTTTAAAGAGAGTTACCATTGAAAATACAAATTTAAATCTTTAAAACTATTGACAAATTTTGTACAATCATTAATTATTTGTTTAAATCATGTTTTTCTGCATATTATTAACAAGCTTTGAAACTCTACTTTTTCAGGTGTATGAAATCACAAGTTCAAGTACATTTTTTGGCGTAGATGAGTTTATGACCATGTCCTACCTTACAAATATCGTCACTGATCTCCGGTAAGTTAAACAAATATTGTCACTGATCTCCAGTAAGTCACATCACACAAATATTGTCTATAATCTCCAGTAAGTTACATCAAACAAATATTGTCACTGATCTCCAGTCATTCATATCAAACAAATATTGTCACTGATCTTCAGTAAGCCACATCAAACAAATTTTGTCACAGATCTCCAGTAAGTCACATCAAACAAATATTGTCGCTGATCTCCAAAAAGTTACATCAAACAAATATGGTCACTGATCTCCAGCAAGTCACATCAAACAAATATTGTCAGTGATCTTTAGTAAGTCACATCAGACAACTATTGTTACTGATTTCCAGTAAGTCACTTCAAACAAATATTGTCACTAATCTCCAGAATGTCACATCAAACAAATATAGTCACTGATCTCCAGTAAGTCACATAAAACAAATATTGTCACTTATCTCCAGTAAGTCACATCAAACAAGTCACATGAAACAAATATTGTCACCGATCTCCAGTAAGTCACATCAATCAATAGTGTCACTGATCTTCAATAAATCACATCAAACAATTATTGTCACTGATCTCCAGTCAGTCATATCAAACAAATATTGTCACTGATCTCCAGTAAGTCACATCAAACAAATATTGTCACTAATCTCCAGTAAGTCACATCAAACAAATATTGTCACTGATCTCTAGTAAGTTGCATCAAACAAATATTGTCACTGATTTCCAGTAAATCGCATCAAACAAACGTTGTCACTGATCTCCAGTATGTCGAATCAAACAAATATTGTCACTGATCTGCAGTAAGTTGCATCAAACAAATATTGTCAATGATCTCCAGTGAATCACATCAAACAGATATTATCACTGATCTCCAGTAAATCGCATCAAACAAATATTGTCACTGATCTCCAGTGAATCACATCAAACAAATATTGTCACTGATCTCCAGTAAGTCGCATCAAACTAATATTGTCACTGATCTCCAGTAAGTCGCATCAAACAACTATTGTCACTGATCTCCAGTAAGTCGCATCGACAAATATTGTCACTGATCTCCAGTAAATTGCATCAAACAAATATTGTCACTGATCTCCAATTAGTCGCATCAAACAAATATTGTTACTGATCTCCAGTAAATTACATCAAACAAATATTGTCACTGATCTCCAGTAAGTCGCATTAAACTAATATTGTCACTGATCTCCAGTAAGTCGCATCAAACAAATATTGTCACTGATCTCCAGTAAATCGCATCAAACAAATATTGTCACTGATCTTCAGTAAGTCACATCAAACAAATATTGTCAAGTGATCTCCAGTAAGTCGCATCAAACAACTATTGTCACTGATCTCCAGGAAGTCGCATCAAACAAATATTGTCACTGATCTCCAGTAAATCGCATCAAACAAATATTGTCACTGATCTCCAGTAAATCGCATCAAACAAATATTGTCACTGATCTCCAGTAAGTCGCATCAAACAAATATTGTCACAGATCTGCAGTAAGTTCCATCAAACAAATATTGTCACTGATCTCCAGTAAGTCGCATCAAACAAATATTGTCACTGATCTCCAGTAAATCACATCAAACAAATATTGTCACTGATCTTCAGTAAGTCGCATCAAACAACTATTATCACTGATCTCCAGTAAGTCACATCAAACAAATATTGTCACTGATCTCCAGTAAATCAATCAAACAAATATTGTCACTGATCTCCAGTAAGTCGCATCAAACTAATATTGTCACTGATCTCCAGTAAGTCATATCAAACAAATATTGTCACTGATCTCGAGTAAATCACATCAAACAAATATTGTTACTGATCTCCAGTAAGTCGCATCAAACTAATATTATCACTAATCTCCAGTAAGTCGCATCAAACAAATATTGTCACTGATCTCCAGTAAATCACATCAAACAAATATTGTTACTGATCTCCAGTAAGTCACATCAAACTAATATTATCACCGATCTCCAGTAAGTCGCATCAAACAAATATTGTCACAGATCTCCAGTAAATCGCATCAAACAAATATTGTTACTGATCTCCAGTAAGTCGCATCAAACAAATATTGTCACTGATCTCCAGTAAGTCGCATCAAACTAATATTGTCACTGATCTCCAGTAAATCACATCAAACAAATATTGTCACTGATCTCCAGTAAATCACATCAAACAAATACTGTCATTAAATTTTGAACATAAATAATTTACTTACCGGTAATTTTTTATTTCAGAGGTGAAGCTCTGGAGGCCTATAATAATATAGAATTTCACAATCTTCACGAAGTTATACTACAGTATGTTGTAAGTATTGTGTTTCATAGCCTGTTACTTGCTGAATTTCTATGAATTATTTCATTATTGTCCTTTTATTAAACATAAAACCATTCAATTATTATTAAAAATAGATATTTAATACTTTGATGATTGAGAGACAAACAATACAGATATTGACACTGTAAGTCGCAAGCTTGTATGCTGTACAGGGACACTTTATTAGTTTTGCTGGCCAGAGGCCATGAAAATCAAGCTCCATGCAGTTTTGAGGTAAATTGGTTTAATGTCAAGGTCACTGTTGCAAAAAAAAAAAAAAATGGTTTCTACTCAATAACTAGTTTCCTGTAAGATAATTTTGATAAAATTTTGTTATTTGGGATCGTGTTTAATCCATCCTCTCACTGTTTAAAATGTATTTTATATTTGTATTTTGTTGTTAATATGACTACAGACATTAGTAAGTGATGTGGAGCGCATGGTCCAGTGGTAGAGCACCGAACTCATGATCGGAGGGTTGTGGGTTTGATCCTCCGCTACGGCTATGTGTAGTGTCCTTGAGCAAGACACTTTTTCCGCATATGCTTTGTACTGGTTCTACTCAGGAAGACTTTGAGCGTGATTTGTCTAAATTGTAAGAACTTGTTTCACAATAGAAGTAAAATAAATAAGTTTAAACTAAGTGATGTGTTAAATAGATGAGAAACTGTACATTATAAGTCTGAATAAAAGTATGTTTTGCTCTGTTCTATATAATAATGTAGGTAAGGATAACTTACTGCCTGATAAAGCTGCCAACTCAAGTTTGGCTGTGCTTGCATGATACACTACAAAATAGACATATAAAAAGATATAAATACTAGATAGTAATATATCATTCTAATAGATGCATTACTTGTGTGTTTGGCAGGACCTTTTCCAAACAATAGATAGAGGTCACCGTGGGAAAGTCTCACTCGCTTCTTTACAAGATATCTTGTCTTCAGCACTTTCAACAGACCTCAAGGCAGATTCACAGAAATGGGATCACATTACAGACACTATATCACTCGTAAGTATTGCATTACTGGATTTTGTTTTGTTTTATAATTATATGAATGATTTTGTAAAATATATACTGGTATTGATTTTAAACCCAGTTTTTAAATCAGATTATTGGAATGATGGGCAGATGTCAGACTGATAGTTTCCATTCAGTAACTTTATTTAGGATTTGAATGAGGTTTTGTCCATGCATAGTTTGCTTATATAAAGACAAAGGTTGGGATTGCATATATAGTCACTGATTTGGGTCAAGGTCACTGTTTAATACCTAAAACAGAAAAATGGTTTTCGTTCAATATCTTAGTTACAATTGAGCTATTTGAATCGTTCCATAACTTAGTTAGGATTGAGCTATTTGAATCAATTACTTAGTTAGGATTGAGCTATTTGAATCGTTCAATAACTTAATTAGGATTGAGCTATTTGAATCGTTCAATAACTTAGTTAGGATTGAGCTATTTAAATCAATTACTTAGTTAGGATTGAGCTATTTGAATCGTTCAATAACTTAATTAGGATTGAGCTATTTGAATCGTTCAATAACTTAGTTAGGATTAAGTTATTACAATCATTCAATACTTTTAAGAAATCTAAGCAGAATAATGTGGATATTGATCATTTTAATGCTTCCCTGTAACGTAGTAGAAATCAGCATTGAAAAACTTTTTTCAGCATGAAACAGGCTGGGTCAGTGACTTGGAATTTATGGCCCATCTACCCTTTTTTATGGCATTGAAGAAATGAGAACTAAGTGAGATAATAACTATTGTTTATCACTGTCAAGCCACATTTTTCTCACATTTGGATGTTGATTTTATTTCACACTTCTACACCAGCACTGACGTGCATCTATTGTGATTTTCATCTTGTAAAATTGTTATTATGCCCCCTGGTACAAAGTATATGGGGGCTATATACGAATCACGCTCGTCCGTCTGTCAGTCTGTGCGTCAGTCGGTCCGTCTGTGGACAATTTTTGTGATCACTATTTCTCAGCAACTATTGGCTGGAATTCAATGAAACTTCACAAAGGTGACTGGTACCAAGCTTAGTTGTGCATATTGTTGGCCTGTTTTGCGAAAATATTTTTTCAATGAGTTATGGTCCTTTGAAATTTTAATACATTTTTTGTGGTCACTATTTCTCGGCAACCAATGGCTGGAACACTTCACAAAAGTGATTGGTATCAAGCCTACTTGTGCATATTGTCGATATGTTGCACTCAAATAATTTTTCAATGAGTAATGGCTCTTTTATTATTTCAGACATATTCATCACCTTCAGTGATATTTCTAGTTTCAAGTGTCACAATTATTGTTTCTTGTTTTGTATCTCTACAACACAGTTTTGTATCTTTGCAACACAACAGCTTTCAATTCAAATACCTTGATTTATAGCACAGTGGCACATTTTTACTGACAAGTCATCATCATAACCATCTTCATCATTATCTGTGTAGTGCATCATCTGGTGGCAAAGAGTTGGTCTCCAGAATAGAGGGTTATGGGTTTATCTCACCTGTTGCAGTCACATGTGATGTCTCTCTTGGTCTTTGTTTAAGACACCTAGTACAGGTTCTAACCAGGAAGATAATGAGCATGATTTGTTATCAGAACTTGTTTCACAATCTATGTAAAATAGCTTTTATAAACAGTTGCATTTCCATGACATATAAAATATTTGGCTATTAAATTCCAGCAGCATATAAGCCCACTTGTCCAGTTCAGTAATAGTGACACATATCCATTATGACTGTAAGATTATCTTTTTAGTGAACATACATTATATAACTGGCTACAGCTGCTTTTATTATGGCCATTTGATGAACATAACACCAGTCACTGATTTTAACAAAAAACAACCCTAAAATTAATCAAGTCTATCAAATTGTTGCTGACCTCTTGCTGACCTCTTCTTGGATTTTTTATAAAGAAGCGAACATAATATCATTGTGTCATGTTGATTGACTATCTTCTGTATAATATCATTGTGTCATGTTGATTAACTATCTTCAGTATAATATCATTGTGTCATGTTGATTGACTATCTTCTGTATAATATCATTTTGTCATGTTGATTGATTATCTTCGAAGTGGCACATAAGCAGTTTTGTTGATAACTTTTCACAAAGAAACTTTGTTTCAATACTGTTTAATTCACTGGAACTAAAGACACAGAGATTCTTCCCTTATCTTACACAGTCCTTATATCACTATAGATCTTAAGCTGTCAAAACAAGATATAAAATAAAATGTAATTTGAATGTACACTGTATAATAATTAAAATCTGAATTAGAGAAGTCAGGTTATTATAATTATTATAGTATGCAAATTTTATACTCTGAATTTAAATACAATTCTAAATAGTATAGTAAAAATTATTTTAGTTTCTTTATCAGAACAAAAGGTACAACACAGAATTATAACCCAGCTAGCTTGTTGGTTTTGAACTGCTCTGCTCTGCTTCAGTGAGAGATTGCCTTGTCCCAGTGAGAGAATGCCTTACCCCAGTGAGAGAATGCCTTACCCTATTGAGAGAATGTCTTGTCCCAGTGAGAGAATGCCTTACCCCAGTGAGAGAATGTCCTGTCCCAATAGGGGAATGCCTTGCCCATATCAAAGAATGCCTTACCCCAGTGAGAGAATGTCTTGCCCTGATGAGAGAATGTCTGGCCCCGGTAAGAGAATGGCTTGCCCCAATGAGAGAATACCTTACCCCAGTGAGAGAATGCCTTGTCCCAATTAGAGAATGCCTTGCCTCAGTGAGAGAATGTCTTGCCCCAGTGAGAGAATACCTTGCCCCAGTGAGAGAATGCCTTGTCCCAATTAGAGAATGCCTTGCCCCAGTGAGAGAATGTCTTGCCCCAGTGAGAGAATACCTTGCCTCAGTGAGAGAATGCCTTGCCCCAGTGAGAGAATTCCTATCAGATTGAAAGTATTGTATATTAGGGTACCAGCAACAACTTGATTGCATTGTTGTAGCAACCTCAATAAAATGTGTTTTCTGATATAGATGACTTCAAATCTATTTCTGTTTTTATTTCAGACTGAACCAGGACTTATAAGCAAAATTGAATTCTTAGCCAATATTCCTTATTTTCAAATGACTGGAAAGAAAAAATGACACCATACATTTCTTAGGAAAAGGATGTAATAGTTCTGTGAAAACTCCATACGTTACCATGGAAACAGGAAGGATGCATAATATAAGTGCCAAAAGAACATGTAGGAACATGCTATAGTATATTATGGTTTGTTGCTGATTGCATAGTTATATAATATGACACTATATATATACAACCATATTATAGTGATAAAGAGTGACCCCAGTTATACAACCATACTATAGTGATAAAGAGTGGAACCAGTTATACAACCATATTATAGTAACAAAGAGTGGAACCAGGTATACAACCATATTATAGTGACAAAGAGTGGAATCAGTTATGCACTCATATTATAGTGATAATGAGTGGAACCAGTTATGTAACCATGTTATAGTGATAAAGAGTGGAACCAGTTATACAACCATATTATAGTGATAAAGAGTGGAACCAGTTATACAACCATATTATAGTGATAAAGAGTGGAACCAGTTATGCAACCATATTATAGTGATAAAGAGTGGAACCAGTTATGTGAATCGTAAGAAGAGCTGGGACAATTTTCATTTATAGTTAGAGATGAAAAATAGACTCAATCATAACATTTTGCTATACCTGCCAACATGAAATAAAGAGTAAAAATGTAATTTTTTTTATCATAAACACTGCATATTCATGTGTGTAAGTGCAGTCGTTTAAAGTGCAGTTTGTTAAATTGATTTAATTTTTATTTCAACATGTTGCCTTTTTAGCTCGCCGGGACAAAGTCCAAGGAGAGCTATTGCCATGACCCCGGCTTCATCAGCGTCATCTGTAAACACCCAGGTTAAACTTTTGCGTTTAAGTTTCAGATATCTATGCAACCACTCATTAGATGTGAATGAAACTTAGCATGTCTGTTCACCATCATCAGTGGAACACACAGAGACAAGAACCATAACTCTGGGTTGCATTTTGGCACAGTTATGGCCCTTTTTGGACCCAGGGGTGAGCTTTGTTGTCTTCTGACAACTCTTGTTGCGTTTTTGGTTCTCATTTCAAGAAATTGTTGAATTTAGAAATAATAAATTGTAAAGGAATGCAAGACTCAGACCTAGTAGTACTGCAACACCTGTAAGACTTTAGGTCCAAACTATTGCACATGTGTTTAATTGTTTCAACATCTATATTTAAGAAATGAATAGGTAGATATACCAGTAACCAGAATTCATTCATGGATTAGATATAACAGTAAACAGAATTCATTCATGGATTAGATATAACAGTAAACACAATCCATTCATGGATTAAATATAACAGTAAACACAATTAATTCACAGGGTAGTTATACCAATATTACAGTAAACAAAATTCATTCACAGGGTAGATGTACCAGTAAACAGAATTCATTCACAGATTTTTGGTAATCATTATAATCAACTTAGATCATGGGAGATATTTATAAAAGAAAGATTTGAAGAAAAAAAAATCATACCAAGGATTCTGGCAGATGACTTGTTTTGTGGAGCATGTGGTCCAGTTGTAAAGCACCGATCGGAGGGTCGTGGATTCGTTCCTTTGCCACGGCTATGTGTTGTATTCTTGAGCAAGACACTTTTCGCATATGATTAGTATTGGTTCTAACCAGGAAGACTTCGAGCGTGATTTGCCTAAGTTGTAAGAACTTGTTTCACAATCAAAGTAAAATAAATGAGTTTAAACCAGATGACTAAGTGTTAAGAAGTTGAAAGTTCAAATGTCAAAAAAATGAAAACTAAAACTAAACTTAAGAATTTCATCTAAATATACATTACCAGAACGTATTAAAATTATAATTTTCAAAGTTACAGTCAGCTTGTTATGAGCTGATCACAGTCTTGTAACCAGCTTGTTATGAGCTGATCACAATCTTGTAACTAGCTTGTTATGAGCTGATCACAATCTTGTAACTAGCTTGTTATGAGCTGATCACAATCTTGTAACTAGCTTGTTATGAGCTGGTCACAATTTTGTAACTAGCTTGTTATGAACTGATCACAATCTTGTAACTAGCTTGTTATGAACTGATCACAATCTTGTAACTAGCTTGTTATGAACTGATCTCAGTCTTGTAACTAGCTTGTTATGAGCTGATCACAATCTTGAAACTAGCTTGTTATGAGCTGATCACAATCTTGTAACTAGCTTGTTATGAGCTGATCTCAGTCTTGTAACTAGCTTGTTATGAGCTGATCACAATCTTGTAACTAGCTTGTTTTGAACTGATCACAATCTTGTAACTAGCTTGTTATGAACTGATCACAGTCTTGTAACTAACTTGCTATGAGCTGATCACAATCTTGTAACTAGCTTGTTATGAACTGATCACAATCTTGTAACTAGCTTGTTATGAGCTGATCACAATCTTGTAACTAGCTTGTTATGAGCTGATCACAGTCTTGTAACTAACTTGTTATGAGCTGATCACAATCTTGTAACTAGCTTGTTATGAGCTGGTCACAATCTTGAAACTAGCGTGTTATGAGCTGGTCACAATCTTGTAGCTAGCTTGTTATGAGCTGATCACAATCTTGTAACTAGCTTGTTATGAACTGATCATAATCTTGTAACTAGCTTGTTATGAGCTGATCACAATCTTGTAACTAGCTTGTTATGAGCTGATCACAATCTTGTAACTAGCTTGTTATGAGCTGGTCACAATCTTGTAACTAGCTTGCTATGAGCTGAACACAATCTTGTCATAAGAATGTGACAATCTTGTCGGGAAGTTTGTTAGAATTCAAAGTCAGCTCAAAATGAGTAGAAAAATAATTCAGTAACAAATCAATAACAAGTATTGTTACTTAAAATAGAAAATGAGAAAAACACTTTTGCTATTGACAATTACTTGAATAAAAAAATTGGGTTTCATTCATTAATATCATTTTTTTGTGCTGCCTTTGTTCTCTGACAGCTGATTTTTAATTATTAAATGTATTCAAATGGTGTAATTTCATCAAACGCATGCTTATTTTCCATTGTTTAGGTGGATCGGGCATTAGAATCAGTTTCTCGGAGTAAAACCTACAAACTTGTACTTTCATAAATTGTTTGCTTATCATTGGTCTTAAAAATAACACTCATTACCATGCCATGCTTTTTTTTGTATTTTTCATACTAACTTTGCTTAGAAAATCGCTATGAAAATTATCATACAAAGTCATCCATTAGTATTGAGCTTTAGTCTTAATATTTAATGAAATAAATTATCGATTAATTACAGATTTTCTTTTAGTTTTTCTTGAACTTCAGTATAATGTTAAATATTCTATTCTGAAACTAATACCCTATGTTAGGACTATTCTGACAATATCCAGCTGGCATTGTAGTGTTCAGGTACTTCTTGACCTTCTGTTCTGTATATTTACTTTACAGGTCAATGTCAACACTCAATTGTCTAACAATAATGATGGAAGATTCCATTACATAGATGGAAGATTTCATTATATACTAGATGGAAGATTTCATTATATAGATGGAAGATTCCATTATAAAACTGTAGCAGTTCAGGGTTAAATTTTAAGATTGATAATTTAATTCTGTAATTTTATTTAAAGTTTGAATGTTATGGTACACTTGTAAAGTGTGGACACTGAAAAAATGAATGTGAATGCATTATATTGACATTTTTGTGTGATGTATTATAATTATCACTTATCAACATTGTTCTTATTTTAGATGTACATGTATATTGTTCTAGGTATAAATATAATTTCGTTATGTTAAATTTTGAAATCATCATGCTATATTTACATGTACGTGTGCAAAGATTTCATTTATGGACGAGTCGTTAAAAATTGACATTTCTATGTTGTAATAGTAAGTCAATATCATTTAAGATAGCAGTCATAGAATATGTGTACCAATGTTGTTACAAGTATTAATAAAACTCAAATTATTTCCAAGGTGTAAGTGTTCTATTAACAAATCCAGAATATTAAGTTGCAACCTGACCTCCGATTTAACATTCGTAACACCACATCAGCAAGATCTCCTCAGAGGCAAATACCCGTCATCTGTGGAACTATTGTTGGTACTCTTAAGTGTTTGTTTTTTTAATTGCATCTAATTACTCCAACATCTTATTCATCTATCTATCTTATTCATACCTCTGACTCAGTGGGAGATTTAAGCTAGAAGTTGCAGGTCTGATCCCCAGCTCAACCCGGTGGCCTAAAAAATATCACTCAGTTCCTGGTTCAACCCAGAAAGCGAACTCCAGAGTGATTCATGTAAGATCTAAGACATCTTCTCAGTTGAGCTAAAATAAGAAATTTGTAAGAGATAATTTTAGACATGTAAAAACAAGGAACAGATACCAGTTGTGATTAGAATAACCAATTGTGATCTCACTGGAAATTATGTTATTTTTCACAAGCAATACTTCATTTCTTCTGTATCCCTAAATAACCAATTTGAACAATATAAACAATTCATCTTCCATGAAAAAAATACCATGACTTGTCCATTTATACTTTTATATGTTTTGTGTTATAATTGATATTTTATGCATCTTATTTTATGCATGTTCATATTTTTCACTTATTCAATGTGTGGCCACAATGATGGAAATTAAAAATAGAAAAGTCACAATGAGAACTAGACCCAAACTTGCCCCTTCTGCCAAAACAGGCATAACATTTGAATTACATTTCCATTTGGATGAATCCTTGGACTAACGCTAAAAATTTACTCTCCCTAACCCCAACACACACATCTCTCCGGAGTATGTATGAATGGTGATTTAAATCTGCCTTCATGAACATGACCAAAAAATCAATTGTGAACCATTTGTAATCTTTTGACCAAATGTGCATTCTTCACTGCTGCATGTAATTAACCTTTGACCTAAGAACACCATTTGGAATATAAAAAAACAAAGTTCAACTATTTCTTTCATTCAGTTTGACTTTATTTTAAAAATATAAAAACATTCCAATTACATGCATGCATAAAATTCAAAACACTAGTTTTAAGGAATTTTGCAAATATAAGTCACAAACACAACTGACTAGGATAGGTACAGGATATAAAAGCTACAATCGTAACACGATTTCTTTTAACACACATAATTTCATTCAATACTCTCTATCATTAAAATACTATACACTTATCACATGCAACCTTGATCTAAATCCGCTGTCAACAGAGAAATTGCAGTCTCTCACCGTGTATACCTATTCAGATTGGACAATTTTCTCTAGGATGTTTCCGATGCATTCAGTAACTGCAAATGTTAACTATAAAAAGGTTGTTGAGTGAAAATCATATACATTTAATAACGTTAGCAAATAACTTTAGAAGTTGTACGCAGGTGTTTAATCATACTATTTGTTGCTTATTTAGAGACTGAATGGAAATATTCTAGTCAAATTAATTTGCATTTTATAAGTACTACAATCTTTTGAATTTATTATTATAAATAAACACTTTTTTCATAGACATTTAATGTGATTTAGAGTTTATTTGTAACAACTACAATTTTACGCCAGTAATACAGAGATCTAAATACATTCCAGTTCCAATTCCATCAAGGACTTGTATAGAAGGATAGGAAACTTACACCTCTCAACTAAATGTTGGTAAAATAGCATGCAAGTAATAAAAAATTGCAAATTTCCAAACATTCTGAATTGTTTTCCAAGCTGAACAATTTAAAAAAATACATTTACATGCATAAAAACACAGCAATTAAATAGTTTTATGTTTAACATATATTCAATTATACAGACTAAGAAAAAGTAATAGATTTTGTCCTGAGTAAATATGATAAAACTCATTTATATTCACCCCCCCCCCCCCCCCATATTTTAATGAATAATCATATTTATCCATTTGAAATTCGAAACAGAAAGTTGGCAAAATGGAAATGGATCAATTATTAAGACTCATTTACTGGTATATGTTGCATTCAAGCCAATTTCAATGCATCATTAATGTAAAACTTATTCTTGTTGAAGTATTTGTGTTTCTGGAGGAAATAATACTTCTACTTGTACATCATGTACTACTTAATAATTTAATAAAAGTAGTAGACACTCTGATATGCATGGTCCCTTCACTGAGTACAAATGTTAAAGCATACATACAACAATGGATTATTATGACAGTTTTGTCAACATATTGAAAGTGAAATTGACATAATTCGAAATGGTGTTAAGTTTCCCCATGCACTATCTGAAAATGATTATTTTGTATATTGTTGTACCAAGTAATGTCCTTTCTCTTACCAATGTAATCCTAACATACCAACATTTTCCACATTATGACATTAATGTTACATTTTTCCAAATTTTTATAATTTCTTTAGTTTAGTTTATACTGATTTATTTTAGCTTGACTGCAATGAAAGCTTAGAGCTTATATGAACCACTCTTGAGTCCGCTTCCTGGGTAGAACCAGTACTGAGTGTTGTTTTATGAGGCACTGGGTTGAGCTGGGGATCGAACCTGCAACCTCTGGCATGAGTGGCCAACACTCTGTCCATTAGACTACCAACCCCACTTTTAATAATTTCTTTAACACCACCCTCAATCCTTACTACTTAAATGACGTTTAGCCATCCCTAATAAAAATATTTCCTGTTAAATTATGTTTTTTTAAATATATACTATAAACATAGATTCTTAAGCGGACAATTTTATTCCTTTCCTTCGCGAGATTCTGGTGCCTGCATCAATGAGCCATGCTGTCTGCTATTGAAAGTTGAAAAAAAGAAAATCGAACCAAGAAATATCCCTTACCTCTGCAATAAATAGATTCATGTATAATTAATATTTCAAAAGGATTTATTTCACCATAATGTTTTTTATGATTTTACATTTAGTCTTTAGATATTATGTAAGACATCTGTAGACAGAATATGATTAAAAAAATATTGTTTATTTCAATTTATTCATTTTTGTTTCCAGAAACTCTGTTAATTCCGTAAATATTTTGACGTTTTCATATACACCCAATCAATATATCTACACATCTTTTGCTAACTATATAGCCAAACAAAAATGATTCAATGTTTTGTGAATAAACTTTGGTAATTAATTGGGGATCAACTGAAGATTAACAATGGATTGTGAAAACAACAAAACGCATACATTCAATCAACCAAACTATGTTCAGGGATGACAAATATGTATTTACACCGAAATATAGTAGGTACTTGTCTCACTACACAGTTACACCCCTTTTTCCACGGTAACATGATTCTTACGCTTATAAAAAAATGCCTATGTAATTTGGTTTTGAAACATTTTCAAAATGGTTCATAGTGGTTGTGATTTCTTGCTGCAGATGAGTAGAGCAAAAGTTGGCATAGCATATGCAGCAATTATTCATAACTGGTGTTAGAAAAGCGACTTTAATAGGATTTCATCATACATGTATGCATGTATTTATTAGCATTTGAGGACTACTTTTTTCAAAAAATCTCATTGTGTCACTGCATCCTCTTTCGAAAAAAAAACAACTTGGTCAACCTACCAGTTATTGTGCATTTTTATGTGGTTTACATTCCTGCTATGAATAAATACTGTTGAATTCTTTTTTTACCATGGAAATCCTAAACCTTATTTTATATAGAACAAAGAACAAATTTCAACTGTGTAGAAAGACCTTTACTGTGACCAATCCGAAGAAAAGTTTATACAGGGTAATATGCTAGTAATTCCACTATCATATTATTGTCTGCAATGTTTGTAAGGTCTCAACACATTTTTTATACCGTTCATAATGTGTGAGATTAAAGTTGTTTCAGTAAAAAACTTTTTAAAGTTTGAGGCATTCAACATTAGACAGTAGAAAATGCCGAAAGTCTGCGCTTAATCAAGGTGTTAAATAAATGTTTATACATACTGAAATAATCAAATAGTAATACTATGGCACCATCCATATAAGTCACGATGAGATGATTTGATGTTTAAACTGCTCTGGGCTGAACCACAATATACTTTCTGTATGAAGTCATTGCAACTGGAGCCCGTTTCACTAACCTTCGTAAGTCTAATGATTTTCATATGAAAAAAAAATGACACCTAGAACATTTCGTTTGCGCTGTATTTTTGCAAATTTTAAAAAGAATACTATTTACAAGGCTAGCAAAAGTTTGAAAAATAATACAAGTGAAACACTGAATGCATTTCAAGAAATTCTCTGTAACTTCAACTTTTACACTAAGAAGTTTGTAAACTTATGAACGTTAGTGTAACCGGTCCCTGGTCAAAATATGCAGCAGAGTTCTGTGCTGGACTCCCTGTGTATAATACAACATAATGGCAAATGCAAAGAAATATTTCAGTTATGCTAATGTAGAATGATAATACAATCCAAATGTCATGGCAACTGTCCAGGCTGCACAAACCCACCAGGTCATAAATGATAAAATGCCTCTATAAAACAATGGTGTAAATACTGCACGTAAATCTGAGAAAGCCAAGGAATACTGCACTGCTTTATCTACTATTGTTTCTGTTGTGTTGCTGGCCATAGTTGCATTTGTGGAAGATTGAGATCTCTTAAAGGAGGTTATATAATTCTCTGCAGTTTCGCCAAACGTGGCAGACCAAGAGTAGTCACCAAGTGTTTTGTACATGAATGCCATAAACAAAAGCATTATGACCGGTGTCAGATACTGAAGCACAATAACACCAACAAAATAGAACACGCGGGCAACCATTTTCTGAAGCTCAACATTGCTTATTCTTCCACTTTCCTTACGCAAGTTTAAGACTTTCTCGTAAGCAGAGTTCAGATGTGTCTGTACATGTGTCGGAAGCAGCACCAATCTTACAATAATCAGCACGACAAACATAGCAATCCTGACATTGTCGAACACCTGTTCTGTGAACATTTTTGTTGTCACTTTCCAGTGAATTCCACATAGAACATCACGACCAATAGGTTTTACCCACAAAAGTAAAATAATATACGGTAAAATAAAGTTGAGATGTAGCAGTACTTGCTTTGTTGGACTTTCTTTGCTGTACTTAAGAGCATCTAAGTGAAGTTTTGCCATTCTCAAACCTGGGAAGGTCAATAAAGCACCAATAATTGAGCATATAAACGCTAATATTATTTTAAATGTCATGAACCTAACAGGGCCAGCAGATTCAATTCCTTGCTTCTCGAGAAAAATATTTGCACCTTCTGTAAAATTACTGTAACCAGTCTCCAATCCAAATTCTAAAATATTTTCATTCACCACTAAAACACCCATGGCAAACACAAGAAATAAGAATCCAAATGTGACGACGAGAATTCTCTCTCCTCCGTCCTCAGCCTTAAAATAGAGAGCAGTCTGACTGAGAAGCAGACGGATACAGAATCCAACAGCCAACATACACCACAGGATGCTTATGTTCATCTCATTCCAGTCTCCCAGGATGTAGTATATCTCCGTCAATACATACACCATTACAGCACTCACGGAAAAATCCACCAGCCACAGGTATTCACCATAGTAATGCAAATGGATGAGGTCAATGGCTTCAACTTTTGTTGCATCTAGCTGGAGTGGGGTACTCCGAGGGATGGTGAATGTTTCATCCTTGGATTCCTTGTTATTTGCCCCTTTCTTTGGTTCATGTTTCTTGTTTTTCCCTTTGGAGCCTCCTGTAGACTGGATCCCTGCAGCAGTTTTCAGGTCATCATCTGTTGGATATAAATAGCGAACCAGTCTTCCTGCAACAAAGCATTGTACAACATTAATACAACTTAGAATCATATATTGAATACAGTTTTCTGGCACCTACCTGGCATGTAGAGAATATAAGTTCATGGGTTTTTCCGTGCGGATGGAAAATTCCAACCTGAGAGATAACTGTCTTAATGGTAACAAGGATCAAAACACTGTCTCAAGCAGACACCGTCGCGATACGATGGAAAAATTGTTGAAAGCGATGCTTAACACCATACAACAACCTTTCTGTTTGCACATGTAGCATATATTTTGATAAGCTCAGGTTTTTATAATCAACAAATTTAAGTTGTTTCATTTTTAAAGACCAAAGGGCAGGTGCATGTAATTCACTTGTTAAAGATTCTTGTCTTGTCGACTGTATGGTAAATATGTCTGATGTCAGTGATTTTTTTTCATCATTTTGGGAAAATGACCAATACCCTTGGAATTGGGAATTATAGCAATGTTTCCATTAACTTGGGGAAAACTTTTGCATTAAATATATTTGTTCAACTTCATAAAAATGTATACACTTGCTTCTCTGGCCATTTATTTAAAGAATCAATGTCATACTCAATTTAGAATGGGGACAACTTTGTTTATCTTATCAAGGAATTATGGCAAGTTTCAAGTTTCAATTATTGAAGTTTTCAATTGGGAATTTTTTATTACTCAACTGGGAAAAAAGATACTATTTGCCATTGGGATTATGACCCAATAACTGCTATAAAAATGGCTGAAAAAAAAACACTGTATGTATATCAATTACATCACTTGTATCACAGCTCCAGGGTAAAGAATGTCTCTCACATCCGATAATTTATATTATACTCTTCTTTATTGACAGTAACTACTAGCCCTGGGCCATACTTGAACATTTCTTTGTCTGTTGGTTCTTGATCAAATAAATAAATAGGTGGGTTCATTTATTTTTTTGAAAAGAAGGAGCATTTTAAATTCATTATATGATCAAATGAAAATATTCGAAAAGGTAGTTATTTAAAAAACAAGGGTTTTAGTAGAGTTGATTGAGTAGTTCCCTTTCATGCTGATGAAGATATACTCCTGACAAGCAAAAATAACTGAAAATAAAGTAGACTGGAAGATAATTATGTTGTTATTCAATATAGAGAAATGGCACCATAACAGAAAATTAGGTTTTTCATGTTTTCCCTAAGACTATGTTAGAGTTTGAAGCCATAGATCAAATATGACCAAACGTTATGATTTGAACAAACCTAGGAGTAAAAATATAATTGAATACTAATGGAATATAAATGTTATGGCAACTCTTATGTTTGTTAACAGTTTTAAAAAAATTTCAGCCACAAAATTGATTGAACATTTAGCGTCATTTTTACCCCATCGAGGGCTAACAGACAATCAGTTAATCTTACCACTGTTTTCTGGGATCCTGAAAGGTTAACCAGTATTCGAGCACACCCACTCTCCAGAAGTAAAGGATAACTTTATCACTTGCATCAGCGATGAGAGATGAAAAAAAATGAGACACAATGTCGTTTATCAATCATCACGGAGACTTTTACCATGCTGGGATTCGAACTCACGGCCCCAGGATTGATAGTCAGACGCGTAACCGACTGAGCTAATATGGCCCGGCAGGATAGGCCAAGTGTCAGATTTAAACAAATGTGGTAAAGTACTGGACTATAGGTCTAAAGGACAATGAGAGATGAACAATGGACACAGGGTGATCACAAATATACGAGCTTATAAAGTACATAATGAAATAAAGCTTAATAAACAATAAAATGTTAGTCAGAAAAAAAAAATTGATATATCAAACAATTTAAAGAACAAAATGTTTATGTTGTAGGAACATTTTTACACACCTGCAAGTAGCCATCTTCCAAAGGAATAAAAGCAGGAGAGTTTCTGCAGAAAGCTGAATATGATCAAACTGAAGACCAGCTGGGCTCCCAACACAGCCATTGTCAGTCCAAGTTCTTTCTTTCAAATCTGTAAAACAAAACAATTAAATGACTTTGTTCAAAGTAAATCTTTTAGTAAGTATGTATTTAAATACAGCGTTGTGTAAAGCTCCCAAGCTTTCAAGACCGTGAAACTAATTTAAACAGTATTTAATAAAGACTGTTCCATACCAATATGAACAGTGATCATTACTTTTTCTTTTCTTGTTGTTTTCAAAACAATCATTATTGGGAAAGAGAAAAAATCGTAATTAATTTGGAAGACATCAACCCTACATTTTTTAGATCCACAACTGTTCAGTTAGTTTTGAGCACATGTCACAGTCAGCAAAAATGACACTGTGTCATCTGAAGGTTTTTAATTAATAGCATACTACTGTCTCATAAATCCAAGCTGTGTCTATTTTGCTGACAAAAACTGCATTGATCAACTGACCATTAACCAACTGACTATTATTGTATATTCTATTTACTGGTATTTATTGGTTTTTAATAGCGGCTATAATAATTATTATAGATAGGTGTTACTATTCACTACATAAGATAAGATGATATATTGTAGATTAATTTTACAATGATATATCATTTTGATTTTTTTTATTTCAGATGTAAGCTATTGTATTTATATTTTTATAATATTTAATTGTTTTATAATTTAAATTAACTGAATATATGTATGTCTTATCCAAGGTAGTGTATACCATCAATTGTGACAAGTTTAAAACATAAATATAATTTTATTAGAACAAACACTTAATACACCATATGTTGAATTGTAAAATAAATGCAAGAGGTCCAAATGGACCTTAGTTGCTCATCTTATTTCACCTGTAATTTTTTTCTTCAAATTATGAATGGACAAGTCTATGAAGAAAACAAATAAGTCTCCTAACTGGGTCCCAATGGACTCCCAACCCTTATTTCTGAACAAGCATGAAACAACTATTCTTCGGAATGAATGAATGAATGAATGAATAGGGTTTTACGGCGTACCAACACATTATAGGTTATTCGACGCCAATAGGAAGGAAGATTCCTGGTTCACTCTACATGTACAAAAACAACAAATTAACATACAGATTTAAAAAAAATACACCAACAAATGAATATGCAGAATGAACCTAGAACCTTGATACCTGCAGAACTGCAGAGTTTCAGCAAATTCTATCGTATTACTCAAATTGTCGCCTCTTACAACATGTATGAGCCACAGTGGTCCTGTTCTTGCCATCACTCATATGGCTCCCTGAAACATGTAGGGGCTGATAACTTAACCACAATAGTGAACATGACAAAAAATGATAAAATGAACATGACACCCATTCAGAGGATTCCTACCCCTCTGCAGAGATCGGCAGTGATTCTATTCTTTGCCGGAACCACACAGGCTCTATTCGTAGGAAAGCACTTTATACACTTCATATATACTGTGAAATCATTCTTTTCGTGGTGGACTAATTTTTATTGATTTTGTGTGTAGCCTCAACAGTGAAATCAAATTCTGGACAGTGAAATAATCAGACAAAATTTTCTTGCATACTGGACAAGGATTTCCATGTTATTGCATGTTATTCAATGTTACTGGGTATGGATTTTTCATCCTACACAAATTCATCCTAACGAGATGATTTGAAAATGAAACTTACTATATATTTTACGTAAGAATAAGAATTGAATATGGACTATGTATATTTGGAAAGTCTTTAGTCCTGAAAAGTTTGTGGCACAGACTGGGATGGTGTGAAGATAGGTAATTTTTGACACAGACCTGTGATTGGGGCTGCTCGGTTCATATAATGAAGACGGGTGGCAAATATAGGGTAAGAGGATTAAGCAAAAATGGGACAAGGTGCTGCACCGTTTTATTCTGCTCTAGATACAATCACTGCAATCAGATACCAGTCTTTAGTTAAATGCACTCCTGTTTAATTTGATAAACATAGAGTAAGTCCCAGTTGTAAGCTAAAATCAAATACTGAGAAACTTCAATCACCCATGACAAGATAACTGCATTGGTACATAGCACTGGTGAATTTTAGTGCAAATTTTTTCAGTGACCAGGAAAAGGTAAAGTCTGAGAGCAATATACTCAGTTAAAGTTTCATCAGTTACCTGCTTAGTTGTAACTCTGGAAGTATCTTGGTGCAGGCCATACCAGACACCTGCAGTTTATTACTTAATTCACAGAATATATCAGTACATTTACTGAAATGCAACTATTTAGTTTTATTAAATATTTTATAATACAAACCTGCCAGAAATAATTATATTGGATTCAACATTGAATCAGTTTCAATGTAGTATACCCGTGAAATAGGTACTCAACAAATATGGATAAAATAGGTCACACATTATAGCAAAGAAAAATAACTTAAAAATTCTACCCGTTTGACAATATAGCAATACCTGATCTTCCTTAGTAAAAAAGAGTTCAAACATGTTTAAAACTGTAAGTTAGTTTAAACTGATTTATTTTACTTTGATTGTGAAAGTTATTACACACTTGATGTCTACATGGGTAGAACCAGTACTAATCATATACGGGAAAAAGTGCCTTGCTCAAAGACACCACAAATAGCTGGATTGAACCACAAGCCTCTGATCCTGAGTTTGATGCTCTACCACTGGACCATAATTTATTTACTGTTCAGGTCTCCGTAATGGTGAAATTAGGCCATGATTACAAATTCATTTTTATCGTTCAATACATCATGCGGCTGCCACTTATGTGCGCGATATGAAAATTAATCAGAAATTACCACATCGTTGAAACACAAAACTGTTAAATATGCTGCAGGGATATTTATAATCATTTTGTACCCGTCCGGCCGCTGATTCAAATAAAATCAAATAATTATTTATTAAACGTTGGTACAACATATAAACAGTAAACATAAGCTGCATATAAACAAGAACTTATATAGAGGAATAGAAAACTTGCATCTCTCTACTAAATAATGATAAAATAGCATGCAAATAATTAATAGATTATAATTTAATTTGTAGAGAATGATATTGTGCAAAGACAGAATTTTGATTTGTATTTCTAAGATGAATGGAAGTTAGGATATTTGAAAATGGGATTTTGCAAGATTTGGCATCAATACGCAAGTATTCATATCTCATTCCCTTGTATTTCCTTAATAATAATATACGAGTCCTTGATATAAATCTTTTGAAGCAATGGAGGTTTTGATCAAATTTTATTTTATTGTTAACCTCTTACTCTAATAGGGGATTTATCACCGGCGCAAAGCGCCGGTGAAAATCACCGGAACGGCATTGTACACGCGTCCGTTAAATTACAAGTGATGCTTATTTATTTTTTGTATTTCCGGTTTATGCACTGGTGTGTCAAGGACTGTAACCCGTACAACTTAAATAGTTGGTTCCCACGATTGGTGAAAAATGGTGCATGACGGCAACCAAAAAATTAACTGGAGGAGTAAGCTCCCTTGACGAAAAAAGTGCACGTTTGGCTAAACCAAATAACTTACTCTTTCCATACTTCAAAAAGTAGTTCGATAAGTATATGAAGAAATGTTACGGTAATACGCATTATTACGTTACGTACACAATGTGTTTATGATTTAACAATATATATATATACAATTCATGTATACTTATTGAATGAAATTGATAAATAACACTTTCGATTCTGCCATCCGAACAATATGACTACAGCTGAGGGACACCAGCAGCCAACATATTGTTGTCTAGAATCTTAGTACAATTATACGTAGATAAAGGCTGATACACTTGTTATTTTGCCCGCTACGATAGGTGTACTATTTAATCAGTTATTGTAGATGCACGGTCTTGGAAGTATTGCCACTTACAAATAATGCTATGTAATGCTTCGTGGACAAGTAGTTTTCGTTACAGATCGTGACACCGTGACAGCTGTGTTGACATATCTGCATGAGACGTAATTAACACTGACAAAAATGATGTCTTCAGTCAGTCAGTCTTTGTTTGTTTACCCTCGCAGCTTTGCTCTAGACATTTTGTCGTCTACATATACAGTGCTAATTTTGAAAGTATTAGAACCAATACTGTATTTATAACATGACTTGCCTTGTTTCAAATCATTTTCTCTGCTAAAATTGATATGGTAGTCTAGTTGTTAGCAGGGGTATTTTTTTATTTGTTAGTATGGGGTAAATCGTGTCGCTGTTGTTAGGATACATTATTGCTTCAGGATCCAGGGGTCTCCAGTTTCATTCCCGGTTGGGTTTCATCACAGTAGCTTATTCGGGCAAGTAAATGAAAGTGTTGTGAATGTACATAGGTCACTTACAACATGTTAAGCTAGCTATTATAGTGTGGTAGTTGAAGTGCACTGACTGTATTGGAAGTTGAGCAATGAAGTACAGGGTTAGTACTCGGATGGGTGACCGCTGTCATTTTAATGGCGACGAGGATTAACTTTCAAACCTGTGTCTGCACAAATCTCTCTTTCCTTCAGATGGAACTGGATATAGCCAGGAACTGTGGGAAGCCACAGGCTGTGCAGTTGGGGGCTAAGCCCTAAAGGTTAAAGAGGGGAGGAGTGTAGTGAATGTATATAGGTCACTTACAACAGCCTTGCTGTTAAGCTAGCATGGTTGAAGTGCACTGACTGTAAGTTGAAAGTTAAGCAACGAAGTACAGTGTTAGTACTCGGATGGGTGACTGCTGTCACTTTAAAACCATGCAGTCTTTTGAAGGGGATTTAAAGCAGTTGGTCCCGTGTCCAAGGAGAGTCATTCCCGTGATGTTGATCAGTGGAATAAGCTTCCATCGCATTCATGAAGAGTTTGACATCCCTACCTGATGGCGAAGGGGATAATCCAGTAAAGAAATTAAAGTGCCTGTAAAATACTTGTAAACATGTGCACTTTGTGCCTGCACATTATCCTCTGGTTAGGGTGTTGCAGTGTAAGTAAGATAGAAAGGAAGAATTATAAAGGTTTACAATGCGCCTGGAGATGGCAACTGTTTTTCCCTACTGCCTGATGGGGCTGTGCATTGGCGTTTTTTCATTGGCGTTGCATATCGCGATACTTCATTTTCAGAATGAATGTATCAGATTATTGTGCCAGCTAGTGATGCACCGGTTGACAATATAGACTTGGACTATTATGCCGCATGGTGATACATCGGTTGACAACATAATATCAGACTATTGTGCCAGCTAGTGATGCACCGGTTGACAACATAGTATCAAACTTATGCCAGTTAGTGAAGCACCGGTTGACAACATAGTATCAGACTATTATGCCACCAAGTGTTGCATCGGTTGACAACATAGTATCAGACTATTGTACCAGCTAGTGATGCACTGGTTGACAACATAGTATCAGACTATTGCGACAGCTGGTGATACATCGTTTGGCAACATAGTTTCAGACTATTGTGCCAGCTAGTGATGCATTGGTTGACAATATAGTATCAGACTTTTGTGACAGCTAGTGAGTGGTGCACCGGTTGACAACATGGTAGCAGCCTATTGCAACAGCTAGTGATGCACTGGTTGACAACATAGTGGCAGACTATTGTGACAGCTAGTGATGCACCAGTTGACAACATAGTTACAGACTAGACGACAGGGAAAACATATCTCTATAGAAATGTTTGTTTTTATCTGTATGAAAATACCGAGGCAACTAATAGCATCTTGCTTCTTAAGTACATTTTACAGTGATCTTTTTTCAATCATTGTTTCCGAAATGAAAGTGAACAGCATGTTATTTCTCATAGCTACAACAGTAGAACATATGAAGTGATCACCTCTATTTAGCAACCACACATTTCCTTACTTTTTTTTTTATATACATATAATCCTATGTTACTATAATTTCTTTAAAATGCAGAGTAGACAGATTGGTTGGAACTGTTTAAATACTTGAAAAGCAGCATTTATATTAAACAGTTGTAATACCATGCCATTTATTTGATACTTTTGGCCGCTTAGGCTTAATTAAAATATTTTGTAGGGCTGTGTATTGCTTGAGAAATAGTGATGACCGGGCTGGGGATTGAATATACAATCTTCCACAAGCAAGGCGGATGCTCTACCCCTGGGCCACTGGTGCGGTTTTACAGGATGGAGGATTTCCAGTAAATACTTAACTAGCTCCTCTTCAGCACTGATTGTATGTTAAACCAAACACAGTACTGAACATGCATACTTCTGTGTTTGAAAATGATTTTAGTTGGTTACTTGCTGTATTGCAATACACTTGATAAATACAGTTGATTAAGGCATGTTATACACGATATGCCATATTGTGATATAACGCAATTTCAATATATTGCTACAGTCCTACATTTCCAGTTGATCCACAACAATCCTGCTGGTTGGAAACATTTTTTACCCCACCCCTCCAATAAAAATATTGTTGTTCATATAATATATTCTAGGTCTTTGCTTGTCCTTTCTCTGTCCATATCCTTTAAAAGGATTTTCAGATTGGCTGCATATTAAAAATGTCCCCTACCTACCTACCCACCTCCTATCTGGTATGGGTTTGAAGTGGCAAACAAACAATTTTTTAAGGGTGGTCTTAGTTATCACATATTCAGATAATATAATGTACACTTGGTTTGTGGTGTCAGGGTACATCTCTATAGTGTAAGCTAGCACACTTTTCTGTTTGAAAAGAGTTCCAGGTTCAAGTCCTGGTGGGGATCTTGACACCCTTACGAAGTTGTACAAACTAAAAACTCCATTATATTTGTCAAAATTTAAATAAAAGTGTAATAGATGGTGTAAATACAATGCCGACCTTTCTTTACCAAGACTGTACACATGAGTGCCCATAGCCAATTGACACAGGTAATTATTATATATACATGTATAAGACAATACAATTGATATGGGCATAAAGCTATATGAATGTGGCAACTAGAACTATTACCTGAATACATATAGACAACCAGGTTGGACTCAAAACCAGTCTCAAAATGTTACAATCATGTAGTAATGAAAGTAAATAAAACAGAAGAGATGAAACTAACAGAGAAATACCACAAGTTCTGTTTGTTTACAATAACTGAGACATATACATTAAGTCACTGACAATATAGTTAAACCTGTGTTAGTGGTCACCTTTATTAAGAAACCATTTGTTGTAAACAGCCACAACCTAGACACCGGATTCTGTCAGCCAGAACTATAATATGAATGTAAGTGTTGTTTAAAACATTCTGTACAAATTATTTTACCAAATAATTCTTTAAAGACTGCACCCAAATATGTACATCTATGGGTTGTTGTTTTACTACCAGGTATTTAACCATGATAAGTGATATCATTTAATCAAATAGGTGATATCATTTATAGTACAAGTAATATCACTTATTCGATTTATGAATAAGTGATATCCTCTATTCAAATAAGTGATATTACCTCTTTGAATAAGTGATATCTCTTATTAATATGGTTAAATAGAAAAACAGCACCCCATATACATAAAATCTTTTTGGTGATATATTTCAAAAAGTGGATTATTCAACCAGTTACTGGTTTATGTCACTGATTCAACCAAAGTTGAAAAATTAAGAATTACTATATACTACTTAAAAAGACTGTTACACTGATATATACTTAATGAAACACATAAAAAATATTTGGTGGCAATTTATTCCCTAAACAAAAATAGATTTGACACAAAAGTAGCACCTCTGCACAAGTAAGTCCATTTGTATCCCGCTATATACCTTTGGTAACTGAGGTTACTTGTTATATGTCTTTGGTATCCTAGAAAAAACATTTATGCTAAATAATTTTTCACATTGTAGTTAAAATTAGAAATATTAAAAAATGTCTCTATCCCTGGTTACTGATTATCCTACTTTGTCTTTTTGGCACTCTAGATTACTACAGCAAATATACATCAAAATTTAAGAAATACTAAAAAAAAATGTCTTTATTTCTGGTTACTTAGTTATCCTTTTTTGTGCATAGCACATGGTCCAGTGGTAGAGCACCAAACCCATGATCAGAAGGTCGTGGGTTCGATCCTCCGCCATGGCTATGTGTGATGTCCTTCAGCAAGACACATTCCCGCATATGCTTAATACTGGTTCTAACCAGGAAATCTTCGAGCGTGATTTGTCGAAGTTGTAAGAACTTGTTTCACAATCGAAGTAAAAATAAATAAGTTTAAACAAATCCTTTCTTATCTTTTGTAACTGATGGTTACGACAGCAAATATTCAACATCCAAGCAAGGACCTACATAGATTCTATATACTTCTTTGAGCGGACTTGCACATGGACTTACAAACAGACTTACATATTTTGGCCCATATATGAAACGATAAAAATGCTATACAACTGTATTTTCTATTAAACTTTATGGCAATTTATTATTTTGACAGTTATAAATCTTATCCTGATACACTGATATTAAATAATTTACATATACATTGACTGGAATTGATAAATCCCCTTTTAGGCAGTGCCTTATTACATATTAGTTGCTCGTTTAATGAATATAAGCTTTCCATGTCCTAATATAATATTTATAATTTTAATCGAACTTAATTGAGTACGAAAGCAAATGTTGTGGGTGGGGTACCCATGTTAAATTTGATCTGAATAGTTAACAAAATCCATACTTAAAAGTAAAATAAAAAACTTTATATTCAACAAGAATAAATATAAAATAAATGAAATGCAACTTGTATACACGTATACCTTTGACAAAGTTATTCTTTATTTTATTTTTCTTTAAACTTGAAACACGGTCAACACAATGCCGGAAACCACGAACCGGATAGTCTTGATCATATGCCACGCTTGCTTTTGTAAAGTACTCTTTTAGGCTGGTACTCTGCCCATCTAACGAATGGAGAGTAACGGAAAGAAGTTTGAAAGAGTACCAAAATAAACCTCGTTTAGAAAAGCAAGCGTTGCATATGATCAAGACTACGGAAATAGTTTACAAGCTCCCGTAAATGACGGCACCTTATCCATTGCCGTAGTAATTACGGTGCTTACTATTACAAAAATGCGAATTTATAAGGATTTTTCAAACTCGTAAAATGCCCCCCCCCCACCACCCCAAATAAACCATGCCTTTATATACTCACTGACCTCGTATTGCCAAAAGCATATCTCAAACATGCCAAAATAATACATTGAAAAGGAATTCCTAATTTGAGCTACGCGCCTATGTTAGACTAAAATAGATTTCCTGCTTGAAATTACAACATATTTTGTGACGTATTAAATGAGTCACATGTTTTCATTTTGATTTCAATTTAATTTGTTATACAGGTTTACACATGGTAAAAACTGAACAGTTGCTCAGGTCGCCAAACAGTATTTAAGTGCTGTGTATTCTTAGAATTGGGATTTCATATTAAGTATACCACTCCAATTTAAATATCGTTTTTGTCATGGTTTGGTGGGTTTGACAAACCAAACCATTCAAATTTTTAATTATTAATGATAATGAGATGCTTTTTATCCATTTTAATGATTATTTCATTTTTTAGACATTAATAGCGTTTCCCCCCTGATATACTCCGTTTCAAATAACACACCAAATGTATACAAAATACATGTTTCCTCCTCACACACATACCAGTTGGGCATATAGATACATCACAAAGTGTAATTTACAGTATATACTTTAAATTGCAATCACACAAGGAAGTAAAATATTCTCAATTCAACAACTTAACCATGCATCATTTAATACAGAACTTACACATTAGAAAGCCTCCGTAAGATTGTAGATATTTTAAATGATTAGAATGATAAAAATTAGCATATACAAATATAAAATTGATAAAAATATATACATGCTGCTAAGGAATTAATTGAGATTTTGTGAACGCTCCCGTATCCACGCAAAATCTCGCAATATCTTGTTTTCAATTTTCTTAACTTTCATTCATCTTAGGAACACAGATCAAAATTCTTACATTGCAGAAAGAAATTCTCATCAAAACAATACCATTTCCAACAATTTGTGCTTAAAATTGTTGCAGTACTCCTGATTACAAAATATGTATACTGCAGCTAAAATTACAAGAACTTTTATTTTAAACCTCAATACCTTAAATAATCAAGGAAATATATAAGTCCTTGCTTTAATTTAAGATCATTTTCTTTTAGATCGAAACAGTTAAGCATTTAAGATTACATACAACTTACATTTTATGCAAAAGAAAAAAGCTCCCTTTGAATTATGCAAGATTAATTTGCCAAATAATTAATCCTTCGTGTGCTATTTTATCATCATTGAGCCAGGAGATGCACGTTTCCTACCCGCATATATACTTCATTGGTACGGCCTGGGAATCGGCAAAGTTCAAAATTATTGTCCATGAAAGAGGGTGTAATTTATGTTTGTCTTGCTAATCTTTTACAAGTAAGTTTACTGCTCATTATATACCCGCTCTGTTTTTTTTATACAATAAGAAAATTGAAACAGAGTTATATAAACCGTTATAAACAACGACACGTTAGCAAATTTAACGAAATCTCCCAATGGAATATTTTAACGTGTATAATTAGGCATATTCTTGCTAGTTTAGTTTAGTGTTTACACACAGTGATGTAATAACATATGCATCTGGTGTTAATGATATTCAACGAGGAAGTGGCTAAAAACCAGATGACACGCTTTAGACAAACATTTTACAGAGTATAGGCCTTATTTCACAATTTCTTTATAACATTATCTGTCTGTAAAGTACATTAATGGCATCAACTCCTTGTTAATGTGAACATCGAATGTACGTTTTATTCAAACGGTCTTGCCACAGTTGCGAGATAGAGACAAACTCGTACACAAGTCTAAAGAAATCCAACATTGGGATAAACTTGTAAAAATACATATATACTGACGATATCGCGCAACATGGCCTGGGATTGACAAAGATACTGGTTCTGATTCCATACCAACGACCAGTGATACCTCAAAAGTTTTTAACGTCCGTATGTATGATTGTATCATGAATGAATGCGGTCGATATGACGTAGCACAATATATGCTTGTATGCTGTTACTTAGAAAATCTAATAGCAATGTTCCAATCGTTCCTAAAATGTCCATCTTTGATAGAATATTACTACGGAATACAAGGTATTAAGTCACTGCCCGTGCCTTATTCACTGTGAAAACAATAGTTGATGGTGAACAATCAAATTGAACCATGGTGGACTTTGAAGTACCTTAAGGCACTGTATTAAGATCAATTATGTCCCTATGCCACATAAACGAACTCCCTGACTGTGTCAACTCGTACCGCAATTAGAATAAAATGCTATTTTTTGCCGCAATTAGAAACATTTCTTTAAGTTTTATTCTGCTCGCCGTCTTTTACCTCAATCCCAGGAAACGGGTTTTGTGTATGTGCGCAAGCGCAGACAAGCTGTAACATTCCAAGATTTGACAGTGCAAACACTAAATTAATATTATAGCTGGATTTTCACAGTTAAATAGCTAAACTCTACCAAAATGTTCAGTTTTGTGTCATTGATTTGACTTCTCTTTATTGCAGACGGTAAATTGTTTATTACGATTATATTTTTAAGTGAATTTCCGATAATAATTTGCGATCTTCACAAAGAGTGTTTTTAAATAGGCAGGTAAATAAGACTTCTTCTATTTGTTAAAATGCATGACCACTCTGATTCATCGACACTCTTTTTGACTATACATGCCATTGTGAGGCATAATAATATATGCAGATTAAAAACTGATAAAAACATGAGTGACTTCGATCAATGTTGAGCAATTGACCCGAAGCTCTCTTTGGTCTGGGTCGTGGCTATGTACCCTGGCAGCAGATTGTACAGATGGGAAGAAGCTGTGCATTAGTCTTGATCAATATCCTCTGGTTGATGGTGCAGTAGGTTGGAGGTGCACAACTGCTTGGATGTCTATTAGGTTGTGGCTGATCCTGTAGGCCATGACAAACAGCATGTTCTCTTCTCCATTTCAGAGCGTGAGCCGGGCCCGATTAACAATCCAGGGGTTGGGAGTTAATCTCCGTGATGATTGATTTACAACGTCATGTCTCATTACCATTTGCCTCTCACCGCTGATTCAAGTGGGAAACTTATCAGTTACTTGCAGAGATTGGTGTGCTTAAGTACTGGTTAATCTGTCAGGATCCCAGGAAACAGTGGTTAGGTTAACTGATTGTCTGTTAGCCCTCAATGGCATAAAAATGATGCTAAATATTCAATCAATCTGTTTCAGAGATGGTTTGAAAGTACTGTTGTCCCCATGCATCAATTTTAATTCCATTCTTTGGACTGCAATTTAAAACATTTATTCCTGTTAAATCCAGGGTGCATCGATGTAGTGTCATTGGGCCACTCCTATTCCCTGCTTACATCAATGATATGCCATCCCGCGTAAAGTTAGAAGTAGGTTTTTTCACTATGATTGTTTTGTTTACCATACTCACCAGAATGACGAAGATGCCAGACTATTACAACATGACCTCGACAGCCTTCAAGATTCGGGGCAGGACCGGCAGATGTTGTTCCATCTGAAGAATTGCAAAGTCATACAAATCAGTACCAAATGCAACATAATCAACTGCCTGTATACCATTCATGCTAAAATACTTTCTACAACAAGTTCAACAAAGTTCCTTGGTGTAACCATCTCTTCAGACCACACCTTGACAAACCATTTCAACAACACAACCAAAAAGGCACACTCTGCCATGTCCTTCATCAGAAGAAAAACATAGCATCATCTTCACCAAAAGCCAAGTTGAAAGCATGTTGCACATGCGTCCTGCTAGTCCTAGTTCTCTTCAACTGAATGGTCCCCACACACTGACTTTCTGATTAACCAACTGGAGATGGTCCAGCAAAGGGCAGCTCTATTTGTCAAACATGACTATATAAGTGTATTGATAGTGTAATATGTTGACCAATGAGATAACCTGTCTATTTTGTTTGGAGATTCAATATAGTGGTAAGTTTTTAGCAGAGGTGAATTATATTTCTACACTTATTTTTACTTTCTTGGTAATCTTATGATTTATAATCTCAGGCAGATTTTCTTTATTGGTACATGCCACTCGTATCCGGTGATGTTTAACCGTTGGTCCCATCTGAAACACTATAATGTTTTGTTTACCTTTGTGACTTGTGATGTTACTATAATGAAGTCAGTCAGAAGTTGTGCACATAAATATTGATTTTATGTTTCAGATATAGCATGGCCTGAGTAGTTGACTTAGATTTCTCAAAGAGTAGAATGGAGCCAACTCCACCAAGAAAGCCAAAAGAAAACCGTCCCTTTTATGCCCCACCTGAGGACAAACCAATAGCTGTTCAGATTATCAATGAAGCGAGATCTTCTTTGAAAGAGTTAAAGACAAAACGTCCCTTCACACCGAGGGAGGACAGGAGGACACTATTTGGCCCAAGGCCTCTTAATAGTTCCGATAATCGACCCCCGAGTGCATTCAGGTAAATTGATTTATAGAATTGTTGTTGTAGAATTGTTAAAATCAGTGTGTTTGTTATAATCTAATTAACAGCCAAGTCCTGGAACTTCATGCATATATTTATAAATACAGACAATGCACATGTAACAAAAGATTGTATATTTTATTGCCAGAATTTACATCAACATTTCACAATTACAAGCTTAACAATTACATGCAAGTACCAAACTCAAAAATATAAAAACATAAATAAATAGAAGAAAAAATGTTAATAATCATTTAAAAATAAGTTAAATTCAATATTGAAAGAAACAGAAAAAAACATGTTTATAAATACAAAAGAGTAGTGAATGTATAGAAACAGGTGTATACGAAGATAACCTTAAAATAATCTTTGTCTTTTATCCATCCAGCCTTGATTCTCGTCATTTTGATCCTGAGTCCCGTCCTGTGTCTGGTACTCGGCTTAGTCCCTTAGATCATGTAAGTATCGATCATTGTTAATAGATGGATATTAATCTGCATTTTTTATTTACACACTTATTCTAAATATATTTTATGATAGTATAAACAATATCCCAGCTTCTTTGAAAATGTAAGTCTGCTAACTGTCTACAATTTACTAATTATATCATCTGATCTCGTCTTGATGTATGCACTTATATCTCTATATATGTATTCTTTTAGGGGTGGGCTGATATGTTTATATACTAGTATACATGCTATTAGTACAGTGAGTGGAATCAAGATATTAAACATACAAAATGGAATTTAATCCAAATCCTTATCTTTTACAAGATTACCATTGACTTAATTTGGTAATTTTTTTTTTAAAGTTTGTAATAATGTTCTCAGCTCACCAGCTAGGACTGATTACAGAACTCCTCCTAATTGTTGAAGCTGTATTGATCATCATTGTATTTTATATAAATCTTAAACAGTTAATTGCTTGCAGCTATTGTATTCATTTAGCTAAATAAGTCAAAGTCATTCAGTTTAGAGATAGCGATTTCCCCCACATACTGTGACATAGAAGTACAGTGAACCTATGTAAGCAGTCACCTCTATTAAGCTGCCACCTGTCTTAAGCAACCATATTTTCTATTTCCCATTTCTATCCTTCCAGAGTAAATTCCATGTATAAAGCAACAACCTGTCTTACAAGGCCACTTTTGGTCCTTCCCTTGACTGGCTGCTTATGACAGGTTTGATCGTACTCTTTGCCAAGGTCATTTACATACTGCCTTTACCACTGAGGTTGTGGATTTGAGCCTAATTTAGAACAACTATGGCTCTATTCAGCTTCATTTTGATATCTTCCTCCATAAAAAAAATGTATGCCATACATACGCTGTAATATGCAGACTATGGTGTTAAACCTTATTAAGAAAAAGAATGTGTAGTACATGAAACATTTTTAAAGAACAATTTTGTAATCTAATCAGTTCCAGAGTGCTTATCACTCCCTTGTAAACAGTGTTTGTTTACTGTGTGTAAAAGTGGGTAGGTTATCTAGATACATTAACTGTTGTAGGTTAACTCTATATGCTGAAGAAGTGGAACTTCCTTAACATGTTTGCAAAATAGAATGAACATATTTTGAAAAACTCCTTTTTAATGAACTAAAGTCCAAAAATACAAATGCCAATGTCTTTGGTAGGCCATATTTTTCATGGATGAGTAGCAAACCAATAACTTTGTATATTTTGTCGTGTTGGCCCAGGTTCCTGTTACATTATTATGCTTTATTATTCAATCCTCTGCCACAGCTATGTGTGGTGTCCTTTGAGGAAGACACTTTTTCCGCGTATGCTTGGTACTGGTTCTACCCAGGAAAACTTTGAGCGTGATTTGCCTAAGTTGTAAAAACTCGTTTCGCTATCAAATTATAATAAATAAGTTAAAAGTAAACTTAATTATTACGCTAAATATTATAGCTAAAACATATTTATTGCTGTAGAGCATTATATTGCATGATTTCACTTTCAGAAACCTTCTGTATCCACTCTTCAGGAAGAAGTAAGCATTTATGTAGTGTTGTATGGTACATTGTCTTATCAGTGATTCCTTTGTTTTTTTAGTTTTAAACGGTACATGGTACTATAATCATATCATTTCAATAGTGGTTATATCCTGTGCTTGTTTCATTTAAAATGGTACATTGTTATTCAGTGGTAACAACCTCTGCTTCTGTAGTGCTAACAGTGGTAGCCAGTACATAAGTAAAGGTTATACTAGTATGTTGCATGCCGACATTTATTAATATAACATTTCCAACTTCTAAATATATCGTAAAACAGGACCATTTACATTCAGAATTGTGAAATATATCTATTTGATATTCTGAATATTCCGGCTCTGCCACCTCTAAAACTTAAAAGTTTACATTGGGTTGGGTAAGAGGTCTAAACCTGTTGGTTTTAGAACACAGAATGCCACATGTCTACATGTCAAATATATTGTGGAGCGCGTTGTCCAGTGGTAGAGCACTGAACCCATGATCGGAGGGTTGTGTGTTCGATCCTTTGCCACGGCTATGTGTAGTGTTGTTGAGGAAGACAATTTTCCGCATAATTATGTAATTATGCTTAGTACTGGTTCTAACCAGGAAGACATCTAGCGTGATTTGCCTAAGTTGTAAGAATTTGTTTCACAATCAAAGTAAAATAAATAAGTTTAAACTATGTCAAATATATTGAAAACAATATCGTTAAGCGGTTACTCATTGGCTCAGTCACTGAAGGGTGCTAGCAAATTTCAGTTCCATATTAAAAACAAAAATGGTCGTCCAACAGCTCTTGTATATGCCGATACTGACACTGATATATACATGTAATGATTACTACTGTCTATCACTTTATATTGCCGTTCTCGGAACTAACTATATCAGAACACGTATTGCCACAATCTGTATTGCAATACCCGTGTGTCAGTGTATTATTGTCATCCTAATAGATATATGGTCTGGTGATTTGTTATAATCAATGATCAATTAGTTTTGTCACCCCTAATCAATTGACATAGACATAAAGTTGGAATAATCTTTAATACCAGTAAATGTTTGAACAATTAATAACAACAAATTTTAATTATCATTTGTTTTGTAATAATTTTAATTTCTAAAAAAATTGCAAGTTCTCTAAACTTTAAAATTTATAATAACAAGTGATGTGTTTAAGCAGGGGTCTGGCATGGATGTTTAAATGAATAAAATACTCTATACCAATATGTTATAGCTTAAATTGTGAAGTCAGCTTAAAGCTTATGTGGATAGCTCTAGAGTCTGTTTAGTGGGTAGAACCAGTACTGGGTGTTGCTTTTGAAAGATCATCAGATTTAGTCTGGGATTGAACTCACTACCTTTGGTGTGAGCAGGCAACATGCTACCCATTACAGTAGTCTGTTAATCCTTGATGGCATTCAAACAGAACACACTTTACAAATTCACAATCATTTTACGACTTGACCTAATCTCTCAATAAACATACTGTCCAGCTTGAACCTGTCTGCTTTCTATTAACTAAGTTTCCTGCATCCTTGCCTATTGTTTTGTTTTTTACACATACTGTAAAGCTGTGTTTATTAACCAGTGTACCGAGATAGAGGTACAGATAGTTACCAGTGTAAACATGGTGGTAAACTTACCCCTTACCTTAAAAGTTGATTGGGGTCTAATTTTGACAATGTTTCTATTCCTGAAGCATGGTTTTCTTGGAAATATTTGTTTGTTATATATTGTTTTATATCTTGAAGGCAAATGGAATCATAGTCAATTACCTAATTAAGTTAGGCCAACCTTAAAAAAATATTCGTTTTCTTAGCTTCGACCCAGTATTTTCATGTGAGTAGGTAGCTAATTTTTTTGTTGCCAAATTTTGACTTTGCATAAAGAAAAACAAAAGAAAAATGGATGTTAATCATTGAAAAGAAATTAAACGCTTGAAAGTCAATAAAAAAGTTTGGGTAGTGGCAATTTTGAGTGAGAAGGTAGGAGCATGGCAAACGATTTATTTTTTAAGGACGGCCTTACTAGTAATTAATATATGAACATATTGCAACAGGTTTTTTAAAAAAGATAGATCTGTACTGTTTAACACATTTCAATGGCACCTAGACTTTGTGCCTGTTTACCCACATATATGAAAAATCTGGCAGCGAAAATATCCTCTTCTTTTCAGTTTTGAGGATAAATTACCATTTTTATCCAGGCAACTATCTGGAGCTCTTAATATATTTACTAATTTAAACTGTATGTGTCGAAGGTCAGGTAAAGAACACTTTTCAACTGCTCTGTTATCCTTTCCTATTTATTTCTATCATTTAATAATGAACACAAAATGGTTTGTTGAGTTCCATGTCATGCCACTTGCAACTGTACTGCAACTCTGTCACTATCATTGCTTGCACCTGGTAGTACACTTGGATGCTTTAACAGTAGCATTGTTGTTGTTTTAATTGTGTGAACTCTAGAATGAATCAACATTACCGGTATATATTACAATAAATTGATTGAACAAAAAGAAGAACAGCACTAGTTTGTCTCACTTTATCCACATATGCTTAGTACTGGTTCTACCCAGGAAGGCTTCGAGCGTAATTTGTGAAATTTAGTGAAACATGTTTCACAATCTAAGTAAAAAAAATACATTATACCCTTGCTTGTAGTATTTGTTTATTTTAGTTTTCTTACTTTGATTCAAATAAACAATTAAATTGATACTTGTTGTAATACTTGTCGTGATGCTTCAATGTTGTTACATGTACTTGCTCTAATATTTGCTATAATACTTGTTGTAATACCTGTTGTTACGTGTACTTGCTATAATACCTGTTGTTACATGTACTTGCTATAATACTTGTTGTAATACTTGTTACATGTACTTGATATAATACTTGTGATACTTGTTGTGATACTTGTTGTAACATGTACTTGCTATAATACTTTTGATAATTGTTGTTACATGTACTTGCTATAATACTTTTGATAACTGTTGTTACATGTACTTGCTATAATACTTGTGATACTTGTTGTGACACTTGTTGTTACATGTACTTGCTATAATACTTGTGATACTTGCTATTATACTTATTGTTAAATTTATAATACTTGCAATACTTGTTTTAATACTTGTTGTAATATTTGTTGTAATACTTGTACTATTTCAGATTGTGAAGCTTCCGTCGGAGGCAGAAGTTGAGAGTTTATTACTACCTCCACGACCACCAAATGATTCCAACAAGCCTGCGCGGAGAACCAGCAGTCGGACCCGCCATCAGCAGGCTAACAGCGTAGATAATTCCGGACCTAATGACACAGCCAATCAGAAGTTTTACAATCGCAGCAACTCCCTCACTGATGGTAGGAAGTTAGATCGTAGTTTGCTTTGTAATCAGATATTGTTCTTGATACTTTGCTCTGGTCAATTTGTTGTCTTGACTGTACATGATGTAGCATACAGTTGCTGTGGATATAATTTTGTTTCAGATACTTGAATATCACATTTTTGTATATATATATATATAGTGTACTCTGCATGTATTGTAACGCAGGTTTTATGAATGCTCTGTGTATTAAAACCCTTTGTTTATTGGGATCTGGGACAATAATTTCACTTTTTCTTTTATATTTACAATACATGTATATAGTTTGGTTTTAGTGGATAAAAAATTTGGGTTATTGTATGACAGGCTGTTTTTTTTAACTCCACCATTTTATAAATAGGGGAGTTTTTGTACTTGCCCTGGCGCCTGCATTGGCGCCAGCACTCGCATCAGCATCCCACCTACATTAATTTTATGTGCAATTTGGTCATAAGTGTACATTGCTTATAGTTATATGTTTATGAAATGGAACTTGACATAAATATGCATGTTTAATACTTTGATGTAGTATGTAACGTATTGGGCTCCTAACTTCAAAGTCAAGGTCATGTTGCAGGTTAAAAGGCTACATTTGGTTATAGTTTTGGTGCAAGCTGTAAAAAAGTATGCATAACTTGCAGTTGCAAATGTATATAGATAGATAGATTGATTGAATATTTAGCGTAATTTTTATGCCATCGAGGGCTTTCAGACGATCAGTTAACCTAACCACTGTTTCCTGGGATTAACCAGTACTCGAGCACACCCCATCTTCGCAAGTAACTGATAACTTCCCCACTTGAATCAGCAGTGAGAGACAAATGATAATGAGACACGATGTTGTATATCAATCATCGCGGAGACTGTTGCCGGACGGGGATTTGAACTCTCGACCACTGGATTGATAGTCAGATGCGTAACCGACTGAGCTAATAGGGCCCGGCATATATAGATAAAACTTGGCATAAGTGTGCATGTGTATATATTCCTAGGCAGTAGGCAACATATGGAAAGTCCAGGCAATATTGCAAGGTGAAAAGGTCATATTTATACGCATAAGTGAAAAGGTCACTGCATTAAGAGTTCTTGTGCAAGTTGTGTTTACATGCATGCTTACAGTTAGGTGAATGTAACTTGGCTTAAGGATGATGCTTATACTTTAATGCATTTTGTACCATTAAAGGGCTGCTGTATTCTCTTATAAATATTGATTTAAAAAAAATATCAGCAAGCAATCCTTAAAGGGTTTTCACTACTTCATATTTCTATAAAAGGTTTAATAATTATGTAAAATGAACTCGTACACTGATTAAAATTGTTTACGATTAATGGGAAAAGCTTAATATTTGGTTTTGTTTTGTTGCTTGAGATAGTATAGATGCCTAATGTTGGACAGCTATAAACTTGGATGGCCATTATTTTTTTCAAGCAAGTAAAAATTTCTAATTTCTCTTTCACAATTTTTTGTATATCTGTATAAATTTGTCATCCTTTCTTGTTCTAGTATCACCTTCAAAAGAATCAGAGCCACAGACATCAGAAAGTACTCGGCGTACACACAGTGGTCCTAAGGAACGAACACCACTTCCTGTTGAGGAAAGGGGAGAAGGTGACGGAAAAGAGGCCCCACCATATAGGGCCCCTAGTTCTGCTTCTGTGAATGCTCCAGTAACAAGGTTTGTTGTTTCCACAGTTTTCACCATCAGTGACTACCTTGGATGCTGGTTAAAATCATAATTCAGTGTTTGTCTGCAACTCTTGGATTGACTTAACTTATATTCAAGTTTCAAATAAATCTTTAAATGGACAAAAATATTAATGTTTGATGATCTTGATTCCCATAATCTTCATATTTTAGAACAAAAAGTTTATAAAATTTGGTGTCTAGTTTTAAATGCTAGTCTAAGTTCAGTTTAAAGTGCGGGGAATAGTGGTAGAGCATTGGATCAATGATCGTCACAGCTTGAACAAGACACTTTCTGCATATGCTTAATATTGGTTCTACCCAGGAAGATTTTGAGCATGATTTATCTGAAGTTGTTTCACAATCCAATTAAAATAAATAAGTTTAAACAAAGTCTAGTTTTCAAAACATTATAAAAGTCTTTTAAAATACAAATTCATATTTCCTTCACATTTGTTTATCAGATTGACAGACAGAAAACTGAAATGAAGCGCACACATTTTGCCATGCAGTTAACCAAAAACTTGTGAAATTGGGCAAAAATGTGTTGAGTTACTTCACATGTAACATTGTTATGGTTGCTGTGTGTCTTTTGAACAAGCACTAATATGTAAACTGGCAACAAGGGGTTAGACATGTACAGTGCTTGGCACTCGTCTAAGTTTAATGAAATTTGTCTTTATTTCTTTTCAGTTAATTAACAAGTTGCTCTTAAAAGTCATTTTATATAGTATAGACACATGCAGTAATTATGGTATTTTGTATTCGATAAATCTATCTAGTGCTGATGTACAGTTGCAGAAATCCAACTTACTCATTTCATGGTGACTGTCTTGATTTTGAAAGTAGATTTAAAATTAAAGGAATCAAAATCACCATTAATTAACCACCATTTCATTGGTTTATACAGAAATGATGTAGAAGAACGTCTGGGGAGTGGGGGAACCAGGAGAGCACCTGCCAGTAGAGATGTGGAAGAACGTGTCAGTAGTGGGGGAACCAAGCGAACATCTAGTGCAGGAAGCAGGGGAGGTAATAACTCTCTAATTTGATTTTTTACATGGATTCAAATTCTATTAGCTAGCTGTTCAGCTAGTTTCCATCATAGTAATTCATTATAAGGCAGAAATTTTTTTTCTGTTTTAAGTTGTTCTTTTGACACTTAAGAATAGCATTACCTTTTAATTTTTAGCTTGGCTATTCTATAAACAGCTGAGATTTTATAAACAGTCATTCGTCCCACATATAGCATCTGCTTACTTTAACAAAATTTGCCCTCATCCTTTTAAATTGGCACACAACACTCCTTAACACAAGACCTTGCATGGAATTAAAATTAAACTTTGCATTTTAAATTTTACTTGAAGTTATGACCCTTTATTAACAAAACAATTTCATTTTAAACAACACCAGTTCTACAACTCAAATGATTGCCGCTTTTTTATATTTGTACATAAGGTTGCTTATCACTTGACCTTACATGGGATTGAACTGCAGTTCCTCATGTATTAATTTACATGATTTATGGCCTTTTTTCATATCCCCGCCATTCAAATAATGATGGATGGGCATTAAGTGTTACCCCTGTTCTAGTTTGACTAAAATTACATTTTAATCCCCGTCTGCTCAATTTGAAGAGCGTTGTTTGATTCTTTTTAAATTTGTAGTCAAGGTTGCTTATTGTTAGACCTTTCCTGAGATTGTATATATGGTTGTTCATCCTGGACAGCCAACCAGTACTTATGCACACCGCTTCTTGCTGGTGATGGAAAAAGTTTCCACTTGAATCAATCATGAGAGATGAATGATTCTGAGATGCAATGTCGTATATCAATCATCATGGAGACTGACCAAGAGGGAATTCCAATTCATGGATTGATAGTCAGACACTCTACTGACTGAGTCCAGCAGTAATGTTATGAACATTTCATTTCTAATTGTGGTAGGCTAAGGTTCTACTGTCTGATCTGTCCAGGGAACAAAACATTGTTAGCATCTTTCATAATTTTGGTTTTACAATCTAAACATTCTTATTCATGATTACTGATTTAATTAGTGTTATTAAAATAGTTTGCTTGGAAAATCTGTGAATCATTTTAAATTGACCTTAATTGGGAGCATTCCTACCAATCTGATTGGCAGTGGTCCTACAATAATTACCAGAAATCATACAGGTTAAATTGTTCATGAAAATCGTGAAACACACAGAAATATATTCAAAAAGTCCCTACACACACTGTATGACATAATTGTGGTTTTGTGTTTCAGGTAGTGCAGGTCGCCGGGATGATGATAGCCAAGACGATGGGGAATATTACGAGAAACACATAGCACCACTGTTGGACGAGATGGCTGAATATAGTAAAAGTAAGTATACATGTATATCTTAACTACTAGTTGTCATGCTACAGAGGTCATGTGAAGTGTTTATGAGTAAGGATATTTCACTTACTTTTTATCTCCGATTAAAGCTTAATTATTTAAATATACAATTTCATTAACATTATTTATATGGGGTGGGGTGTATTTAAATCAACTTTCAATGGAATCATCAATAACCTACAAAAGCTCCATAAATCAAATTTTAATTTGATTAAATCTGTGTTTATGATTAAGGATTTATTAGTTAATTCTAGTCCCCTACTGGTTTGATTAGAGGGGACTATAGGTTTACTGTCTGTCCATCCAGCAGCCATCTGTGGACTGTCCGGCAACCGTCTGTCTGTTAAATTGTTTTTTCTCATCAATTTTAAATTTTTCCACTCAAAATAGCCAATTTTGCAAATTTTCTGTTTTCAGAAAAAGACTCCCAGATGATCATTTCATTGTCAGATGACTTGTTTCAAATTTTATTAAAGAATAATTTACTTGGTAAAAACAACAAACAGCGATCCAGAATTCTGAAGGCCATATTTAAGATGTTGGATCTGGAAGAACCCAAACTGCTGCTCCGACTTGCCAGATTGATTCTAGCAGTGAGTAACTCTTCTTTATTATTACACTGCTGCTCCGACTTGCCAGACTGATTCTAGCAGTGAGTAACTCTCTTTATTATTACACTGCTGCTCCGACTTGCCAGACTGATTCTAGCAGTGAGTAACTCTTCTTTATTATAACACTGCTGCTCCGACTTGCCAGACTGATTCTAGCAGTGAGTAACTCTTCTTTATTATTACACTGCTGCTCCGACTTGCCAGACTGATTCTAGCAGTGAGTAACTCTTCTTTATTATTACACTGCTGCTCCGACTTGCCAGACTGATTCTAACAGTGAGTAACTCTTCTTTATTATTACACTGCTGCTCCGTCTTGCCAGACTGATTCTAGCAGTGAGTAACTCTTCTTTATTATTACACTGCTGCTCCGACTTGCCAGACCGACACTGCTGCTCCGACTTGCAAGACTGATTCTAACAGAGAGTAACTCTTCTTTATTTTTACACTGCTGCTCCGACTTGCCAGACTGATTCTAACAGTGAGTAACTCTTCTTTATTATTACACTGCTGCTCCGACTTGCCAGACTGATTCTAACAGAGAGTAACTCTATTTTATTATCACATGAAAATTTAATTGTAGTGAGGGAACAAGCACAATTTTTAGACATGTTGCATCAATGACATGTTAATGTAATATAATATTTGTAAAAATAATATTTCAATGAGGTTCAAACTTGCTCCAGTATTTTTGAAAATTCAAGAAGAAATTGATGACATCTAATTTAATATCAGATACTAATTACACTACTGTTTAGTCCTTTAGAAATGCAATCATCTATTATGTTTGCTCATTTAAATACATACTAAATTTAAAATGTATGTATTTGAAAGTTCATGTACTGTTGATCTATATAGTTAAGATTAGACTTAACTATACTCTTACAAAATGGATGGAATGAATGAAAAATATTTATTTATAAATATTATGTATATATCTTTGAAGATATTAAACAAAAGTGAAGAAGTTGAAGAATGTGGTGTAAGTGGTACAGTTAGTGAAGAAATATTTCTTACCAATTTTGTTTCCCGTTACTTCTTTCTATAATTGTGTTAGAATTAAGGATACTTGATATGGCCAATTCTAGAGGTGTAGTCATGCTGATCTCTTATGGCCAGTTCTAGATATGTAGTCATGCTGATCTGATATGGCCATTTCTAGATATGTAGTCATGCTGATCTGATATGGTCAGTTCTAGATATGTAGTCATGCTGATCTGATATGGTCAATTCTAGGTACTTGGTCATGATGATCTGATATGGCCAGTTCTAGATATGTAGTCATGCTGATCTGATATGGCCAGTTCTAGATATGTAGTCATGCTGAACTGATATGGCCAGTTCTAGGTACTTGGTCATGCTGATCTGATATGGCCAGTTTTGGGTACTTTGTCATGCTGATCTGATATAACCAGTTCCAGACACTTGGTTGTGCTGTTCTGATAAGGCCAGTTCTAAATACTTGTTTGTTCCAATTTGATATGGCCAGTTCTAGATATTTGGTTGTTCCAATCTGATATGGCTAGTTCTAGTTATTTGGTTGTGTTGATCTGATATGGTTAGTTCTGGATACTTGGTTGTTCCAATCTGATATGGCCAGTTCTAGATATTGGGTTGTGCTGATCTGATATGGCCAGTTCTGGATACTTGGTTGTTCCAATCTGATATGGCCAGTTGTAGATATTTGGTTGTGCTGATCTGATATGGCCAGTTCTGGATACTTGGTTGTTCCAAACTGATATGGCCAGTTCTAGATATTTGGTTGTGTTGATCTTATATGGCCAGTTCTGGATACTTGATTGTTCCAATCTAATATGGCCAGTTCTAGATATTTGGTTGTGTTGATCTGATGTCGCCAGTTCTGGATACTTGATTGTTCCAATCTGATATGGCCAGTTCTAGATATTTGGTTGTGCTGATCTGATATGGCTAGTTCTAGTTATTTGGTTGTGTTGATCTGATATGGTTAGTTCTGGATACTTGGTTGTTCCAATCTGATATGGCCAGTTCTAGATATTGGGTTGTGCTGATCTGATATGGCCAGTTCTGGATACTTGGTTGTTCCAATCTGATATGGCCAGTTGTAGATATTTGGTTGTGCTGATCTGATATGACCAGTTCTGGATACTTGGTTGTTCCAAACTGATATGGCCAGTTCTAGATATTTGGTTGTGTTGATCTGATATGGCCAGTTCTGGATACTTGATTGTTCCAATCTGATATGGCCAGTTCTAGATATTTGGTTGTGTTGATCTGATGTCGCCAGTTCTGGATACTTGATTGTTCCAATCTGATATGGCCAGTTCTAGATATTTGGTTATGCTGATCTGATATGGCCAGTTCTGGATACTTGGTTGTTCCAATCTGATATGGCCAGTTCTAGATATGTGGTTGTGCTGATCCGATATGGCCAGTTCTGGATACTTGGTTGTTCCAATCTGATATGGCAAGTTCTAGATACTTGGTTGTGCTGATCTGATATGGCCAGTTCTGGATACTTGGTTGTTCCAATCTGATGTGGCAAGTTCTAAATACTTGGTTGTGCTGATCTAATATGGCCAGTTCTGGATACTTGGTTGTTCCAATCTGATATGGCAAGTTCTAGATACTTGGTTGTGCTGATCTAATATGGCCAGTTCTGGATACTTGGTTGTTCCAATCTGATATGGCCAGTTCTAGATATTTGGTTGTGCTGATCTGATATGGCCAGTTCTGGATACTTGGTTGTTCCAGTCTGATATGGCCAGTACTAGATATTTGGTTGTGTTGATCTGATATGGCCAGTTCTGGATACTTGGTTGTTCCAGCCTGATATGGCCAGTACTAGATACTTGGTTGTGCTGATCTGATATGGCCAGTTCTGGATACTTGGTTGTTCCAGTCTGATATGGCCAGTTTTAGATACTTGGTTGTGCTGATCTGATATATGACCAGTTCCAGATACTTGGTTGTTCCAGTCTGATATGGCCAGTACTAGATATTTGATTGTGCTGGTCAGTTTTTCAGCATAAGTGCATGTTTGCCATTTTGTTCTGGTTTTGTTGAATTTTACTGTTTTGTTACTGTTACATTTATATATTTATGTCCTGACACAAAATGATGTGTGTCGATATTAAAAAACAACATAAATAGTGTACAACCGGACATGTGAACTAAGGGCGGATTTGAGCCAAAATATAAATGAAAGTCTTATCATTTTTAATTAATATCAATACCATTACTTATAGTGTTAAATAGAATTAAATTCCTCAATTTTCAGTTTGTTTGACAACACTTTGAGTTTATGTGAGATTTTGTTTCTGGCCTGTAACTTTGTCATGCATAAATGAATTTTAATGATACTTGCTGCAAATGATCAACATAACATCATGACATGTTGGGGGGGGGGGGGGGGGGGGGGCATGTGACACTTAACAGTGACATTTCTTGTGTTTTTTTTTAAAGAAAAGACTGTATTTGTATTGTCTGTATTAACTTTTCAGTTCAAAGTTGGGGGAAATAATCTACTAAATGTGTGTAAACTTGTGTTCAAAGTCAGCAGAAATGAGAAGAATGATCCTGCATTTCTGGATGGCAATATTTTAGGTATGTTGAATCTTATATAGAAATGAATGGATTTACTTTGATACAATCATGTAGTTGATACATTTTTTATGACTTACAATTAAGATTAATGTTCTGTATAAAACATGAATTTATATGCTAAATTGTTTAGAAAATTACTTAATAATACATGAATTTATTGTTCTATTCATTCCAAAAAATCACCAAATAATTAAAAAGTTATTGTAATTATTTTCTTGGGGCATTAATTATACAGTAGGACTTCATTGGCTCAAACATGGATTGCTGGACCCTACATATAGCTCAAACCACTTACCTGGTCCCAAAGGATACTTGGCTGGAACAACCCATAACTGGATATATTTTTTCCATACCAATCAGGTTTGAGCCAATAAAGTTGTACAGTATTTAAAATATGATTATGATGACAGTTGATATATCAGTTATGCATTATTGTATTTATCCCAGAGCTGCTGCTAGACATTATGAGTGGGGTAGTTGATAAAGCAGATATGCATTGTTGAATTTATCCCAGAGCTCCTACTAGACACTATGAGTAATGTAATTGATATATCAGATATGCATTATTGTATTTATCGCAGAGCTCCTGCTAGACATTATGAGTGGGGTAGTTGATATATCAGATATGCATTATTGTATTTATCCCAGAGCTCCTGCTAGACACTATGAGTGGGGTAGTTGATATATCAGATATGCATTATTGTATTTATCCCAAAGTTCCTGCTAGACATTATGAGTGGGGTAGTTGATATATCAGATGTGCATTATTGTATTTATCCCAGAGCTCCTGCTAGACGTTATAAGTGGGGTAGTTGATATATCAAACGTGCATTATTGTATTTATCCCAAAGTTCCTGCTAGACATTATGAGTGGGGTAGTTGATAAAGCAGATATGCATTGTTGTATTTATCCCAAAGTTCCTGCTAGACATTATAAGTGGGGTAGTTGATATATCAAACATGCATTATTGTATTTATCCCAAAGTTCCTGTTAGACATTATGAGTGGGGTAGTTGATAAAGCAGATATGCATTATTGTATTTATCCCAGAGCTCCTGCTAGACACTATGAGTGACATAGTTGATATATCAAATGTGCATTATTGTATTTATCCCAGAGCTCCTGTTAGACACTATGAGTGACGTAGTTGATATATCAAATGTGCATTATTGTATTTATCCCAGAGCTCCTGTTAGACACTATGAGTGATGTAGTTGATATATCAAATGTGCATTATTGTATTTATCCCAGAGCTCCTGCTAGACACTATGAGTGACATAGTTGATATATCAAATGTGCATTATTGTAGTTATCCCAGAGCTCCTGTTAGACACTATGAGTGACGTAGTTGATATATCAAATGTGCATTATTGTATTTATCCCAGAGCTCCTGCTAGACACTATGAGTGATGTAGTTGATATATCAAATGTGCATTATTGTATTTATCCCAGAGCTCCTGCTAGACACTATGAGTGACGTAGTTGATATATCAAATGTGCATTATTGTATTTATCTCAGAGCTCCTGCTAGACACTATGAGTGACGTAGTTGATATATCAAATGTGCATTATTGTATTTATCCCAGAGCTCCTGTTAGACACTATGAGTGACGTAGTTGATATATCAAATGTGCATTATTGTATTTATCCCAGAGCTCCTGCTAGACACTATGAGTGACGTAGTTGATATATCAGATGTGCATTATTGTATTTATCCCAGAGCTCCTGCTAGACACTATGAGTGGGGTGGATGTAATGGCTGTGAATGAAGCTCTGATCTACTGTGTCGGCTCTCTCAAGTTCCTCACTGGCAATGCCACCATAGCCAAACAGCTTGTACACAAGGATTGTATAGAGAAACTTGCAACCTTACTTGCCAGTATTAATAAACTAGTAAGTAGCATTATTATTTGTTGTATATTTTATCAGGTGTAGTAATTACTCATTCTCTCACATTGCCAGGAAGGTAAACCATAAACATGCATTAATCAAATTTGCATAGGTTATGGACACAGTCACTGTATTTGACCATGCGATGACTACATAAAATCATGTGATCTCAAAATCTTTCCATTTGTGTATAGAAACGCTTGTTTGTGTGTACGTACCTGTGTATTTCTCTATGTGGGGGTGCCCGTGTGTGTGTCTGTATGATGTGTTATAGTTTGATTCAGGGACATTTATTGCAGGGGGTGCGGGGTGGGATGTGTTGGTGGAGGGGGGAGGGATAGAGAGCTTCATTGTATAGCAGGCAGACAATGACAGAAAATGTACATCACCTACACAAGTCTTCATTCCTGTTGAAACTTACAAATTAACTAATGTTTGTTCTAGTTTTCCACCAAATTCATTCATTTTATGGTACATGTATGAAAACACAGAAAAAACCTGAAACACAGACTGAATCTTAAAATGTTACAGTATGGTCATGTGTTAAACAACCTTTAAAATACCATATTGAATATTAATACAGTACAAATCAATGCACTGGAATATTTTATCTAGACATAGTTTGCATTGAAGAATTTTGCGAAACTGCTGAAAATGTATATGTGCCATAAACAGTTTCCTAGTTATTTAACCACAATTTTCATATATTATCATATAAATATAAATACACACATAAAGTTATACTCTGGCATTTCAGACACGAGAGAATGGTCACAGTATAGAACAGCTGGGTAATGTTCTAGTTCAGCTGACAGCTGCCCTGCGTAATCTGGCCGACGCCACCACTAGTCGAGATAGAATATTGAATTGCCGTCTGCTAGACAGCTTGTGTGTTGCCTCAGAAAGTTACTCTGCTGACAGTGAAATAGTCCTCAATGTATCTAGAATATTTAGGTAAGTAGCACTGAATTGAGGTTTATACATAATTATATCACTGTGGCTTTGCTATACATTAGGTAAGTAGTACTGTATTGTTATGATTACACATATATCATTGTGGCTTTGCTATACATTAGGTAAGTAGTACTGAATTTTTAAGGATTCCCATATATCATTGTGGCTTTGCTATATATTAGGTAAGTTGTACTGAATTGTTAAGGATTACATGTATATCATTGTACATGTAGCTTTGCAATACATTCATACATTTTTGTTAATGTGTAACTGCAGACATGGGTTGCATTTTACAAATAAAATCAGTCGTAAATGTAAAGTAGCAAATATGCATAATATTTTTCATTGTCATTCACATGAATTTACGATTGTATTTTCAGAAAATTAATCATTGTCTGAATTTTTCAATCATGTTTGGTTCCATCTGGAATAATATATAAAATATTATGAACAATACTCACTTTACGTTTACGACCTATTTTTATTGTAAGTTTTTTTTTGTAAAATGCAACCCAGATCTGTTGTATCTCAAAAGTCTACGACGATAAAAGATATTAGGACACCTACAGGCTGTATTTAACTGGGCATTTATAATGATTATACAATCATGTACATTGAAAAAAAATCATTTAGATAACAGTTTAGTATATTAAATACACTTCCATGAGAATTTTAGCTTCTAACATTTTATTTATATGGAAATAAATAAAACCATTGTTCTAAGACTGCAACATACATTGTATAGTTGTATATTTCAGCAAGGTGACGTTACACACAGACTGCTGTCTGGCACTGTCAGAACAAGCAATATCATATAAGGTGTTTCTGCATCTGCTCAAGAAACATCTTAAAAGACAGGTAATTTATCAACTGTTACTATAGGGCATTTAATGATAGATTGTTTGATTGAATATTTAGCTTCAATATTATGCCATCAAGGGCTAACAGCTGATCAGTTAACCTAACCTCTGTTTCCTGGGATCCTGAAAGTTAACCAGTACTCAAGTATCCCCAATCTCTGCAAGTAACTGATAACTTCCCCACTTGAAAGACAAAAGCTAATGAGACACAATGTTGTACATGTATATCAATCATCACAGAGACTGGATTGATAGTCAGACACTCTGTCGACTCAGCTAATCGCATATTTAATTTAATGATAGAGTGTTGGACGTTGAAATGGTAACTTACTCTTTACCAGAGTCTAAGGTTATAAACTTTGTTCCATGCTCGACTGAAAAACAACTGGGCTTGTTATAGTAAAGTAATGCAAAGACCTGCAACTTTCTATCTCAAATCTGCATTAGTACTTTCAAATTTGAGGCAGTATCAAATGAGTGTGCTGTAAAATATATTTTTATATGTATTCTGGAAATTTTGTTTGAGTACAAATTTGATTTGAGCATGAAAACATTACCTCAGGGATCAGTTTAAGGTAGGTCCTATGAGGTCTTAGGTCAAATTCTTAAAGAATCTAATTACCTGACACGGTATCATGTGGGGGCTGGGGGGATATACATGTATGTTTTACAAACGTCTCTTGTTCCATAGGATATTGAAGTACAGGTTTTTATGTTTTCAAAAACTAGTGTAGTGAATATTTTTCTCTTTTCATAGGATATTGTTGTGCGTGTATGTTTTATCCTGGGCAACATGACAGCGAAAAATGACGATGCCCGAATCCGTTTACATCAGGAAGCCAAGTCACTGGATGTCATACTAGCAGTATTAAAAACATATTTAGAGTTAGATATAAAGGTAAAATTAAACTAGTAACCAATTGGGTGATGATTAGTTGGATTTGTTATATCATGCTTCACAAACTATATACCATTAAGAAGCATTTTTTTTTTCGTTCTCCTGAACCCAAGACTCGTATGCTTTTGTGATCTGCCTGTGTCCATTATCCTTGATTTTCAATATAGAAATACTATGAAAAAACGAGACATTCTCTTTTTATTACTAATTTTCATTATTATTTTAATTATTTTGAGTTACAGGAAACTTTTTAAAAAGGATTCATTATCCACAAGCAGCAAACTGGAGCCCAAAATGGGATAACATTTAGAATTTAAAAAAAAAGGTTCTTTTCTAGAAATAACTGGCCAAATTTGTTCATGTTTAGTTTAAATGATCCCTATGAGTAGGAATTTCAAGTTTATATAAATAATGTGGTTAGGGATCATTGGGATTTGGTAAGAGGACTTTGATTTTTACATTAGGAATACTATAGGAGGCAGTAAATTTTCTTTTTCTCATCTATTTTAAGAACTATTTGAATCATCTTTAGAGTCGGTGTATTATTTAGTTATAACAGTTGACTCTTCCTTTAAAGGAGACTTAATATCCACAGGCAACAAACAGGGGTAAAATTAGATATGAAATTTTAAACTTCCAATAACTTCATGTTCAAGAACTGACAAGTGACATTTCTTCATATTTTGTGTAAATGAACCACAGAGTAGGTTTTTAAGTTCGATCAAATAAGTGGTAGGGTCCGTTGGAGCCCACTTAGTTGATTTGTATCCTCACATACATGTAGGAATGCTATGGGAAAACGGATGAGTATCTTCTTCCAATCTTTAAGATCTTCAAAGAGTTAGTACATTCAAAATTTAAACAGAAATGATACTTCCAAAATGCAAATTGGTCCAGGGTTTTATTGCCGTAAGAATCGCTACTCTCTTGTATTTATATTTAATAAGCAAATTGAAATGTGCATGTCTGGATTTTGTAAATATTTTGGTAAGGTCATCCATTGTTTTTTTTTTGTTCTATTATAATATAGCATAAGTTGTAACTTCTTATTTGTTTTACAAACTGTTCTGTGTTATTGGACATATGGTGAGAAACTGATAAAACTATTAAATCTAAATCTGCAAAATGCAAATGATGTTGAATTTTGTTTGAAGTTGATACTGAAATGAGTATGGAAAATATATTCCTAAAAGGAATCAATAAGAATATAATATAAAGTACATTTCCTGAATCTGAACTACATGTTAATGCAACTTTGTACTGTACCTTTTAATAGGAAATTCAGCTATAAAAAATATTATATTATAATATGATAGTCTCTTATAATTCATATATTTGAAGGGCTACATGTATGTATATATATTGTATGATACTGATGTTATTATTATTGCATTGTTAGCAGTTGAGACTGAAATAAAGGTTAAATATATAAAGCTGAAACAAGGTCTTTGCCTTGTTTTAAATCATTGGAATAAATGATGAATTAAGTAACAGCTCCAGATTTACATATAATTTAGGAATTGACAGTTTGAGGTTTGTAAATACTGTTTGGATTTCAATTCTGTCTAGAGCAGCATCATGCATTAGAAATTGCTGTCTTATACTCTTTAACTCAAATTATGTTCCTGGGGATAATACAATTGTTGGCCATTAAATTATGTATTGGTGTACATGTAACTTTAAAAGACTATGATTGATTCATTGAATATTTAGTGTCATTTTTATGCCATCGAGGGTTAACAGACGATCAGTTAACCTATTAACTGTTTTCTGGATCCTAGAAGGTTAACCAGTACTCAAGCACACCCCATCTCCGCAAGTAACTGATAACTTTCCCACTTGATTCAGCGGTGAGAGATGAATGATAATGAGATGCAGTGTTGTATATCAAACATCACAGAAATTGTGGCCGAGCGGGGATTCGAACTCACGACCCCTGGATTGACAGTTAGACATGCTAACGATTGAGCTAATCAGACCTTGCTTAAAAAGCTAAAATTATGTTCCTGAGGATAATAAAATTAGTTAAAAACTAAAATTTTGTTTCTCAGAATGATAAAACTGCTGTAACTTTAAGAACTAGAATTATATTCCCATAAAGATAAATAAAATTGATGTAGCTTTAAAAACCAAAAACTATGTTCCAGAGAATAGTAAACTTGATGTCATTGGTGAAAATGATAAATTTATGTTATTTATATTTTTATTTGTCATTACATTTCAATTATAGATACTGCTTTTTGTGACATGAACATGTATTTAAAATTATCCAGGCAAAGAGTAGAGGAGAAAAGAAAGACAAGAATAAAAGTGATGGCAACACAAGTGGGGATGAATTAAACAGGACGGAGGACGTAATGGTGAAGATTGTACGGGTCATAGCAAATATATCTATTAATGAAAATGTCGGCCCGCAGGTGGCTTCCAGCCGACTCTGTGTAGAGCTGTTGTTAAATATACTAGGTACGTGATAAAAACAGGATCTTACATGGGTGCTCATTTATTATTGAATTTACTAAACGAGTTGGCAAAATAACACTGTAGAGGCTTTGTCATTGGTTTATAACACTCCTTACCATAAATGATTTTATTATGTATTGTTTATATATTATACTTATTTTATTCCTCTTAATGTTGCCTGCATCAGTGTGATTAATGTCTAGGGAGTGTAGAAATATTTCAGTTTGTGTATATTATATTAAAATAGGAATGCATGTATTTCAAATTAGTCTATCAATGATTTGCTTCAGGAAAACAAGAGATAAAATATTAACTTTATATTATAATATCTTTATGTTATACAGAATGTCATTATAAATGGGTGTGTCAGTTGTATAATTATAAAACTTGAGTTAAATAACATTTTTTGTCATAAGTATCTTTGTGAAACGCACACCTGGTCTTAGACATTCTCTACTTTCTTTGAGAAATCAGAAATAAAGATTGATATTTGATTGTTATTTATTGTATTGGTATGTTATTATGGTAATCAGTTTTAGCAACATACTACAAATGTTTTGTCTTGCGTTGATATACAAGTTAAATTTGTGTCAAGAATATCAAATGGTTGATTTGAGTATATACATGTGTAATAAAAATTATGGTCTATTACAGAGTGCAAAGATATAGATACAAGTGAGGAATTGGTGCTTAACACTGTAGCCTGTATCAACAATCTATCCTACTTCAGTTGTAAAACTAGCGCCATTGTCTCACACCAAATACGAATCATAGATGGTAAGTTGATTTATTTAAAAAAGCAAACATGCAGGACTTCTTACCAGATGCAGGTCGGTCATAGATGGTTAGCCCTTGTGGTACCCAAAGACTCGTAGTGAACTGTTCTGACCAGTCTGTGTCTGTTAAACAATTTTGTAGTTTACACAGTATTACTTATTCATCATTGGATCTTGTACAAAATGGCAAAGTAGTAATGTTGCCATAAGATGTTTGGACAAGTTTCCATGTTCTCCAAGTTTGTTATCGTAAATAGTACTGTGCATACAGTTTATATATAAACTATATGCTATCATCTCTTTCAAATATGACTCCTTGATTAGCTTTATTCTGAGCATATTTATAACTACCAAGATACAAATATAAATGACCAGAAAACTTTCATGGATGTCTGATTGAGATATTTAAAGGGTATTCTAACTGGAAGCTTTACTGTTTTATCAGAACCAAAGGCTCTGTCAAGGCTTGGAATCTCATTCTTGCACACTACTAAGATTTTTATATTTGTTCATTTTATGAGCACATGAAAATATCTTAATCCTAGTGTGAAATTAGGAATCATAAGATAGGCATATGCATGTATCATTATTCGGTATAAGAGAATTGTGTTTGACAAAATTTGTTTATTTGAATTATCTTGCCAAATACATGTGATTGCTTTCCAAGTTAAAAAAAACAAGATTAATCACACATAAGTTTTCTATGGTAGACTGTCTTCTAACACAATGTTGCAGTCTGATTATTCCAGCCTGTAGTGCGCAACCTTACACTAATGTGATCAGATTTGAGTCTACATGTAGCTATTTAAGGATAATGCTAGCTGCTTAATCATACAGATCGGTTTCCTTAAGTTTTTTCAGCTTCCTTAAACATATATACAATGTTAATATCTTCATTTATTAAACTATCAATCAAATGTGACTTGTTTACAACATGTTTATGGCATGCTTTGTAAGAAATGTAATTGTAAACATTTACAGAAATTACACAAACTACTATACCTTATATTTACAAGGTAGATGTGTATAGATGCTGCTTATTATTAATTAAAACATTTAACATCATCTATAGATATGTACATTGTAAATAAGAGTTTCATTGTTGTCTATTTTTCAGCCCTCATCAAGTTAATCCTGTCTGAGAACATGATGAAGACTATAGTAGAAGTGTCCCGAGTATTTGGTAACCTGACGAGACAAAAACAAGTTCGGGATTATCTACATCAAGAAAAAGGTAAACACAAAAGATCATATTGATAAAAATGTATGTAAGACTAACTTGGAGTTTGTCTTCATTGTGATCAAGTGCTACACAGTAAAAAGGATACAAAATGATTAAGGAGATATTATAATTCAATTTTAATCTTAAATCGATTTATTGTTTGAATATTTAACGTCATTTTTATGCAAGTGAGGGCTAACAGACGATCAGTTAATCTAACTACTCTTTCCTGGAATCCTGAATGGTGACCCAGTATTCACGCACACCACATCTCGGCAAGTAACTGATAACTTCCCCACTTGAATCAGCGTTGAGAGACGAATGATAATGAGACACAATGTCGTTTATCAGTCATCATGGAGACAGTTGCCGGGCGTGGATTCAAACTCACATCTTAATTCGAAACAAAGTGTTGAATCTTCTAAAATTGCATTTTTTTTGTGTAAAGATTGATGATAGAATAAATAAGAAAAATGTTACATAGTAGAAGAGGTATATCAACTGACAGGATAAAGTGTGTTTTCTGTTGTTAATAGATTATCTATGACAATGTGGCATAGATACAAATCTCCTGTTATCTTATGTTATACATACCATGTTCAATTTCTGACAGAAAAAAGGTGTTGATTATTTATCTACTATTTTATATGTATTAAGGAAATAGATGTCACAAATATAAGTCAAACATAAGAATTTTATCTGTTACAGTGGACGTATTGTTGATCACATTATTGGACTCTGGTGACAAGGAGGTTGTCTACATTGCCTCAGGTGTTCTTATTAACTTCATGGTGGATGAGGAGAAGAGGTCGGTCTTGAAGTCAGAAGGGGGCATTACAAAGTGAGTGCAATATATCATATTTCTACAATTCTAGTTGTTGGACAAATGAAGGCTGTATTGGTTTATATTGTCGCATCTTAAGTTTCTAATCAGATAGGTTTTACTTCTACTGTTAAGATTGAGTGTAAATAGGATTTAAAAAATGAATTTGCCATGACGATTAACTTGTAAAAAAAACAACACAAACAAACAAAAAGTTTAATTTTTTTCTCATTTTATAATGTTATATAGATTGGTGGAGGTATTACGAGACTTTGGTCGTGGAGACTGGGAGTTGGCAGCCATGGTGTGTCAGACATTATGGAACTACAGCGGTAAAATCACCAGCAGTAACGCTTGTTTTGGGGAACACGAAGCTCAGGAACTCTCAGAAATACTGATAGATTTTCTAGGTCTGTTTTTTATATTTGTTCAAAATATGTTTTTGATATAATGAAGATTGCTTTGTAAAAGAAATTTTAACTTTTATACATCTTAGTTTCTTTCCAGAAATTTAAGAGAATACCTTTTGACCTATTTTTGTTTGGATTTATTCTGCTAGTAATATGTTATAATTTGTCTCTCTCTCTTTCTGTTTTCTTTTTCTTCTGCTCTCTCTCTCCTCTATCCTCTCTTTCTTTCCCTCCCCCTCTCTCTCCCTTCCTCTCACCCGTCCCCTCTCTGTATCTCTCTCCTTCACATTGTCAGTCCTGTCATGATCACATTACAAACAATAAAACATGTGTTTAACAGACAAATAATCCTTGTCTTTATTACAGACAGGGAAAGTGCATTTGACAACACATTGTCTGAGATGGATGAAGATTTTCAAGAATACATCATTGACTCATGGAAATCACAGTTCTGTCCTGTGGCTGACCAACTGCTGCAGAGAATAGAGACACATAGTTCAGAATTCGAGTCACTGAGTTAGTTAGCATATAAGTAAATCAAGATTGGAAAGGAAGAACTCTACAAGATATTCATTTTCTTATAGTAAGCCAATGGACAAGAAAGAGGATTAATTTCCAAATCATTCAGAGTATCCAATATATTGGCTTGTATGGTAAAAGTGAATAAGTATCTGCAAAAAGGTGCAACAGCTTTTTTAAAAAAAGATTCTCAGTGCTAATTAATTATTATCCCTCGCTTTTTACACAAAATTGGGGAATATTGAACTGACGTCCATCTGTCATGTTGCAAACAACCTACATGTATTTTTCTATACCAATACTTTCAATGCTTTGCATTTGACATTTTGTGAAATTAACATTTTTTATCTGAAAGAAGTTAGTAAGAGAAAAATCACAGAATGAAGGAATGTACTATCTTCTAAAGAAAAAAATAACCAACTTAAGATTAATACATCATAGCTTATAGGGTCAGATGTGAGAATAACTTCTAGTGAGAAACAGAAGTAGCCATGTATAGAGAGATAAATCATAGCACATGGAGGCAGATGTGAGGTTAACTTACATTGAGAAGCAGAAGTAACCATGTATAGATAAATACATCATAGCACATGGAAGAAGATGTGAGATTAACTTACAGTGAAACTGAAATGACCATGTATTGATAGATACATCATAACTTACAAATTAACTGCTAGATTATCATTCAAATTTTTCTTAAAAACGGGGAGGGTGGGAGGATTTTTTTTTTTTTTAAATTTTGATGTTTTTGTTATGAAAAAAAGAAATAAGGGCCGGGGCGGCATAAAAATTAGGGGAGGGCAGGGATGGTAATCTAGCAATTAATTGATTATGGCCTTACAGAGATAAATGTGAGATTAACTTACAATTAAACAGAAATAAGGATGTCTTCCAACTTTATTGTTTGATTGCATTGTATGAGTCAAATACCCTAAAAATAAGTAAAGGCTGGTTATTTAAAGGAATAAAAATCTGTTTACAATGGGGCTGTAATTTTTAGAATTAGAGTTTATCAAAGACATTGTTTTCTCTGGCAAGTCCTTGTTTTCAAAAAATCACTCAATGTTAAGTGAGTCAGTAATGTAACGAATGTATACATTTAGTCACTAAATTATAATGACTTTAAAAAAAAAAATTGAAATGTAAAATTTATTATTTCTGTGTGGTTAGAGTTATATCAGGTACTATTGCGCCGCACCATTTAAAGAATGATGTTGGGACATTAAGTGTAACCCCTGTCTGTCTGTTCATCCATCTGTTTGTGCACTTGTCCATTGAAGTTGTTTTTCGATCAGTTACTTCTGAAAAAGTCCTTTAAACGTAATTTATAAGTTTTGGTTACTTTTTAAATTATTTTTTTCATAAAACATTGGTTTTCAATGGATAACTATAAATACTATTTGGTTTGAAGCTGTATAAATAATTATAAATTGGTCAAATGAAGAGATATTACTGTTTCAACTTAATTTTAATTAAAATTAACAAACATCTAGCAGGGGCATCCATGTCCTATGGACACATTTTTATATTAAGATATTAAATTGAAATGTAACTTAAACACAAATTAAATGTACATGTACTTTTTAAATATATGAATCAAATGATATTTTGAGAAATATAGTTGTTTTGAAACAAGGATAAGACATTAATCTGTACAATACTAAACACATGTAATGTTGCTAGTTTAGTTAATACCGTTTTAGTTGCGCTTGATTGCGGAAAAAGCTCAGCACTTCCTGGGTAGAACCAGTGTTGCGTGTTGTTTTTGTCTTTAGAAGAGTTGGTTCAAGCTAGAGGTTATGTTGCTGGGGGTCATCACGTAAGAGCTACACTTTACATGACAGCTGGTCACTTATTTTATAGTCTAACTGGCAACTTGATTATAGTGAAAGTATATTTGTTTCTTTAAAACATTTTCATCTTTTAATAGACGTGTATATAATAGTGTCATGCACAATTTCATGTAGTCGCACCTTTTACTTGAATGTTTGCAGATAAATGCTTCATATAACAATTTAAACAATTTGCATACCAATATTTTTAATATAAACTGGTTGTGAATTGTAACATTCATTATTTATTTTTTATGCATTTATGTCGTTCACATTGTGGCGTGTCATAAATCCGTCCAAATATCACTTATTTATTTTGTTATTTTATTTTGTACATTACATATCAGTATTTTTTAAAATAATTAGATATTTATTGAGAAAAAAAATGGTGTATACAATTTTTTTATTGGAAGTAATATTTGTTACTTTGAATATTTAAAGGATGTGGTCTTCTCTTGTGTGTATATGTTTTTTTGTAATTGCTGGATTGTTAAGGTGTTAGAACGATGCTTCATTTAAATGACAAATTTACAAATATGTGTATATTTGTTCTTTTTTCTTTAAAATCTATTTATATAATTTCAGGTATCAATGTTAATAAGTGTTTTGTAGAATATAAAATATTGACTTTTGTTTAAAATAGAATTTAATGTTTAGTAATTATTCCTTAAGTCAAAGTTTAGTTTGACACGAACCTGAAACAATGATTGAATTGGCATAACAATTATCAAGCTCAGTACTTAGGATTTAATGTAAATTGTTATCCCTATACCTGTAAGTGTATAGCCAATCACCTACCACAGATGTTACCACATGACCATACAATGTATAGAAGTTTATTGGATCCAATAACATTTATATTGCACAGTTCAAAATTCAAGATAGTGTCCAAAAAAAAAAGAAAACAAATTTAGTAGAAATTTTAACGATAAAAAAAACCAACCAACAAAATGTTCCGCATGGCGATGGCAGTTAGAAAATCAGAATATCTGTCATTGCAACTTCCTTCGTCTGCCAATGTTTAATAACTTGATTATTCTTTACTTTTTATATATATTTCTTTCAGATTGAGGTATAGAATAAAAAGATCATTTTACAGTGTTTTGTACATTATGGGAATTTATTGTACTCGTACATATTGCAGTGAAAACCATATTCGACGAGACACCATAGGCGCTGAGTCCAATATGTTGTTTTTTTCCGCATTACATACTCGTACAATATATTCTCATATTGTACAAAACACTGTAAAATAACATTATAAGTTTAGTGCATATGATTGTAATACATTTGTATTAATATAGCTCAAGATATTTGTTTTATGTTGAGTCTTTCAAACAATATTGCACAAGAGGATATTTCTATTAGTTTACTACAGAAATTGTCTACATTATTAATATTTGTTAATGTACTGCAAGAATTATATATGATGTAATTATTAATTTAGTGTCAGACAGAAATTGTTTACATTATTACTAAGATATAATTATCTTAAGGTTGAATGGGAAGTTAAACAAGGAGTTTTGGAAACTGAGTAAACTGTTAAAAACTGACAAGTCTTTCACACATCTATCATTATGCAATATTTATTATTGTAGATTATTTAACTAATCATTTTGAAAATAGTTGTAGGTAATTTTTTTTTTTTTATTTAATTAGTTTAATTTTCTTGGCTTATTTTTAATAATTGATTATGAGCTGTCGACATGAATGCTTCCTTCAGCCCCGAAAAGTAGTTTGGTATGGGCTTTATAATTCATCGCCTTTAGTTGTGCAATAATTGATTAATGTTTGTAATTAACCTGAGCTAGAGCTAAACCATTATACATACAAACAGGTCAATAATTAATCATTTCTCTTTTTTATTATACACGTGAATAATGACATCACATTTAGTATCATTGAGCCTCAAGCATTCTTTGGGCTAGTGATTTGACATGATATTCCAGTTTTAGACCTGTGCCAACCAACATTAAATGACTTAAGTAAGGACTTAAATAATTAAGAAAACAATTGGCACCATCCTTTGGCAAGTAATCGGCATCTTAAGATGTGCAGAAATATATTCAGATTTAAGCTATATGGACTTAACTGCCTATGATAACATTAAACACTTTTAAGTTTTTAAGTTGATACCTAGCTAAAGTAAATGTTCTCTATGACTGGGATTTCTTCATATTCTATTACTAATTTAGGTGACATATCGGGGTATTTTGGTGAAGGCAAATGTCTTTACATAACTGTTGATATGGTAGTAGTAAGACACTGTGATAATGATTTAACTGATTGATTGTCTGTTTTATAATAAAAAAACAGTTCTATTTGTGAACTTGTTTATCATATGTTGTGTTTCATAGCAACACCTGGATGAATGCTCTTTTGGGATTCTGTCAAAGATAAATTAAAAAGTGATTAACCAATCTGGTCAGTTTGTTTCAAGCTGGAAAAGAATGCATGTTGTTTGATTTGTTAATTCGAAACATTCCGTTTTAATACAATAATATTTTGCTATTTCTGTTTGTTGTTGCTATGGTAATATTTAAATTAAGGATGTATATTCTGTTTGATATCCATTGTCAAATAGATCTCTTTCTGATTTAGTCTGCACCATTTATTAGGTTTACAGTTCCCAGTTCAGAGACATACATAACCTGAACATGCTGATGAGGCTTAATGTTAAAAATGGTCTTCCTGTCCCTAGTTTGGATGACTTCCCTTTGACTGCTCTTATATTTTGTATGCAAAACGTCAACAAGAAGTTCTTGCTTTATATGGATGGACTTTATTTTGATAATTGTCAGACAGTTATTTTGGAAGCATCCATGTAACATTACATTTAAACTAATAAATTATGATAGTAAAGTTAATGTATCTTTTAATTTTTAATTAAAAAAAATAGAAGTAGGTGATTTCAATGAAATAATTTTTACTGCATTTCTTATCTAGCTCTTTTGATTGTTCCAAGGTTTCTATGAGTAATAAAGCATGAAGTACTTATGATTTTCATTGCGTTTTCTGTGAAAGCAGGGAATAATGAAATGCTGTTGTCACATAGACAATTCCTTCTTGTGTTTCAATTAGGTAGATATTGAAACTTTGTAAAAAGAAACTACTTTATTTAAGCATGCATCTATAGTCGTTGACGTTTATTCATCACCCATATGTAGTAACCCCAATTTAAAGTCTCGTGGAACTTGTAAAAGGCAATAATTTTAATAAAAAATTAAATTATGTTGTATTTGATAAATTGTTAAAACCTTTTTGTAAGCTTCTTGTTGACTGTTTGAGAAAAAAGTGAGTAAAACTTGGTTCTTGATATATATTTAGTGTAATGCTAATTTACACCAGTTGTTTATATTTTGTATTCTGTAATGTCTTTGCTCATTTCTTTTTCCTCAATTATTCTCTGTCAATTTTGGGAAGTATTCAAATCGAAGACCTTTGCTTTGTGGCTCTTTATGTGTTGGCGAAGGTCTTCATCAGAATGAGACAACCATTGATATTAGCAGATTTGTAAAAAAAATGCCCTGTATATTCTGTTTATATTTTCATTAGCATGTTGCCTCAGTGTCAAATAAACATGTAATCTAGTAAGCTGAAGATTAAATCTTAACCTTTCCAAGATCGTGTCACCTGTTTTAAAATCTTAACCTTTCCAAGGCCGTGTCACCTGTATTAAAATTTTAACCTTTCCAAGATCGGGTCACCTGTATTAAATCTTATCCTTTCCAATGTCACTTACATGTATTAAAATCTTATTCTTTCCAAGGTCATGTTACATGTATTAAAATCCTATCCTTTCCAAGGTCATGTATTAAAATCTTAACCTGTCCAAGGTTGTGTTACAGGTAGTGAAATGAATATTTAGGTTGTCCAACTCAAGTTGTATATGAACTGATAACAAAGAGTTAATTACATTTTTTGTAATAAATGATATGTATGTATATTTACAAGATTCTGTTTCTTTAAAAGCTGAGAGTTGTTTGTTGAATGATATGTTGTTAAAATAAAGCTTTTGAAATGCTATAAACATGAACTTTGTTATGTTTTCAATATAAATCCAAGATTGGCTATAGTTAAAAACTGTAAAAATTGTATAAACCATATTTACATCAAGGAATTATATAGAGAAGGCAACTGAGATTTTGTGAATGCTCGCGTATTCACGCAAAATGTTGCAATATCTCGTTTTTAATTATCTTCACTTCCATTCATCTCAGGACCACAAATCAAAATTCTTACACTGCAGTATGAAATTGTGAACAAAACAATACCATTCCCAGAAATTTGTCTTTAAAATTGTTGAAGTACTTGTGATTATAAAATGTGTATACTGCAGCTAATATAATGACAAATTAAAATACATTTCCTTCAAACCTCAATATCTTTAATTCAAGAGCATTTTATGTGATCGAAACATGTTTAAACATCTAAGATTACATACAACTTTCAGTTTATGTACAAGAAATCAATTGCCTGTGAATTATGAATGATTAATTTGCAAATTATGAATCCTTGGTGTGCTGTTTCATCTACATTTAGTCAGGAGATACAAGTTTCCTATCCTTCCATACAAGTGCTTGTTTACATTAATTATATGTGACTAGCATTGTATTATACCTCATTTTCATATTTCCTTCTTTGTTCAATGTGGCCGTTTACGCGTCTGACTATCAATCCAGGGGTCGTGAGTTTGAATCCCCCGCCCGGCAACAGTCTCTTTGATGATTTATATACGACATTGTGTCTCATTATCATTTGTCTCTCGCCGCTGATTCAAGTGGAGAAGTTATCAGCTATTTGCGGAGATGGGGTGTGCTCGAGTTTTGGTTAACTTTTCACTCGATGGCATATGAATGACGCTAACTATTCAATCAATCAATCATTTTTTTCAGTGTGGACTGGCGATGACATGTAAAAGTTACAAGCTTGACTGCTTTTTAATTGTACAAAATAGATCAACGATGACTAATAAAGTGCAAAATGTGTATAATATTAAAAAAATATGCATTTTGAACTGGAAAGAAACGAGGATATTTCTACAATCTCCATGATGAGACAGCATTGCAGAAACATTTTAAAGGGTTTCTGATGCCATGTTTTTTTTGTATATTTAAATTGTGTTTGACGAGATTTGATACAATAAAACAATATAACAAATGCAAGTTTACAGATTGGACTGTCAGACCTAGTTTGATATGTGGACCTCAACTTTGCTTCAGTCCATATTGATTTGACATTCTTGGTCTGACTGATTGTTGTATCAAAGTATAGTTTACATCGCCAACTGTTTTTATCTGAGCAAATACGCTTATCCGAAAAGGTGACATTCTATTTATAGTTGAAATGGCTCAATACAGGCAACATATTTATATTGATACCTACTTTATTGTATAATTTATGTAACAGATAAATCTGCTGTCATTCTACAAAACATCCATAATACGGTAGACGTAGTTTCAATATAGCGTGTATTGTATTTAAACTGAAATTACACGATTGCTATTATTGATTATACATATCTGTATTGCTTGTACCTAATCAGCAGTGGACCTGGATGAAACCTACTAAGAAGACACTAAATAGCGCTATCAATGCTTTTCAAGAACTACATTTGTCTCAAAACAGCATTTTCTTCGTTTGAAAAGAATAATAAACACTTTGGGTTGCCATTACTTGATCTGTTATTTTGCATTTTTTCTTACATTTGAAACACTATGTCATCTATACATAATTTTTAGTTAAAAAAACACATAATTTGAAACAAAATGTAAGTAATTCATCTGATGGAGCCATGTTGCATCTTTTGTTTAAAAAACATTTAAAAATTGGATATCTTCTTCTTTGTAGTGATCGAGGGGATTTTTGGAAACCGACAAGTGACTAATTCTTTCTGAACAACCAATCCGTTCACAACCATGTACATACCTCCCTCGTATGTAGATGGTCGCAGAAATTTTGAATAAATACCTCTTGCATTGCCTCATCAATAATTGCACTGGCTCGCCATGATTTAGTTTTAGTTATTGCAATGCCAAATTTATAAGCAGTGACTAGCCATCTTTTAGTATAAATTAATTGGTATTTTTAATCAGTGATGGGGTACGGGTTAGGGTCTGATGACCTACCATGGGGCATAAATTAGATATCACACAAATGTCTCACAATAATGTATTAACAATATTTAAAAAAGGTACTTGTACGTCGCTATACTAAAACTATGTACAGTTAAACCTGTTTTTGCATTCACCTCTATTAAAGAGGCACTTGTCTTAAGCAGCTACATTTGCTATATAGCATTTTTATATTTTCAATGCAATTCACCTGTATTAAGCAATAACCTGTCTTAAAAGGCCACTTTTGCTACTTCCATTGACTGGCTGCTAAGACAGGTTTGACTGTACTTCAAAACACAAATGAAGAAAACTGGGTAGAGATATAACAAAAACGACCGGAGCACATGAAATGGTTCATTGATTAAAAAATCACTTACACATTATAGAGTTAATACATATTGTACTTCAAGAAATCAACACCTCTACAACTGCATGTTTTGAATTAAAATAACTATTCAGAAAGAGAGGGAATAGAACATCACTCTTAGATGTATGTAGGCTGCCACCTGTGGATTTGCTTACTAGATTGTTTGAAATATAAAACGCCAGTCATAACTGTTGCTAGAGATTTTCTATTCAGTATATTTTTAGAAATAGCAGCCATATTGGAGCCCTACCCATACAAAAATACAATCCTAAAAGTACACCACGAAGTACACTTGCATGGACGAAATAAGAAAAACATATAGCCCTAAATTATAAATTAAAGTATATTAATTCATCCCGCGTATGATCTACAATGTACTTATAAAAATGTGAAACGTAGGTCCATGTTAAATAAACCGTTATACAAGTTTTGACAGGTAGGCCCTAACGTTAGATCCAGATAAAATTTTGTGTCTCCAGAGTCAAACACTGGATTGTGCTCAGTGGGGGCAAATATCCAGCAGATAGCCTAAGCACACTTAAAGTGATGACGGATGCGGCGGTTTATTAAACAGAGTAATGTATTGACCATTTTGATTTTAAAGATAATATGGTTAGAAATTTGTTTCATTGCGAAACGTTGAAAGACCTAAAAATGGACACATTTCAATAAGGTTAGGCTGGATCTAGCTGTTATATATCACTGTGCTACCTCTAGGTGGCGCCACTGTGTTACCACTAGGTGGCGCGTACATAATCGGAGCTAGTGATAAAGTATGGCCGTATAATTTAAGGCAAAGCTTGGAAGAGATTTCCAGGCGGTTACATATCGGACGTGGTTAGATGTTAAAGAGAATCTGGACTAATGTTGCTGTTCCGCGTGTGTGACGTGTTATACGCACTGACATGACGTCATGTTCAAAGTCTGTGAGTCTGAGCAAGTCTGCCTCGTGTAGCCAAATCCTGGAATGTGGCGTTTGAACATTGATTCTGTCAGCCGTATACATAGCTCTGAAAAAACATTATGGATGCATAGTGTTATTAACATTTTAACTCAATGGAATCCCTTTATTTATTTATATAGTAACCTTTTTCCCCATGCCATCCCTAATTTCTGATTACAAAAGAGACAAAAACGACTTAACCAAAAATACCAATATCCCAAATTCAGTGTATGATATAGGAAAATAATTTCTGACATTAAAATCAAAATAGTGGTATCTCGTATGTAAAATAAAATTATACATGTATTTTAATTTGCAACATCCATCATGAATAAAAATAACAACACCATGAAACGACATTAAAAAAGACAATCCTCTCTCAAAAAGTATCAGCAACAAACCCTCGTATTCTTCTTTTCTTGCAGAACTACCATATACTGGGTTATCTTAAACGGCGTCATCAGTGCATGCACGATCCAGTCAACATATAGCAAAATTATTTGTTTAAACATATTTTATTTCTAATACATATTACAAGCATATACATATTACAAGCATGCAATGCATAATGAAATAAATATATCAAAATGGTCTGGACACAACAAATAGTCCCGGTCATCTCCTTGAAACGATGGTTTACACTATAATTATCACGATGGATTTGTGAAGAAGATACTGCGTGACTGATTATGTATATGTAGTAATATATTAAAATAATAATTAATAAGACTTGAAAAGAATAAAGAATTTTAGAAAATCATGCCGAAAGTTTAAATACATCGAAAAGTTAAGGAACCTCGTCACCGCACATATGAAATCTGAAAGAGGCCGCACCTATTATATATCGCCGATTTTTCTTCGATCATAGCAGTGAAACTGCACATTTATATAAAACTTCGTATATTTTTGGATTTTCTGTTCAATAATTTATATTGTAATACGTCTCTGCAATCTGATCACCTCGGCCTTTATGCTACGCAATAGACCTCTGACATAATAAGGCGCCATTTTGGAACTACTCTCAGCCACATGATAAAATGGCGCCCCCCTTATGCCACCTATGTGGAAGTTGTGCCAGAGACTTTTATTTACTGTCTGGGAGGAAGAAAAATACGGATGTTTTGAATATGATTATCATCAACTTCCCTTTCATACCTGTCATTATCGATATAATAACGCATTATATTCAACTTAATGACGGATACATAATGTGTTACTTTCACGCAAATGAACACAGACTTGTAACACAGGCGAATAGCGTTGGTGTATTCTAGAGCTATACACGAGGTGTATTATACGGTGGATACGGAAATATCCGATGTTTCACGACTGGCGTCTCTGTAGTGTAACATTCTTTAAGTTAATTGAGCAAATACTAAGTGATAAAGTCACTCATTGGCAAATATCGGGTTACGCTAAAACCGGGAAATGACGACCTGTGAATATTAATAAGATCAACTACAAGGACGAAAAATAAATAAGTTTAAGATAAATAAAATATTGCTTTTCACCAACTTAACTGGAATATTATCAAATAATAAAGTTGTATTACATAAGTTGCCCGTTTAAACTGTGTAAAATTACACAAATTGATTAAGGTTAAATCTCCGAAATTGTGTTTATAGTACAAACCATAGATAATGATCTACAGTTTGAAACGACAAACTGACCAAATGGACAAAGCAAAGCATCTGTCTAATTAGCAGGAACACTGTCATTGTGTAATGGTTTATTAAACTGAGGAGCATAGAGGACAATATATTTCCTCAGTTATTTCTCGGAGTACCCGACTATTTACTTCGCCTCGATAGTAATATATTGCATTAAAAAGCATTAGCAGAATGTATAACATGAACCTCAGCATTGTTAGCATTTATTATGGTAGCTGTTGAAAATAAAATTAAGTAAATTATCGATGTTGTGGTCGTTGTCAAATATAAAATTGTTTAACCCGTAACTTCATATAGACACCTTTGGACACCTGTAATATAGACGCATTTGGACACCTAATATAAAAGGCTTTTGAATTATTGGGTGAATTATGTTAATATTAACTGACAAAGGCCTTCTGTGATTGGTGCGGGGAAAACGCGTATCTATAGAGTAAAGGGTTAATCGTGTTTGGTATTGAAGTTTTCTGATTGTTTTTCGTTTCCGTTTGTGTAGTGTTAGATATAATCCAGGAAACGGCGGAAACTTGACCATATGGACTTAATCGGAATGTTTGGAGTCCCACCACCATGATCGTGTTTTCTATAAACATACATAATAATATTTTCTCTTACTGACATTAGTTTTGTGGACAGACACAATGAAAACATCAGCTTAGCCTTCAAAACAAAAATGTCCAAACAATGGTGGCAAACGTGTCTTTATGCCCCTTTCAAATCCCTGAAGAATGGGATGCACATATTCAGCATACACGTTAAATTTAAAATCACTTTCTTATTTTTTTAATAAAATATATGACAAAAAACATCAAACTATTTAAAAAAAAAACACAACAACAATAACTTAACATATTATAGTGATAAACTTGCAGTTTGATATTTTCTAGAAGTCATCTGACTATCAAAATATTTGAATATCCTTTTATTTTCAACCAATCAGTCGCGCCATATCAATGGTGGTAACTGACCATAATGATGTAGCACACAAGAACGAACGATAATATGCGCATACTATGCGTCAGCTATATAATTAAGTTCTGTGTTTGTCTAAAAATGGAAATATTGATTGATAGATAAGAAAAGCTTGATTAATTGCTAATCTGACGTCAGTAAGGTGACTTCTAAGGAATTATTTACTTTCAAGAAAGACAAATTACCGGCATATGGCCGCCGTGATAACAGATATGAACACTTAGCAACATGTGTCTAAAGTTTGTGACATTATTAGTGCCATAATGAATCTATTGAATGACTGATATATTGTAGAAAATGTAATAACTTTACCAAACATTCGTCATTAATGAAATTTCGAATGTACCAAAGAAACACATATAATGATAGGCCACGTATCTTATTAAATGAAATTCAGGGAACAAGAGTGACATTTATTGATTTTTTAAAAAAAAAAATATTGCAATGACCTACTGTCTTGTGTCATAGGGAGAACTAATGCACGGGGCGATATGACAATGATAAGTTCATGAATATAACGTGTGAAAGAACACATTCCACTTTTATTTCATTTTATTGATCAATGTTAACATGTCTGCTGTCGATTTGATCAAACTTATTCCAAAAAGTTCAGTATGAAAATTGCACCACAAATTAGAGAACTACAGCGGGTATCTATTGACCGTTCTGATTCCGCCGTGTAAAATAACAAAAACACAACATTATTACTCACTGTGAAATGACTTGGGTGCATTTGTTGTGCGTACTGCAAATCTTGATTCGGAAGTCAGATCCAATGATATTGCTGAAGATAAAAGAAAATGTAATATTAAAAAGAAAGACATAGGTGCAAATCTGTCAAGCATCATTGTATACTTAGTATGGCATGTCCCTTGCTTGCCTAGTAAACGACAATCTCTTCCAAGGTAAATTTCACAATCTTTCATCTCAAGTTTTGTAAGATGTTTGCATTAGCAAAACTATTCACACATTTAACAAATTAATGATTTGAAGCTTTCAAATTGTCCGCCCGACCCTCGAAGACCTATGATGGAAAGCATAAATGGTCTGCCTCGACTCTCTAGGACTTATGCCGGGGTGGATAAACGGTCCGTCTGACCCTCACTAATATATCGGGGAAAATAAATGGTTCACCCGACGTTCACAGACCAATGGCGGAATGAATAAATGGTCAACACTGATCCTCAAAGACACATTAACCCTCACAGATCTATGACGGAATGAATAAATGGCCCCGATCTGTACAGGGAGTATATAAATGCACTCCTCACAAACACACACAAACACACGACTCTCACAGACCTGTGAAAAATAAATAAATGGCCCCGATCTGTACAGGGAGTATTAATGCCCCCAAACCCCACGATCCTCACAGACCTATGACGAAATGGCCCCGATCTGTACAGGGAGTATAAATGCACTCCCCACAACCTTCACAGACCTATAACAAAATGAATAAATGGCCCCGATCTGAACAGGGTGTATAAATGCCCCACCCCCCCCCTCCCCCCACCTCAACTACTCTTGCAAACCTATGAAGAAATGAATAAATTGCCCCGATATGTACAGGGAGCATAAATACATCCGGACACTCACAGACATATGACAGAGTGAATGAATGATCCATCCAGACACTCATAGGCCTATGACGAAGTGAATGAATGATCAATCCAGAAGCTCACAGACATATGACGGAGTGAAAGAATGATCCATCCAGACCCTTACAGACCTAGGCGGAGTGAATGAATGATCCATCCAGGCACTCACAGACATATTACGCAGTGAATGAATTATCAATCCAGAGACTCACAGACAGATGACAGAGTGAATGAATGATCCATCCAAACACTAATAGACCTATGATGGAGTGAATGAATGATCCATCCAGACACTCACAGACATATCACGGAGTGAATGAATGGTCGGCCCCGACCCTAACAAACATTTGACGTGGTGAATGAATGAACCATCCAGACACTCACAGACATTTAACGGAGTGAATGAATGGTCCGCCCCGACCCAAACAGGGATATGACGTGGTGAATGAATGATCCATCCAGACACAGACCTATGACGAAGTGAATGAATGATCCATCCAGACAAACACAGACCTATAATGGAGTGATCTGTCCAGACACTCAAAGACATATGACGGAGTGAACAAATGATCCATCCAGACCCTCAAAGACATATGAATGAGTGAATGAATGATCCATCCAGACCCTTACAGACATATAACGGAGTGAATAAATTATCCATCCAGTCACTCACAGACATATGAGGGAGTGAATGAATGATACATCCAGTCACTCAAAGACATATGAGGGAGTGAATGAATGATCCAACCAGACACTCACAGACATATGACGGAGTGAATGAATGATCCATCCAGACACTCATAGACATATTACGGAGTGAATGAATGGTCCGCCCCGACCCTAACAGACATATGATGGTGTAAATAAATGGACCGCATGGACCTTTGACGGTGTGAATGGATGATCCATCCAAACACTCATACACATATTTCGGAGTGAATGAATGATCCGTCCAGACACTCACAGACATATGACGGAGTGAATGAATGATCCATCGAGACACTCACAGACATATCACGGAGTGAATGAATCGTCCGCCCCGACTCTAACAGACATATGACGTGGTGAATGAATGATCCATCCAGACACTCATAGACATATTGCGCAGTGAATGAATTATCCATCCAGATACTTATAGACATATGACAGGGTGAATGAATAATCAATCCAGACACTCACAGACATATTACGCAGTAAATGAATGATCCGTCCAGACACTCACAGACATATGACGTGGTGAATGATTGATCCATCCAGACACTCACATACATATTACGCAGTGATTGAATTATCCATCCAGGCACTCAAAGACATATGGCATAGTGAATGAATGATCCATCCAGACACCTCACAGACGTATTACGCAGTGAATGAATTATCAATCCAGACCCTTACAGACATATGACAGGGTGAATGAATAATCCATCCAGACACTCACAGACATATTACGCAGTAAATGAATAATCCATCCAGGCACACACAAACATATGCCAGAGTGAATGAATGATCCATCCAGACACTCACAGAAATATCACGGAGTGAATGAATTGTCCGCCCCGACCCTAATAGACATATGACGTGGTGAAAGAATGATCCATCCAGACACTCATAGACATATGACAGTGTGAATGAATGATCCATCCAGACACTCACAGACCTATAACAGAGTGAATAAATGATCCATCCGGACACCCACAGACCTATGACGGAGTAAATGAATGATCCATCCAGACAGTCGCAGACATATGACGGTGTAAATGAATTATCAATCCAGAAAATCACAGACCTATGACGGAGAGATCTATCCAGACACGCACAGACATATGATGGAGTGAATGAATGGTGCATCCAGACACTCACAGACATATTACGGAGTGAATGAATAATCCGCTCCGACCCTAACAGACATATGATGGAGTGAATGAATGATCCATTGAGACACTCGCAGACATATGACAGAGTGAATGAATGGTCCACCCCGACCCTAACAGACATATGATGGAGTGAATGAATAATCCATCCAGACACTCACAGACATATTACGCAGTAAATGAATAATCTATCCAGGCACTCATAAACATATGCCAGAGTGAATAAATGATCCATCCAGACACTCACAGACATATTACGGAGTGAATGAATGATCCATCCACACACTCACAGACCTATGACGGGGTGAATGAATGGTCCGCCCCGATCTAACATACATGTGATGGTGTGAATGAATGATCCATCCAGACACTCACAGACATACTACGTAGTGAATGAATGATTCATCCAGACACTCACAGCCCTATGACGGGGTGAATGAATGGTTCGCCCCGACCCTAACAAACATGTGATGGTTTGAATGAATGATCCATCCAGACACTCACAGACATATTACGGAGTGAATGGATGATTCATCAAGACACTCACAGACATATTACGGAGTGAATGAATGATCCATCGAGACACTCACAGACCCATAACGGGATGAATGAATGGTCAGCCCCGACCCTAACAGACATATGATGGTGTAAATAAATGGACCGCATAGACCTTTGACGGGGTGATTAAACTAACCGTCCTGACCATCACAGACCTATGGCGGGTAAATAAATTGTCCATTCGGAATCTCACAGACCTTTGACGGGGTGAATAAATGGTCAGCCCCAATCCTCGCACACCTTGGACGTTGTGAATAAATAGTCCACCCGACCTTCACAAACTTCTGACTTGATGAATAAATAGTCCAACCCGCTCTCACTGGGGATGTGCTCGAGTATTGGTTAACCTTCCAGAATACCAGGAAACACTGGTTAGGTTTACTGATCGTCTGTTAACCCTCGGTGGCATAAAACTGACGCTATATATTCAAACAAACTCTCGCTGACCTGTGACGGGGGGGAAAATATATGATTTTGTACCACCTATGATTCCCGTTGTTCATGCTTGTGAAACATTCGTTTGATCGAAGCTACAAGTTTAGTTGATTTTTCCCCGATTTCTACAGTTCGTGAAACAGGCTAAACTAGTTTTGCTAAAATAGTTGCAAATGACCTTATGACATGTTTACCACAAATACTTATATATAACAGCAATCGCGTTTATTATTCCAAGTTACTCTTAAGGAAATTGATGTTTAATGGTTTAGACACTTAAATTACATTGTTTATGTAAAAAGCAATCTGCAATTTATCGGTAAATAATAGTTCACAATTAATAAACTGTCAATCACACTCATTTATATTTCGTGAAGTCACGAACAAGTAAAATGTGATACTGATTTTTTTAGTGCCTCCCTGCCGTGTGTCCTAATATCACAGTTCCACAGCCACGTGATTATTGGTTATCACCCAACGTGATTTGATTTATGGGATCAGATAACCGGAGAGAGCGTGTTTGGTACACGTCTTCTCCGCATCGGAAATGCAAAGAGATAGGCGCTTTAATTAGGCTAATGAAAGACATATTTATATTTCGCGTAAAATGACGGAAATTTAATGTTGGAAGAATCTAGAAAAGCCATACAATTTGCGTCTTGACATCATTGTTATGTAAACAAGAATGCCAGTCAGTATATAAACGAACACTTGCCTTAAGTGTGTCAGAGATTGAAAGACAGTGGACGGTATAGGACACTTGCCTTAAGTGTGGCAGAGATTGAAAGACAGTGGACGGTATAGGATTTGGATAGTGATTTCATAATAGGTAACCTCTTCTGATGTTTATTATATATTGTTTCTATCCTGTCACGACACCTCAGTAAGCAATTCTCTTTTGTATTAGTCTGTTCTGTTATATAATTATTATTTGAACTGAATGTTTCAGCCAAAGGTTTTTTGTTTTGTTTTCGTAAATATAATTCCAATGGCTTATTTTTAATTTCATAAATTAAATATTAGGAGATGAAATATATTTAAATGTAAATAAAAATGTTTTATTCTTGAAAATCTTTCCAGTAAAACCAAATTTTACAGCAAAAACTGATTTTAAATGAGGAACACAAATGTAAATTTATTGTTACGTAAAAAGACATAGTTTGCAATAACTTTTGACAGGTGTAAACTATTGTGATAAAATGTTTAGCATTTTAAATATAGGCATTTGACATATTTCAAAATTTTTAATCATGCTAAACATGAATGTTGAAATCGAAGTTTTTTTTAAATAAAAAAATTAATCTTAATATTCACGCTTCTAATCAATCATTACATCTCTGAAGGTACACAACCATGTAGACTTACAAAATAAAGAACCATGTAGACTTATAAAATACACAATCATGTAGACTTATAAAGTACACAACCATGAAGAATGGTTAAGTACACAACTGTGTATAATTATAAAGTACACAACCATGTATAATTATAAAGTACACAACTGGTAGAATTATAAAGTACAAAACCGTGTAGAATTATAATTTACACAACCATGTAGACTTATAAAGTATACAACCATGAAAAATGATAAAGTACACAACCATGAATAATGATAAAGTACACAACCATGTATAATTATAAAGTACACAACTGGTAGAATTATAAAGTACACAACCGTGTAGAATTATAAAGTACACAACCATGTATAATTACAAAGTAAACAACCATGTAGAATTATAAAATACACTTTTAAAGTACACAGCCATGTAGAATTATAAAATACACATTTAAAGTAAACAGCCATGTAGAATTATGAAGTACACAACCATGTAGACTTATAAAGTACACAACCATGTAGAATTATAAAGTACACAAGCATGTAGAATTAAAAAGTACACAAGCATGTATAATTATAAAGTACACAACCATGTCTAATTATAAAGTACTCAACCATGTAGAATTATAAAATGCACAACCATGTAGAATTATAAAGTACACAACCATGTAGAATTAGAAATTTCAAAGGGTTTCTATGTGAAACTTCATATTTATGCATGTTTATATGGCCATCTTTTTTCATACAAAATGCTATAGGCTCATCAATCATCAAAGTACATGCACTTTAAACAAGCAATCAACGACAATATGTTGTACATGCTTTACATATTTATCATGGATAAAGTGAAATTTAAACTTTAATAATATTGTAATTTGAGACAGATTTAACACATTGTAATGAATATTAACTTTAGAGTTCAACTTCAAATTGTAGAAAATTTCATGTAATACAATCTTAACACGTTCTTTAATTTAATAAACAAAACTAATCTGTCGATTTTAGATTCGCACTTCTAACATATATTGTTAAAACATGGAGCAGAAACGTTCAAGTGGAGTAAAATGATTCATTTATCTTTTTAACTTTCAAAAAATGTACGTGGATTGTTTATTAATAATACTTACGTTTTCATTATTCAATGGTTTGAAACATATTTAAGTGTGTAAGTCTTTTTCTTATAATAAGGGTTAATATATTTATTATTTTTTGTCTTTTAATATTTTATTTCTCATTATACACATACATATATGTACATAGCAACACATTGTCTAAAACATAATAGAAGAAGATTAGAGTAAACTACTATACTATACTGGCATGTTGAGATTTACAACTTTTATATTAACAAGTACATTCAGATTATTTTTTATATATTCTAACAATGAATATTGAAACTGTTCACAAGAATGAAATTTCTTTCTAAATAATAAGTTATAAAAAAACAAAACAAAGCAAAAACAACAACAAACAAACAACATAATAATCATTTGTTTGTTTTGCATTCTACTAATATATTTACTTTCTTTTAATGAAACAATGCCACAATGTGTTATATAAATAATAACTATATTTATGTATAAAATGAAAAATAAGTTCGCTTAAATAGAGTGTTTAGAAAGAATAGTAGATAAGAGTAGGAGGGTTAAGATAAAGAGAAGAAGAAATTAAAACTCTATGTCTAAAATCAGTATGTTGATGTCATTAATTTAGTTGTAATTTGTGCAATTTGTCGTTATGTTGTCCAAGTTTTTCTTTTGCTGTTGCTATAAGTCTTTCTATATTTTCTATGTTTTTTTATATTTTTTAAAATTAATAAACATTGGAATTGTTTTTGCATATTTGTTTTTTAAATGAAATATTAAGCGTATATCAATATAGTATTTAACAAATTTGAATGACTGTTCCATTCAGTACAACCAAGAGATACTACCATATAATTTAACTTTATTGTTAACTGGTTTTCATTAAGATATACTTCAAGATATGTCCAGAAGGCTCTAGAAAATTGACATTCCCAAAATAGATGTATATTTGTTTCAACATTCATAGCACAAAATTCACATAAACTTTTATAACATATGTTGCATTTATACAGGATTGTTTTGTTAGGTATAATTCGCATTATATATTTGTATTGGAAAGCGCGTAATTTTGTATCTATTAGTGATCTTGAAGGTAAGGTTTGTACAACTTTCCAGTTTATGTTCACCTCTTCTTATTCCCATTTAATATGAGGTTTGATTACAATATGTTTTCGTATGTTTCTTAGTTGTCTATTATATAAAGGTTTATTTGGACTGTTAAGGTTTCTGATTTGTTGCAGTAAATTTATTTCTTCATTATTGTCAGCTATATTGTTTGTTTCTTAATTTTGTTTCCATACCTTTAGAATGCTTTCAATTAAAGTATAATATTTTAAAAAGTCTGAATTTTTAAGTAGGTATTTTGCTTTAACAAATTGAAAAATATAGAATGTTTTTTGTCTACTATCAAATACATGTTTGACGTACTTGATACCTTTTGAATGCTATTCTTTATAAATTAAAGTTTTTTTGTTTTTTTATGAACGAATTGCTCCATAATATCTGGTTGTTTAATGTTTCTGGTTTATTTTCAAAATTTATACTTGACCATGATTGTAATATTTCTAATAAAAATTGGGAATCTTGTGGTTTTGTGTTTTAGAATTTTCATATTCATGTGAATTACATTCAAATATTATTGGTTCCCTAATTTTTCTAATTTGTTAATATGTATATGTTCCCAATCCCCATCATTTTCATTATCTATTATTTTTTTAATGATTTTATAAACATATTTACATCGATCATTTTAGACCCCCATTTTCGTAGTCCTGTATAATGGTTTTTTCGACTAATTTTGTCTGGTTAACTGTCCCCTAAATAATCATACATACTTTTATTGATTAAATCAATTAATTCTGGCTTTGTAAATTCTAAGACTGTAAGAGGGTATATAAATTTTGGTAGTGCAAATGTTTGATAACAGTTATTTTTCCAGTAATTGATAAATTGTGTCTCTTCCACCTTTTTAAACAGTTTGAAAACTCTTGTTGTATTTTTTGCATTAAATTTAATTCATAACATTTGATTCTGTCATTTGAAAAAAAAAACAATGCCCAATGTGGATGTATATTTTGATGTCCATATACATTAATTGTTAGTACCAAATGTTTCAGTAGAATTTTTAATGATCCCGATCTTAATATAATAAATTTTTTATTGTTTAATTTTAAGCATGAAATTTTACTAAAATCATTTAGCTTTTTTATCAAAGATCTAAACGTTTTATATGACCAATCCATCATAAATGTTGCATCATCTGCTGTATTTTTTATTTCTCTATTATATAGGTTTATACTCTTTATATCTTTATCTGCTTTCACATACAAAAAAATATAATTAATATAATAAATATGGCGACAATGAACATCCTTGTCCCATTCCTCTATTTATGTCGAAGAACTCGGACATGTGTCCGTTATTAACTACACAACTTTGTGCATCATTGTAAAATAGTTTAATCCAATTTATAAAAGAATAACCAAAGTTAAAATATTTAAGAGCTTTAAAATAAAATCATGATCTATACTATCGAATGCCTTTTCAAAATCGGCAAAAAATATAAGTCCTGGTTTGTCTTCGTCATTTAAATATTATGTTACTTCAAATATAGTTCGAATGTTTTCGCCAATATATCTTCCTTTTAAAAAACCTGTTTGACTGTTATTGATAAGTTTATTTAAAACTTTTTTCATTCTATTTTCTATAGTTTTTGTAGCTATTTTATAATCAATATCAAGTAAACTTATTGGTCTCAAGTTGCCTAATGATGTTAAATATTTATCTTTCTGCGGTATAAGAGAAATTATACCTTGTTTTTGAATTGTTGTAAATGAATTGTGAAAGGTATGAATAATTTATAGAGCTTATGTAATAGTCTTTAATTGTATTCCAAAATATTTTATAAAATTCAGCTGTAATGCCATCTGATCCAGGACTTTTACCATTTTTCATTTCTTTGAGAGCTGTAAAATATTGTTTCATTAATAAGACCTTCACATGCACACTTTTCGTCGTCGTCCAAAAGTGTATTATTTATTTGTGTTAAAAACGGGTAATCATTTGTTAATCTTTACTGTATACTGTTTTATAGAATGATTTAGTTTCCTCTAAAACATCTTATGAGTTATTAATTTCTCTATCATTTTTTACTAGTCTTTTTTTTTTTTTCTGATCTTTTTTTTTCTAAATTGCTAAAATACTTTGTATTTCTTTTTGGCCCTTCTATCCATTCTATCCATTCTGCTTTTGCTCTAAGTAAAATTCCCTTTGTTTGTGTTTTGATAAGTTCTTCTAATTCAACTTTTTTTTCTTTTATATTATTTAAAATTGTCATATTGGTTTGATTATTGTATAGTTCTTTCTCTAAATTATTAATATCAGTTTTAAGTTTAATTTCTAATTTTACTATTTTCTTTTTTTTCGCGGATGTGTATTTAATATTTCATTCCTTAGTGTACCTTTAATAATTTCCCATAACGTGTTAGGATTAGCTTCTTTATTAATATCTGTTATTTCTTGTATTGAATATTTCATTTTATTCTGATAATCTTTTTCAAAAATAATACTATTATTGAGTTTAAAAAATCCTTGTCCTCTAGGTTGATTAGCCACATTCATATTAAAATAAACTGACCAACTATGTCCGTACTTTAATTGCTTGGTTTTGGCCAAGGTAATTCCAACCATTTCGAAAATTCCGGAAATGTGACTATTGATGTTTCATCCGTTTTGTATTTGACAAAACGTTTTCCGACGAAAGACCAAGCTCTGGTTACTTTGTCTTTGGCCTTCAATCTCATTGAAGATAGCACCTGTTGTTTTAACTTTGTCAAGTCTTCGTTGATTAATATGTGTGTATGTTTAAGATAGTTTGTGTTCCTCATTACATTGTATTTCATTGTCTTTGTATGGAGTTCAAGATGACCGGCCTGGTCTTACCTTGTTGAAATTTCCGTAGTCGATGAGCAATGTCTATATCTAGCGCCGATATATTTATACCAATCTTGTTACATAGGAGCGTTGTAACTCCTTCTGCTGTCTCCTGGGAGCTCTCATATTTGTTGTATGGATCAAGACCGGAAATACGTATGTTATTTCTTCGGTTATATTGCTCTATATCATTAATTTGCTGATTTCATGTTTCACTCTCCTTTTTTAACTGTTCAAGTAATTTCTTGTTTTCATTTACTATGAGTCGTTTTTTTCTTTACATTCTTTAACCTCAGTTTAAGTTTACCCTGCTCCACTGTTTTCTCATGTATCTCTCCTTCCATAATCACTATTCTGTTAATCACTGAACCAATAATGTTGCCTTTCATTTCTTCAAGCATACTTATTAAAATGTTTTTTATCAAATCTTTGTCATTTTTCGTTAACATCTGACATAGTTTTGAGTGTATCTCTTCACTTTTAATTTCCAAGGAGGAAGCCATCTCTTTTATTAGCTCTTTCTCCACCTTTTTTTAGCACGTCTTTTCGTGTTTTTTTTGTCTAAAGTTAAATTTTGGCTGGAGTCAAGATCACTTAGTGTGCTGTTATTTGACCTCTGTCTCTTCTTATCCATTGTAATATAAAATCATCTTGAAAGTCCTTTTACTTTTTGTGCAGTATAGTTTTCATAAACTTCAGCGTGGGTTGTTTACCTGAACGATTCGCGCTCAGGTAAACAATACATCGATAGACAGGTATAAATCTATAATGGCGGCCTCCTTCGCTCTATTTATTTACCCATTGTCAGTTAATTTTGTATACAGCGTTCATAAAACAGTGTCTTTATTCATATGTCTAGATAAAATGGTTTTACTGAGTATCTACGTGAACTTTGGCTGTAGAAAACTTGCCTCTAAAGATCCATTTAATCCATAATTTCCAGATTTTATTTCCCTAAAAAATGTCACACCTTCACTCGTACTTCGTCACCGTAATTAATATATTTATGACGTATACTTTTATACAAGAAATTTCAACAGTCAAGAGTAAAGTGAAATTCGTCCTCAAGTGTATTACGCAATATGCATTTACGTTGATTTGTTGGTATAGACTGTGATTTATGCCATCTTCTTTTCTCTATTACGAGTCTATGTTAAAAAATTCTTAGTCGGCTTAGCGCATGTTGAAATATTTTGACGCTGACCATATTTTATTTACGGTTTAAATGTAAATTTTGAAAATTAAACAATATGTTTTCCCCCGACTAGAATCATTTAATTGCGAATTCCATATTTGTATGAATTGGTCATTTTATCTAGTTTTTATCACATTAAAAAATAACTTCTTATCACATACTTATTTGTATAACCATGCGTAATTTAATCCTAAAATTTCCAACAAAGTTTTCACTAATTTAGCCCAATTTTAACGTAGTGGTTGTTGTTTTAGAGTTTTTATCATCATATTACAAATAAGTTTTGTAAAATGAGCTTCACCACATTCAATAATTTTCGGCCTAAGTCGGATTATTCCATCTTACATTGTATATTTTAAGGGATTCCGTACTAGTCCACCAAAGATAAAATTATTCTGAATTTGGAGTTTGGAGTAAAGATACACTTAATTAATGCCATAAATAGCTACACAACGTGTAAATCACCTATTTGGGACTGTGACCTTAATAGACTACGTTCAAAACGTTCAAATCATTTATAAGAAATTGTAATGTTCTTAGACTATAAAACGTTCAAATCACCTATATAAAAAGTGTAATGTTCAAAGACTTCAGAACAATTGAAATTACCTGTATCAATGTGTTAAATTCACAGACAATAAAACGTTCAAACTAGTCACCTACATGAAATAATTATGTTCGCAGACTTCAAAAACGAATAAAATCACACATATGAAATAATGATGTTCAGACACTGCAGAACAATTAAAATCACCTATATTAAATTGTGATGTTCGTAGACTACAAAACATTCAAGCCACCTATATGAAAGTGTCATGTTCAACGACTTCAAAACATTCAAAGCACCTATATGAAATTGTGATGTCCACAGACTTCAAAACGTTCAAATCACCTATATAAAATTGTGATGTTCACAGACTACAGAAAAATTAAAATCAAATATATCAGCAACACACAGAACTTACTTTCCAACCATGTTTGAAGTCAAGGTCAAACTTAAAAAATAATGGCCACCCCATTGTGACAACGTACGAAACCTGGTTTTTAGTCATGTATGATTGATGCCAGTGTCATTTCGTAACCAAGTCATTTCGTAACCGTTTTTTTTCCAGTCGTTTCGCAACCATTTTTTCGGTCATTTCGTAACCAGTTTTTAAATGTCAGTCATTTCGTAACCACTTTTTCGGTCATTTCGTAACCGGTTGAAAATAATGTGTAAATTGTTCATTAAGATGAATAAAACAATATTTTATGATAATATAATCATATCTAAATGAAAAATGACATACATGGAGTAAGTTTTGGTCATTTCGTAACCGGCTGAACATATTTTGTAAATGGTTTATAAAGATGAATAAAGAAGAAAAATGACATACACGGAGTAAGTTTTGGTCATTTCGTAACTGGTTGAACATATTTTGTAGATGGTTTATAAAGATGAATAAAGAGGAATATAACAATATTTTATGATATTTCTTTGATATTAAAATCATATTAAATTGAAAAATGACATGGTGTAATTTGACCTATATTTTTTATTCCATGCTTAAAAATCAATAATTTATTTCAGTATTAAGAAACAAAATGAGTCCTGTATCCTAACTGCATTAATTAGTTAACACGCGGATTACATAATAGGACCCGTTAGCACCTATTTTAAATTATCGTTCTCTATAGGCATAGTACCACCATTGCAAAAAAGGAGTGCCTGCGTGGGGTAGTCGCATAATGGCGGTTATAAATAATTCTCGTTTCTTCTTCTTTAAAAATGCCCTTTTCTAATTTTAATGCTCATTTTTTTATTTGAATGGCATTATTGGTGTATTTTGAACATTTTGATAGCATTGTCATGTTTGAATTGTGAATTTAGAAAAAAAATTGATGCTTGGAAATTGGGGTATGAATACATGATTTCGGAAGTCTACTTTCACTTTGTCACCAGTGTACACACTGAGCAGAAAAATATCTCTTATATGACACATGACCCCTACTTTTCTCATCATATTTTGATAGTGCAGAGGTTGACAAACAGTAAAATGTAAGTTTCACTCCTTTAATTTGGGTTTCTCTATGAATGACAAGCCTTCAAACTTTTATTATTTACCATAGAATAAAGAACAAAAATCAGTGGTGGGTTTACACCTATAAGAAAGGAAGGTAAATGACCAATAATGTGGCTAAAATTAGTCAACATACTTCATTTTTTTTATTTTTATATATAGTTTTTATAACCAAATTATCTGAAAAATATAATAAAATATTGTTTTATTTATCTTTATAAACACTTTTTTTCAACCGGTTACGGTATGACCGAAAAAGTGGTTACGAAATGACCGACATTTAAAACTGGTTACGAAATGACCGAAAAAATGGTTACGAAACGACCGAAAAAACGGTTACGAAATGACTTGGTTACGAATTGACCGGATCCTTGTCATACTTAAGGTCAAATGTCAAGTAGACACTATTTCGGGTCCGCTTATTGTCTTCTAGTCCCCAAATGGATAAAAATGCATCAATTATATACTTTCTTTTTTGTTTTATGTTTTACATCCTTTCGTCAAATGCGTCAGACTTCTAAATATTATGTCATTAATTACCTTTATTTCCTTTTTGAATAAAATCATCGATAATTTGATATATTGGAGACAACCTATTAATCCACTCGATAAATCGATAAACCCCAAAATAACATCAAAGTAAAGATAACGTCTACATTAAATCGATAATTGGTATGCCCGACATTAGCTCTAAATCAAATCGATGAATCGATATGCCCGAGATAACCTCTGAACCAATCGATAGTTTTATATGCCCTGAATTTAAGTATAAGATAAAGAAGGAAATAGTAATATCTAAATTAACCTTTATTCTAGTTTTCTCTGGTCTTGCTTTTTACCTCTGATATTTATTTCCTATTGAAGATTGTTTAAGTTGGATACCTGATAGGTCAATTATATACCAGATGCATAACCCTGTTTTCGTTTTCTTTCAGAGAGCACCTATTCTACTGGTCGATTCCGTTTGTATTGAACTAAAATGGGTGAGGGACAAGTGCCAACTCATCTGAATGTGATGTTTACTCCGAACTATGCAGTACCGATATTTGGGTACACTGTACCACCATTGGCAGTACTAGTGTTCCTTGTAAATACTTTAATGATATGGACCCTTCGTCGACAAAAGATGAAGTCTCCAACAAACACTATTCTGATTTGTATTGCTGTATCCGACACACTTGCTATTGCTTTCCCGTTACCATCATATGTATATTTTTATACGTTCGGGTACTATAAAAACTTTGTCCCCTTTAACTGGTGCCGAGCTTTCTTCAACACGGTACATGTGATGCCGTTGCTTTTTAACATGGCGTCAATGTGGACAACAGTTGTGTTGGCGTTCATGCGTTGTTACTCAGTATGGTCTCCTCTACGCGCAAGAACAGTCCTGACAAAAACACGCACTCGCGCGGCTATTGTTGCTGTTTATCTTATGTCGACAGCTGTGTATTTCCCGCTCCTTTTCGAATATTCATTCACGCCATTGTCTGCGCCATCTATGGTGGCATCGAATATCTCCATGGTCACATGTCATTTGCAAAAGAGCCAAGCACATGGAAGTAATACGTGGTGTTCAATTCACACATGGATACAGATAGTGATGACATCACTTCTTCCGTGGTTCCTTATCACATTCCCGGATGCTGGATTGCTATGGAAACTAAAAAAAGTGAACGGCAACCGTAAACATTTACAAGATGGGAACGTGAAAGAGAATCAGAAATCCAATAACATCGCACTTAAAAGGAGACGGATGACCACCGTGTTCATATTCCTCGTGGTCAGTATGATTTGGATGGTTGAAATACCTTTTGGCATCATTTTCACCAATCAGCTCGCACATACCAACGGAGACGTCATGAGAAATAACATCGGCAACAGTGTGGTGTTTGTGTTCCTTCTGAAATATACCACATACCCAGTCATATTCGTAATCTATTGCTTCATGAGTCAGCATTTTCGTAAGACGTTTAAAGATGTGATAATGTGTCGCACTTCCGGTATGTCCACACAGACGTCACAGCGTACACAGTCCAGAGACGTCGAGCAAGGTTCTGGAGGAAGCGGTGGCGTTAGCATGAAAACGAAAACATCAATTTAAAGATGGACTACAGCTCCAGCTTGATTAAAATGATTGAAGTTTATCTTGATCATATGCGACGCTTGCTTTTCTAATTACAAACGTCGCATATGATAAAGACTAGATCGAAGTGTGTTATACATTAGAAAAAAAAATCCATTTTTATTTGAGACAGAAAACGGTTTAACCCTTTATTTCATATAGACGCCTTTGGACACCTCTAATATGGACGCCTTCGGACACCTCTAATATAGAAGGCTTTTGAAATATTGGGTGAATTATGTTTATATTAACTGACAGAGTGGAAAACAGTGCAGGAAGTGTTCAGATTACGAGCAATCTGAACTCTTCCTGCACTGTTTTTAAAGGCCTTCTGTGATTGGCGCGGGAAACGCGTATCTATGGAGTAAAGGTTAAACTAATCAGAATGGGTTTAATTGTGCAAACAGTTTTCTGGGATTCATTTAAGAAGACAATCAAGCGTATTTGTACATTTAGATACTGTATTGTCGATTTGTGGTATGGTGCGTACCTGCGCATTTAGATATTGTATTGTCGATTTGTGGTATTGTACGATATATATGCGTGCTTCTATTTGATATACTTGCACACTCGCCATTTTTTAAATACCCTATAAAATAAATACCCGGATGAATTACAATACTATACATGTACTTTTTATTAGCTCGCCGGGACGAAGTCCAAGGAGAGCTTTTGCCATGACCCCCGCGTAGTCGGCGTCGTCGTCGTTGTCGTCGTCTGTAGACACCCAGGTTAAACTTTTGCGTTTAAGTTTAAGATATCTATTCAACCACTCATTGGATGTGAATGAAACTTCGCATGTGTGTTTACCATCATCAATGGAACACAAACAGACAAGAACCATAACTCTGGATTGCATATTGGCACAGTTATGGCCCTTTTTGGACTTAGACACTCAGAGGCGAGCTTTGTTGTCTTCTGACAACTCTTGCTGTATGTGAAGTGAACATGTCGCTTTTTTGCGTCTATCAACGTTTAATCTCTGCATTGTTGTGGTTGCGATGAATGGATTAAATAAAATAATGTTTCATGTTATGTTATTAATTGTGAAGTGAATCTGTTGACGTGAACCCTCCGTGTTGCGGATTGGTTGAAAGTATTTGCTCTTTATCCATCCATCGACGAGTACACTCCGTGTTTTGGGTTGGATGAAGGGGTTAAACAATGTGAAATGAACATGGATCTTTGAACGTGCTCCTTCCTTGTTGTTTGTCGACCGGAGGGATTAAATAAAAATTATTTTCATTTTTTTAATACATTGACACACTAATAAAAATATCAAGATGTTCGAGTTTTAAATCACCGCACGGCTCATTAGTTGCTTCTCTTGTGTAATAGTATATACATCCCAGGTTTTGTTCCATTTAGGCTTTTTAGGACAGAACTGCAACAGTTATAATACATGTGTTGATAAAATTGTAAGTGCGGGTACTTCAACATATTCCGAATTCACACTAACAAAGCAACCGAATATTTACGCCATAGTTGTCGCATAATCACTATTGTTAATAACCACCTACCTTTGAGCATTTTTATCGTCCGCCATCTTGGGTAGTATGTGCCGGTTCCAAAAAAGGGCGTATCGGAGCTCGATCACGACAGTGATTGACGTCTTGTCAAAACGGCTTTTACATGAAACTAGCGTTGCGATTGGATAACGTTCACTTCATGAAATCGTGAAGGAACCAACCATATGGTTGCATCTTGGCTCGGTAGAAACGACGCAAAACTAGTGTAATATCCCACGGGTGATAAATGGAGAGTATCGGAGTGGATCACACGTGGGTATCCGACGATGGAATGTAACATTCCTTAATTTACGTTCATACAACGAGTCCAAGACTGACTCAGCCGTTTAACACAACACTTTAAATATTATTGACGGGAGCCAAATTGGACATGCATGCCCGGACGAACATTATTTATAGCTTCACAGAAAAACCGAGTTTATATGTACACGACACTGTTAAAACAGATTTTTACATGTTTTGTTTGAATTTATTTGTGGTTATTTCTTAGGATAATGGAAACATTTATCGGCTGTATTTACACAATTTAAGTCATCAATTTAAACAATGTTATGGTACTTGACGTACATTTGGTGATAATTAGACGTTTAGCTAACAATTGTAATCAATGGTTAACTGATAGACAACAATAACAACATGTTTATTAACGTATATGTGTACGTATATATGTTTTGTTGTTTTCAATTTACATAATTAATCGGTATTTTGTTTTGCAACTAATCCATTATAAATTTTGCATAAAAAGAGATGCCTGTTTGTATTCTGTTTTTATATTGTTTACTTTATTGTGTTGCTTAATAAATATTGTATAGCACTGTCTAGATTTCTTTAATATTCCATTTAATGATATAAACGTTATGTCGTTTCGACTCAGAAACAATTAAAGTTTATCCGGGGTCCAGTAATTTATATCAAAACTCAGAATATATAAAAATATCTTTTAAAAAATCATCAAAATGAATACAGAAAACGTAAACATACACGTTCTTATAAACATATATATATTTGATTAAAATCCAGTTGAGAAACATTGGATTACTAGGGTTTGAGAACAATACAGTGGGAACCACCCGCGTGGGACCATTATGCAATATAGAGGAAACTATCACCCGCGCAATACCATTATGTTACTGGTAAAGTCCGATCGATATCTCCTATTCTCTCTATCAATAAATTTATATAATTACTAATCTACTAACGTTTACATATCTCCCACACTCTCTGTCAATAACGTTAATATATTCACAAATCTCCCACACTCTCTGTCAACAAAGTTTATAAAATTATATCCACGAATCTCCCACACTCTCTGTCAACAACGTTTTTTTATCACATAATTTACGAATTTACGATGCAATGGGAGTAGGAGCGTTTCAGTTATTTGGGAGGGGGGATGGGGGGGGGGGGGGTGCAACCTGAGGAGAAGAGAGAGTGTATGTGGATGTATGAGAAAGTATATGCTGTCCCCCTCAACCTGAATATATTAACCAAGTAATATTACTTCCGATTCGACGTTTTCCGTATAATTTGGCTCTCGTACGAAAAATACTTTCCGATTTGCCAGAATATACAAATGGCATTAATTTGTCGTCTCGTCGTAAAACGACGTTATTTTGAAACGTTACGTCATACGACGACTCATGAAAACTAATATGCTCGATTAATTTTCCTTCCTTATAGAAGAGATATGTTAAAAAAATGGTAAATGTACCATTTTCCTGAGTAATGTGAAACAAATCTTACATTCGTGCAAAGAATTATATATATAATTCCTTGATTCGTGTTCATTTATTATTTAATTTGTTAAATTCATTGGCAAAAACATATAATGCTCATCAGAACCTCGCATAATATATATTTTGCCAACTCGTTTAATAAATTCAATAATAAGTAAGCACTTATGTAAGAGTATATATATATTTACTTATCTACTTGCGTTTACGTATGTCCCATCCTCTCTATCAATAACGTTTATATATTTCCTAATCTACTTACGTTTACATATACTGTACAGAACAGCTAACCTTCCCAATATCTGTGTCAGTATATTGAGTAGTATGACCTAAATGTATACGACATCAGCAATAAAGATTCTTTTATTTCATATAGTCAAAATGTTCATTCTTATTCACGTTAAAATTTCAAGAAAATTGCGTTAATACTTTTTTAAAAAATACATAAAATGCCAGGCACAAACAATGTCAGATGGCGGGTTAGCTGTTCTGTACAGTATATCTCCTACTTTTTCTCTATCGGTAACTTTTAAATATTTCCTAATCTACTTACGTTTACACTATATCCTTTTCTCTATCAACAATGTGTAAATATCTACTTGCGTTTACATATATACATGTATATCATTTTTACCTATCAATAATGTGTAAATATTTACTATTTACTTGCGTTCACATTGTCTCTACCGATGACTTCTTAAATCTTCTTGCGTCTCTGCCAATAACGTTTACATGCATATATTTACTAAACTACTTGCGTTTACATATATCTTATTGTCTCTATCAATATTGTTTACATGTATATCTTTACTAAACTACTTTCGTTTACATATATCTTATTGTCTCTATCAATATTGTTTACATGTATATATTTAATAAACTACTTTCGCTTACATATATCTTATTGTCTAGATCAATTCGTTTACATGTATATATTTAATAAACTACCTGCGTTTACAAATATCTTATTGTCTCTATCAATTCGTTCACATGTATATATTTACTAAACTACCTGCGTTTACATATATCTTATTGTCTCTATCAATAACGTTTATATATTTACTAATTTACTTACGTTTACAGGAATCTTTGGACAAACTTGTCGCAAGTTTTTTCAAAACCTTGTAATCAGTCATTACGAAAAATGTCCCATCCTCTGACGCTAGTGAGTGCATAGATGAAAGGCTTTTAAACGAGCTCACGCCAATGGTAATGACCACAAGGACAGTATTCTCGTTCCGTGCAATTTTAGATTGTTTTCGCACATATACTTCATCCCAATTCCAGTTACTTTTCAAAATCACGGCGATTCTCGCCACACCTGTACGTGCCTCTGATTTAAATTTGAAATTAACACTTTTTAAACAATGGCGTTTCTCGGCAGAGTCGTCTGCTTTAAACGAGGATTCGTCATGCACGTCAAGCAGAGATGAAAATGAGCTTAAAAAAGGTGTCGATAAAATGTTGTTTTCGCCACAAACCATAAGTCCAATTCTCACTGCCCCTTTAGGCGCCTCATGATTTTGCAGTAAATCTTTAATGAAGTTTCTTTGTGCAGTAAGTTGTACAGATGTGACGTTGGGGGATTTATCCAGGACAAAGAGTATGTCAACCACAGGGTCGCAACTGGTATCTGAAGAAAGAAAAAGAATCGTAAAGTATAATCATAATAAAACATTATAGGTTGCTAGTGTCAGACGTCATCCGCACGTTTATTACGGCATCGATACTCATGTAGAGTAGAAACACAACATTTCTTCAAAAAACTGGCAAATGTTTTCACTTTAAATAGTTTACCATTCTGAGCTTGAACTCCAATATTGAGAGGCAAGATGTATGTTTTCCATTTTGATGTAAAGCTAAAAATCATGGGTTTATATTACTACTTTTTAATTTGGTTTCAAATTTCGCCAGTATGTTACTTGAAAGAGGCATTGGTAGAGTTGTGAGAATATAAGCTGGAGAGATCGGAGCCATATCAAAAACATGAGTTTATGAGCTATATTTCATGATTATGTGCCAAATTCCACGAGTATGCGCCCTTTTTCTTGATAATGCGCCATATTCTATTTTATGATTATGCGCCGTATTTTATGATTATGTGCCATATTTCAACAGTACGCGTATGTACCATATTGCGCACTATATTTCATGATTATGTGCCCTATTTCTTGATAATGTGCCTTATTTTCTTTCATGATTATGCGTCATAGTTCCATCATAATGCCCCATATCTTATAAATACACGCTATATTAATGCACAATATTCCATCATAATGCCCCATATTTTATAAATATGCGCTATATTGATGCACCATATTCCATGATTTTGCACTATATTCCATGATTATGTACCATATTTTATAAATATGCGCTATATTACTGCACCATATTCCATGGTTTTGCACCATTTTCCATGATTATGTACCATATTTTATAAATACGCACTATATTAATGTACCATATTCCATGATTATGTACCATATTTTATAAATACGCACTATATTAATGTACCATATTCCATGATTATGTAACATATTTTATAAATATGCGCTATATTAAAGCATCATATTCCATGATTTTGCACCATATTCCATGATTATGTACCATATTTTATAAATACGCGCTCTATTAATGCACCATATTCCATGATTATGTAACATATTTTATAAATATGCGCTGTATTAATGTACCATATTCCATGTTTTTTCACCATATTCCATGATTATGTACCATAATTTATAAATATGCGCTATATTAATGCACCATATTCCATGATTTTGCACCATATTCCATGATTATGTACCATATTGTATAAAAACGCGCTATATTAATGCACCAGTATTTCAGTCAGCGTAACTAACCATCGTTTCTGATATCACCTAGGAGGAAATCTAGAACAGGACACAATTATCTCTGTAAGTCACTGACATCTTTCCCACATACCCAGAGGTGGCAGATTGATGGTCATAGAAGTGGCCAGTCATGACAGAGACTGTGGCCAGGTGATGCTTCGAACACAATACCTTTGTAATGATAGCCAGACACGCCATTAATTGTCTGAGCTAGTCGGACACGGGATTGTTGTAAAATACAAAATACGACATATTTCATGAATTATGTGTAACATCATGTTTTGATTTATACGGTAACTCATGTTTCAGAAACGCATGATAAATATACAGGGCCGTGAGGGTCACGCTGTTATTATCACTTGAAATAAGCATGACACACGTACATGCATCTTATGTCTGTAAATTACCAGTGTTAAGTTCGTACAAACAGCACTCTAAAAAGTACAAAGTTGTTTTTCGATCCTAAAATGAAGTTCCGCAGTTATATCCTACTATAAACAAATCGGAACACATAGAGGTAATGTGTTTGTTTTTGATGTAAGATTGAATTATAGTTCATCAAGTGATCACCAAGTCATATTCCCGCGAGTGGCATGCCAGGGTGAAAATATCATTTCTGGTGATCACGAGATGAAATATCGTTTGATCTTACACCAAAACAAACACATTTTCTTTTATTTTATACGTATACATACTTTTTTGTTTATTTTGACGTCAATTCGACTTTAAATATTGGATTAATAATAAAAAAATACCATTATTTTTAGATAACGTTGTTTTTTAATATGCTATGACAAAATCTTTTTTTATAATTTCACTGTTTGAAACAGTGAATTACCATAAATAATCCACTGGAAAACATTTCTTTAATTCATCAAAAAGTATAAACTAAATTTTTTTTACCTTGTTTCTTTAATATAAAAAAAAATAAATCGAACATATTTACTCAGACGTTGTAAGTGGCTTTATTCTAATATTAATCGTTCAAATAGTATTTATGTCAAGAAATTACTATATAGGCATAGTACCACCATTGCAAAAAGGAAGTGTTTCCATGGGCTAGTCGCATGATGGCGGTTATAAATAATCCTCATTTCTTCTTCTTAAAAAAAGCATTTTCCTTATTTTAATGCTCATTTTTTTATTTGAATGGCATGATTGATGTATTTTGAACATTTTGATAGCATTGTCATGTTTGAATTATGAATTCAGAAAAAAAAATGATGCTTGGAAATTGCGGTATGAATACATGATTTTGGAAGTCTACTTTCGCTTTGTCACCAGTGTACACACTGAGCAGAAAATAATATCTTACATGACACATGGCCCCTACTTTTCTCATCATATTTTGATAGTGCAGAGGTTGACAAACAGTAAAATGTAGGTTTCACTTCCTTCATTTGGGATTCTCTATGCATGACAAACCTTCAAACTTTTATTATTTACTATAGAATAAAGAACAAAAATCAATGGTGGGGTTACACCTACACCTATATGTCCATACGTGTAGACTACATTTTGAAGTTAATTTCACAGTAATATTTCAATGCCAAAGCGTGGTCTCTATTATTTATTTGTTTGTGTTGTGATATTTAAGTATCAAAATAACATTAAATGACAACATTCCCTTCTGGACGTAAACCCCGTCATATAACATATGTTCACATGAGTATCAAAATTAATGTACGTTTCATTTTTTTTCTTATGAGATGTTGGTATTTCATCAATAATTTTCAGAAATTGAACACATCATGAACAGTCATGATATGCTTAAATTATTAAATTGATTATTGAATTGAATTGAATTGAATTGAAATGAATTATTTAGAATCAAATGGATTACAACGTTTTGTCCGGGTTTATCAAGTTACTACTCACCCAACCCTAATAAACAAAAACACTTTTCCATATATAAGAGGGCGGAGATGGAGGGGGTGGGGTGGGGCGGATGGGGGGGGGGGGGGGCTGAAAAGAAATACTCTAATCCCAAGGACAAATAGTAAATATTTCAATATGTTTTCAATATTTGGTTAGTTGCATTGATTCTTAAAATATATCATATGTTAAAAAAGGAAACAGCAGACACATACAAAATAAATATATTTATTAAACAAGATTTGTTTAAAGAAACTGTGTGCACTTTCTACTGTAAATCATTTGAAACTATTTGAAGTTAATACAGCTAATGAATGAATAGGGTTTTACGGCGTACCAACACATTTTAGGTTATTCGACGTCAACAGGAAGGACGATTCCAGGTTCACACTACATGTACAAAAACAATAAATTAACATACAGATTAAAAAAAATACATCAACAACTGAATATGCACAATGAACCTAGAACCTTGAAACCTACAGAACTGCAGAGTTTCAGCAAATTATATCGTATTACTCAATTTGTCGCTTCTTTCGACATGCATAAGCCACAGTGATCCTTTTCTTGCCATCACTCATAGCTCTCGGAACCACACAGGAGTTGATAATTTAACCACAATAGTGAACATGACAAAAAAAAGATAAAATGAACATGACACCAATTCGGAGGATTCCTACCCCTCTGCAGAGATCAACAGTGACTCTATTCTTAGCCGGAACCACACGGGCAAATACAGACACATTTGAACATCAGATAAAGTATTTTCAAAACTAGCCATTGAGATTACGATTTCATGCTTTAGATAAACAGAGCAAAGCTGGTCAAGCATATTCAACAATAAGATTCCATTGGTTTAGAAAACGTGACATTTTTATTGGATTTTTCCTGATTGGTGTATTTTAAAGCAACTGATAATTTGTACAGTATCACACTCTGTCTTAGAAAACTACCAAACTGGACCCAGTTTCAAATAGATCTCCACCAAACTTTGTAACATGCTTTACATTCTTAATAATGTTATACCTTATGTATAGCAAGTCGCTATCTTACAGCGAAATCCAATGTAATGTATATTTCTTCTCAAGGCAAAGTTAACCGCAATTGTGACGACTCTCCCCTAGTTCATCACAACGGGAGGATTGATAAAACGTTTTATAGCCAAGTCGATCATATTATAAAAAAACTCATTATTTAATTTTCTATATCGCATCAAAATATTTATTTATGTGACAATGCGCAAATTATTTTCAATGCTAACATTTTCCTAAAATCGTAATCTAGACTTTTCTTGATTTTTCTAAATACTTTGTATATGTTTCACTTAAAGATACAATTGCAATATTCCAAAATAGAGCTGCAATACTTATTCTCGATAAAGGGACATGATACTCCTTATTCTGAATTACTCTGTTCCATTGAACATCAACATAAAAAATACCAATAAATAAGTTTAAAAATGATATTTTAAATTGATATTTACCACCACCGCCATCATCATCATCGTCAGCATTATCATTGTTATTATTATAGCAATTCAAGCTAAAACAGAGTGTTTCTATTTTCAGATTGTAACAATTCTATAAATAGAAACAGGCCATTATAGGATCCTCTTCGACCTCGCTCTCTCTCATGTATTCATAATCAAAACATCATTTGTTTGAACATCGCCAAATAAGACCACACCGTATAGATATGTAAATATATTCAGAAATAGGTCTAAGTGAGAATTTATTAAAACTCCCAAGGTACAAGCTACGACAGAACAGACTCCAATATAGAATTATATGGAACGCCATAGCTGTCTTATGTTGTACATTTTATATGTATTATGTGCATTCTTTATTATATCATGTGCATTCATCATTATATTATGTCAATACTTTATTACATTATGTCGATACTTCATTACATTTTGTAGATACTTTATTATATTATGTAGACTATTTATTACATTATGTAGATATGTCATTATATTGTGTAGTTACTTCATTACATTGTGTAGATACATTATTACATTATGTGGATACTTCATTACATTAAGTAGATATGTCATTATATTGTGTAAATACTTTATTACATTATGTAAACTGTTTATTACATAATGTGGATACTTTATTATATTCTGTAGATTCTTCATTACATTATGTAGATACTTTATTATATTATGTAGATACTTCGTTACATTATGTAGATACTTTATTACATTATGTAGAAACTTTATTATATTATGTAGAAACGTTATTACATTATGTAGACACTTTATTATATCTTGTCGAAACTTTATTATATTATGTAGAAACTTCATTATATTATGTCGAAACTTTATTATATCTTGTCGAAAGTTTATTATATTATGTGCATTTTTCACTATATTATGTCGGAACTTCCTTATGATGACGAGATCAGTTTGACGGGGTGATTTCTATATTGACACCGCTTTAAACAACAAGCTTCTTTGACAGAAAGAATATTACACATGACGGAAGAGAAAATGGAAGTTTTTCTTTAAAATCTCAGAGTGGATAGACACATCCCTTCCTTTCAACGGGAAAAAATAGCAGCACAGGAAGAGATATGGACACACACCACAGAAAGAGATATGGACACGCACCACAGGAAGAGACATGGACACGCACCGCAGGAAGAGATATGGACACGCACCGCAGAAAGAGATATGGACACGCACCCCAGGAAGAGCTATGGACACGCACAGCAGTAAGCGATATAAACACGCACCGCAGGAAGAGAAGAGCTATGGACACGCACCGCAGGAAGAGCTATGAACACGCACCGCATGAAGAGATATGGACACGCACCTCAGGAAGAGCTATGGATACGCACCACATGAAGAGATATGGACACGCACCGCAGGAAGAGCAACGGACACGCACCCCAGGAATAGCTATGGACACGTACCACATGAAGAGATATGGACACGAACCGCAGGAAGAGATATGGACACGCACCGCAGGAAGAGCTATGAACACGCACCCCAGGAAGAGCTATGGACACGCACCGCAGGAAGAGATATGGACACGCACCGCAGGAAGAGCTATGGACACGCACCCCAGGAAGAGCTATGGACACGCACCGCAGGAAGAGATATGGACACGCACCCTAGGAAGAGCTATGGACATGCACCGCAGGAAGCGATATGTTTTCCCGTAGAAAGGAAGGGATGTGTCTATCCATGCTGAGATTTTTACGAACAACTTCTATTTTCTCTTCCGCCATGTTCAGTATTCTTTCTCTCAAAGAAACTTGTTGTTTAAAGCCTTGTGTCAAGATGTTGGGCGAGTATACTGGGCTTAAAACGGGATTTTCTGTAAGGCGATTATGTCTTCACTGGATTAGGCTGTAAAAACAGCCTAGCTTGAAACTATGCTAAATAATTTTGTTCAAACTATATAGTATATATATATAAATTTTCCTCAGGCTTTTTGCCTCATGATTCGTAAACGTCAAACAAAAACAAACAATATAATAAAATGATTATAATATATAGAAATCGTACAGACAATCATATCAATCAACTATTTACAGTATAATGTTTCAAACCCTGTAGAGTTGAACTAACTGTTGTTCAACACTATTTTAATACTGAGACCAGCTATTCAGACAACGTGTCTGGACAGCATTTGTTTGAGACTTGTTTCAAACTCAAACCAAAACTGTATGTCTGGAACAATGTTCAGCTCCAGCATAAAAATACACCTATATGTTTGAAGACTGTTTCAAACATACGTCTTCAAACTAACCTAAAGTGCATGAAACAAAACCAAGCTTAAGCACGAAAATAAAGTTATTGTTTGAGAACGGGTTCAAACTTATAACAAAACTGTATGCTTGGAACGATGCTCAGTTCCAGCATAAATATACACATATTTGTTTGAAAACTGTTCCAAACCTAATTCTTCGAACTAAGATTCCAGCTCCAGCACAAAACTAAACTGTTATGTTTGAGAACGGTTTCAAACTAAAAGCATCAGACTAAATTAATGTGCATGAAACAAGCCCCAGTTCCAACACAATAAATATTCCTATGAGTTTCAAACAGGCCTTCCCAAAACCTATCGCTAGAATAATCTTTGCCGTAGTGTACCTCCCAACGCGATTCTCACATTTCATGTACACGTTGACGTTGAAAATCTCAAGCAGACTCCTTGCAACTTGCGTCAAAAGAAACCTAGACAATGAACCGTCCTTCGTTAAGTCATAAAAAAACTGACATTATATTCAGGAAAACACCTATTTAAAAATGGTGTCCAATTCATGATTCATGAATATTATATCAATCACTGATTATAATTGTATCATTCATCTTTTTATGATCAATTATCTTTTAAAACTTATATCTGGTATAATATTATATAATAATAGCGAAAAAAACCCAGCTTATTACCTCTTCTTATAATAATTGCTATATATAGACATTTATGCTATAAGACAACAACATTATTTTGACACGGTGTCAGTATATAAATCACCCCGTCAAAATGATCTCGTCATCATAAGGAAGTTTTGACTAATATAATAAAGAATGCACATAATATAATAAACTTTCGACATAATGTAATAAAGTTTCGACATAATGTAATAACGTTTCTACATAATATAATAAAGTTTCGACAAGATATAATAAAGTGTCTACATAATATAATAAAGTTTCTACATAATGTAATAAAGTATCTACATAATGTAATGAATTATCTACAGAATATAATAAAGTATCTACATAATGTAATGAAGTATCTACAGAATATAATAAAGTATCCACATAATGTAATAAACAGTCTACATAATGTAATAACGTATCTACACAATGTAATGACGTATCTACATAATATAATTAAGTATCCACATAATGTAATTATGTATCTACATAATGTAATGAAGTATCTACACAATATAATGACGTATCTACATAATGTAATAAACAGTCTACATAATATAATGACGTATCTACATAATGTAATGAAGTATCGACATAATGTAATAAAGTATCGACATAATATAATGATGAATGGACATGATATAATAAAGAATGCACATAATACATAGAAAATGGACCATATAAGACAGCTATGGCGTTCCATAGAATTACATGCATTGAACCAGTCTCCTTCGCAAAGTTATCGTTCGTTCAAAGAGTCGAATGTGTTAAAGAGACACATCACACTGCGAAAAACGAATATCAAAGCATAACACAACTAATTTAAACAGTTCGTGCTTCCGTGGGTCACATACTGGCGGTGATAAATAATCAATGTTTATTTAAAAATGCATTTTCCTAAATTTAATGCTCATGTTATGATTTGCATTGCATTATTGATGTTTATTGAATATTTGAATTGTGAATTTGAATGTCATATCTGAATTGTGAATTTAAAAAACTGATGCTTGAAATTTGGGGTATCAATACATTAATTCTGAAGTCTACTTTCACTTTTCAACACTGCACACAATGAACAGATAAAACAACTCTTTGGTGGAACATGACCCTAACTTTTCTTATGGTATTTTGTCACTGCAGATGTCACTGAACAAACAATAAACTGTCAGTTTCCCTTCTTTGATTGGGGTTTTCTATGAATGAAGCTTTAAAAATGTTTCAGTCACTATAGAAATAAGAAGGAACACCAATGGTGGACTTACACCGCAACAAAAACGTTTAATTTGTAAGACTTTGTGTCAACAGATAAGAGTAACTATTTTATTTTAAACTACAATAAAACCTCGATAGCTCGAACCCGACTGGACTAGGCAAAATAGTTCGAGTTAAGGGTTGTTCGAGCAAAATATTGTTCAACATCATACCATACATGAACATGTACATACATCGGGAATTAGGAATTCAGCCGGGGCCAGATAGGTAGTTCGAGCTATATATGTTGTTCGAGCCATCTGTGTTCGAGCCAACGAAGTTCTACTGTAATATACAATTACATGTTCAATTAAGTAAACTGGTCGTTACTCATAAGAACAAGAATAATTAAAAGTTTACTTTACCTTCTACGGCCTGCTTTGTCCCGTTAATACAATCCCAATAGAAAGTGAGCGATAACAGAGCTATAGCGGTAATTGAAGTCTTCCGTGAGCTCATTATATTTACTGACATGACTTTTTGACAGAAATAACACAAAACCAATTATAGAATGTTAAATATTTTGAAAATATTTGAAAAAAAAGTTAATTACAACCCAACAAATTCCAAAACCATCCTCCAAATAATCACATCACGACACACGCATACGAGAAAGTAAAGTGTTTGGGTATTATGCAATTTCGTGAATAAGAATAGAATAAAAAAATAGGATAAACTGATTATTACACTAAACTAACATTTTAAATGATATAAAACAAGACCAAGTCGATTATCTCCATGCAGTGCACTTTACATAATGGACAATTAGTACAACATGCATTCGGAAAAAACATACCGCAAGATTCGTCATGCGTGTAACGATCACAGCGGTAAATTGACGTATTTCACGTTGACACCAGTGTTACTTGTACATCAGTTAGTACAACTATACCAATTAATCACCTGGCAATACCTGTGCTAATTAATGCATGCAAACCGCAAAACAAATATGAAACCGTAAAATGTTTATATGGATTTTAGAGGGCACACATCAAAGCCACCGCAATCAACAACATTAACTCAAAACTCAAAATTTGATCTCATCCAAGCGGTGAATAAACCGTAATATACATGTAAACGTTTGTTGGGTTAATTTTAAGTAAACCATTAATCTTTAATACAGATAAATATTTTAGGTGTAAGCCCACCATTGGTTGTTTGTTCTTTATTTTATAGTAAATAATAAAAGTTTGAAGGCTTGTCATTCATAGAGAGACTCAAATGAAAGAAGTGAAACTTACATTTAACGGTTTGTCAACATCTTCACTACCAAAATATGATGAGAAAAGTAGGGGTCATGTGTCATATAAGATATTTTTCTGCTCAGTGTTTACACTGTTGACAAATTGAAACGAGACTTTCGAAATCATGTATTCATACCCCAATTTCCAAGCATCAATTATTTTTTCTAAATTCACAATTCAAACATGACATTACTGTCAAAATGGTTTAAATATATCAATAATGGCATTCAAATAACAAAATGAGAATTTAAATAAAGAAAATGTATTTTTAAAGAAGAAACAAGGAATATTTATAACCGCCATTATACCCCACGGAAGCAGTTCCTTTTTCCAATGAGGGTACTATGCCTTTATGGAAAAAACATAGGTCTTTGGTGTGTATATACCAACGCCATGGAGCATATTTACTAATTATATATTAGCACGACCGCGCTGAATATTAAAATAGAGAGATTAGTCACCTGCACGTGTTGATGTTTAAAGCAATGCACTTTCTGTTATCCCCGAATGTATGCGAAAAACAAATTCTCAAAAGTCACGAAAAGCAAGAGATTGGGAGAATGTGTTTGGTGCCATTTTCAATACAATATAGCTTTTATAAGTGGATAACCAATACTGCCTTCAAAATGATGATATGGGTACCCGAACCATTGCCCTTCTGCACGATATAGACCAAGAGCGAAATACAATACAGGGTATTTAGAACGGTGTTCACAAAGTTATCATAGACACCCTAATGTCCCATCTATTGAAACGACCAACCACACTGGGCTTATAAGACACCTTTATGCCGAACACAATTATTACCCGAAAGCTATAATAGCTAGGTGTCAGACGGTTAGACATTCGATACCCTTTATATTTAACTAGCTACTAGGTGAACAACCGGTCGTATCAGAAAAAATCGAAGTGCTTCCACCGGGATTCGAACATTCGACCTCTCGCTTCTGAGGCGGACGCCTAAACCACTAGGCAACGGCAGACGGTAGGCCACGGACGACGATATATAAATTAAGAAACATTGTATACCAAAATTTTTTGAATGTGCATCCTACAACTCCTGGCTGTGTTCTATTCTATTTGCGTAAGATGAAGTCAAAACATCTACGAGAACGGTTAAGACGTAACCATGACCATATATGGGACTTGCACTTCGTTTTATTTAAGTCGATTTGTGAATTGCTGTAGTCAAATTGATACTGATTAAATTGAGATGGGATATTTACCAGAAACATTTCATACCTTTGAATGCAATAAGTGTACGCTTAGAATTGAATTGGTTGAATAATGGGGTAGGGACTAAATTGATTCAGGACAGAGCTAGAAATGGGTATCGAAGATTAGAGGGTATAATTGATGTAGATACAAAAACTTGATTTCATATGTATGCCAAATTTATGTTCAATGTCCCTTGAGTATTTTAAAACCTTGTGTTGAAAACACACCGTTGAAAGTGCATGAGAGGAAATCTATAACAATCAAAGCGATCTAAAATAACGAACTCAAAGCAGGTCAACATCTGATTATTTATTTTTCAACTTGAAACTTTTCGAAGTAAAAGTCTTATACTCCATCCAATCTCAATTACAGTGTTCATCTAGAAATGTGTCGAGAAAAGTATCCCGAAATATGTCATTAAATGCATCATCTGTCACATTGCTATATCTCACTCCAATACTTCCCAAACTAGAACCCCTGTTTAGTCCTGTAGTGCAACCCCTATCTAACCCTGTAGTGTGAGACCATTTAGTTCATATCGGGATTTAGAACCCCAGTTGTGGTGTACAATCACAGATAGAATCTTCCAGCGTCGGATACCCACGCGTAATCCATTCCGATACACTCCATTATCACCCGTGGGATATTACACTAGTTTTGCGTCGTTTCTACCAAGACACGATGCAACCATATGATTGGTTCCTTCACGATCTTATGAAGGGAACGTTTTCCAACTAGCAACGCTAGTTTCATGCAAACGCCGTTTTCATAAGACGGTATTAACGTTAGCTGTTCTGTTCTGTTCAAATAAACCGACGCCGAGCCAGCGTAATTTCCCACGGGTGATTGATGGAGAGTATCGGAATTGACGCCCGTGGGTATCCGACGATGAGAATCTTCGAATCTTCGTACTAAACAAAAATGTTTTAAACACTCCAGTATTCAAAATTAAAAGGTTGACACACAAAGGTAGGGCATGAAGCTGTGAGTCGAATAAACGTCAAGTCAAATACTATTTTTCTACCCCACCCCACAAACACCCCCCCCCCAACCCCCCCCCCCCCCCCCAAAAAAAAAATCAACAAAAAAACCCAACAAAAACAACAACAACAACACCCCACAACAACAACAACAAAACACATTAAAACACAAGTCTACTAAATATAAACGGTAAACAAACAGAAAAAGTCAAAGAAATGAAATATATATTTGACTTATCTTCCATTTATACTTCAGTTGATCGTTGATCGTTAACAGTCATGAAGAAATATCTACATCATTTCTCTACGGAAAAGAAGTGCACACAAACAAAGAAGACGAAAAAGATTGATTGATTGAATATTTAGCGTCATTTTTATGCCATCGAGGGCTAACAGACGATCAGTTAACCTAACAACTGTTTCCTGGGATGAACCAGTACTCGAGCACACCCCATCTCCGCAAGTAACTATTAACTTTCCCACTTGAATCAGTGGTAAGAGACGAATGATAATGAGACACAATGACGTATATCAATCATCACGGAGACTGTTGCCGGGCGGGGGATTCGAACTCACGACCTCTGGATTGATAGTCAGACGCGTAACCGACTAAGCTAATCGGGCCCGGAAGAAAAAGATCCATTGATAATAAAACATGCTGAATATTAGCTCTTGAAAGTTTTCACCTTAATCTCGGTCACTGAGAAATGGAGAGAAAAAAAGACATGCACAAATTGATAGAATTGTTTCAGAGAGTGTTATTAAAAATATTTTAAAGGCAATAAACCGCTGACTCACGATCATGTTCAGAAATAATTTTCAATAAGACAACGGACACCGGCCGAATAAGATATTGGAATCATATTAACAAAAAAACAACAACAACAACAACAACCAAATAGAAAAACTTATTGCAATAATAGGTTACACAAATATAAATGGGTAAACATGTAAACTGTACTAACGAAAGGATACTGCATACAGCTCCGTAAATTTCTACTTTTCTTATCTTTGCTCCTTCTTTACTCTCTTTAACCCGTTTTTAATATATTCACCCTTAAAATATTACTTGTAAGACATTGTATGCATGTAATATTATCTAAAGTTATCATGTTAAGTTTCAAAATTATAAAGCTTGTATTGGTACATGACGAGTTTTTGTATAACATTGTATTATGTCTTACACGGAATAAAAGATATTCATCACAAACAAGATATTAGAAGAAATTGATAGAAAACTGAACCATCTAAAGATAAAATTGGTCAACTTCAAAAAATGATATGATTTCACCTTCTAACCAAGTATCTCCTAAAACTACACCAGATATCCTCAAAGATCAAACCAGCAAAAGTGTCCAAACCAATTTTCGTCACAGAACTCAATTACTATTAGGAATGTTAATACACTATCTACACATGCATTGTGATGAACACGGGACTCTCAGCTGTAATGTTGTTTTTTTTTTATTGATTGAATATTGAGCGTCATTTTTATGCCATCGAGGGCTAACAGACGATCAGTTAACCTAACCACTGTTTCCTGTGATTAGCCAGTACTCGAGCACATCCCGTCTCCGCAAGTAACTGATAACTTTCCCCACTTGAATCAGTGGTGAGAGGCCCGGCTCAACTGTAATGGAACTGTAATGGAAAACATCTACTAGGTTTTTATTGATCTAGTATGTGTTCGTCAAGATAAAGATGAAGCGGGCGGTAGTCTAATGGATAGAGTGTTGGCTGCTCACGCCAGCGTTTGCGGGTTCGATCCCCAGCTCGATTTGATGCCTCTCATAAAACAAGACTCAGTACTGGTTCTACCCAGGAAGCAGACTCGAGAGCAGTTCATGCAAGCTGTGAGCTTTCATCGCAATCGCGCTTAAAACAATTAGTATAAACTATAAACTAAGATAAAGTTTGAATTAAAAGATTGGGACACTTTTAATAGAGGTTTATTTTCAAATTGGTATACCACGATTTTCAATACAGTTCCGGTAATATATGCCATAGTCAGATTTATCGGTGGAGGAAGACCCCAGACTTAATCTGAGTAGAACCACCGTTCTTCCGCAAGTAATTGACAAACTTTCTCACATAAAGTTTTCGTATTTAGCGGGAATAGAACCTACGGTAAGTGATCTTGAGACGACGTCTTAGACCACTCGGCCATAGAGGGCCCATAAAAGATGTTTATGAGAAATTATTATATACCTTAATATATTGTTGGAAATAGCAAGGACTTGTATAGCATTGGTGCAAAAAGGTACCAAGTGCCTTCTAATTGCATATACACTTGGTACCTTATTGCACCAATGGGACGATAATTCCTCGGAAATAGAAAACAATGGAACTGGATCATCATTATGAACCTGGCGATGAAAAAAGATACGGACTTATTTGAAACACCTACAATTTTAATTTCATTGTCTATGAAATTAGTGACTTCACGCTAGTAGAAGCTGAAGAGAAATAAAATATTTTTGTTGCATCGTTTTGCGTGAATAATCACGACCATTCGAAATATGATTCCTATCGATCATTTACAAGAGTAAGGCCCCCCCCTCCGTTCCAAAATAAAAACACAATAAACGGCCTGCACGCATACTCGGATATTTTAATTTCATAGTTCCATCATGTTGATAAATTATTTGCAGAAATAGTCAAGGACTTGTATATAATTCCTTGAAATAGTGGTGAGTGAATATGTATAGGAATTCCTCGTGTCCGTTTTAATATGAAAGGGACCTTCTTCCATTAGATAATCAGTAGAAATCGTTTAAACGACACAATTTGTATAAGGTTTTCTATTCATATAACAATCAAATATATTTACACATGTATCGAATACATGTAACTGGCGTATTGCATCCTGCTGTTAGAATGAATTACATAAACACAGTCACGTTGTGCTTTGTGGCTGCCAAACGTGACTAATATAATTATACGTAATTATACTGTCAAAACCATAATAGGTGTTACGTGTTTCGATATTAATACATATTAATCTGTCAAGTCAATTCTAGCACTCGTGGATATTTTGATCGTGGCACAGTGTGGAAATTGCGTTGTTTTAGGAGAATTAATTACCCAACAACGATTAAAACCAGACCCGCCCTAAGTACACTTGTCATTTCTTTTCTTATATTTGAATGAACTAAGCTTAAAAAAGCTTACAGATAAGAAAAAGTGAAAATAGCTGTCTTTCCATAGCATTAACATGTAGAAATCAAAGCCCCTTACTCGGCCCCTATAGACCAATCCTCTGGAAACAAACCAAGGTTGGACCAGGCTTTTAAGTGCAAGTATACTAGTAAATAGACGCTAAATGTGACACCATGTGGTAATTGGAGTATTATTTATTTGTAGTACGTGCTATCAATGGTGTGGTACAAGCGTCTACAATGCTCCTTACGTATTTTGCATTTGATAAACAATATTTTAATTACAATTAAAAGTAGAATTTTCTTGAAACAGCGACTAATTTGTAACAAATTACAAAAAACAGTTCAATGTTTTCATGTGCTTTTCCATATTAACAAATGCATTGTTTTATATTTTAAAATGGGGAAAATATGTCACATTCAGGAATTTTCGTTTCATGACGGAACTGTTACCAGAGTAATTGGCAACCAACGTAAAATATAATGTCTTAATAGACATAATAATTGCCGTAGTACAATGTCTTCAAACCTCAAAAGTCGTAATTGTCCTTGCTTGTCTACAATTAGAATGAACCAGACGTCTTTAACTACATTAATAATGATGTTCTCAGATTTGTTATTCAACAATTCACGCACTCTCGAGACTAACATGACCGCATCACATTTTAAAGGGAATGGTGCTATGAGGCAATTTTGATTAATGCAATCTCTATTAAGCCAAATGCTTTCTTTTTGTATTATATGAACACAATTTGATTATTATTATTTGAGCATTCTGTTTTATTGTTAATAAAAATACATTTTATCAAATTTAATTGCATACTCTTCTATTAAATATATGTATGACAAAAAGATGATTTTGGTTTGCAAATCAATGTATAAGTTTGATGAATGCTTTTTATTCTTCAGAAATTTATGTTAAACATTTTAATATTTGTCAAATGCCTATATTAAGAAATGCTGATTGTTTTATCGCAATATATTACGCCTATCAGAAATATCTACACGTTTGTTGTTTTGGCAACATTATATTTGCATTTATATTCCTCATACTTTGCTGGGTTTTTCTTTTACAATACATATTTTTTAACTGTTTTATTGACCACTAAAATATACTATTCTTGTCCGACAGATAAAATCGCACTGGCCTTGTCAAATAAAGAGTGTTTTGTGATACAGATCTGCAGCGGATTCTTGTTTGAACCGTACGCGCACCAAAATCGCGCATATGTTACTATTTTGACGGTCATTATCACCAGGCAGTGTTAATGTAAAGGGCGATGGACTTGGAAATGTTTATGCCTAATAAAGAATTGAAAAAATTAATTAAAATTTATTGACTGATCGTGTATGGTGAATTTAACAAAGACACTTAAATTGAGGTATAATAAAAGAAATATATGTCCCGTTTGAACTTTTACATTGTATACATAGAAATTCAAAATTAAGTTCACCATTGTACTGTTAGGGATAGCAACTTAAACCAGTCAAATATAACATAAAATTATATATCGTTAAAATGTATCTTATATCCAAGTACCTGCATTTAAAACGATGCCATAATATTGTTTGTTTCGACTCAGTTTTAAAATTTCATTAAATATTTTGCCACAACTTCTGATCATATGATATGACTCGGGTGTACATGGAGAGTCTAAAAACACATGTTTTGCGTTCTCTATTGCATTTTCACAATAAACAAGGGCCATGTTGGACATGTGACCTGGCCAATCGCCAAGCCGAAGCAAATTTTTTGTGTGGAAGGCGGCCAAAAAAGAGCCAGTTTTATGTATAAGTGAATCATATATATATATTAGTTAGAGTAGCTAAACAATTCAATGTCGTGAAGAAGTGTTATTATACCGGTAGATGTTTAGCGATTAAAAAACACATTTTCTTTCAATGTCCCCAGTCATTTTGTGAAGATTCAACAAAATCTCTTGAATATATTGTAGTTATATTCCGAACAAACGTGTAAATTAATAAAGGAAGATAATTAAAAATGTGAGCAAGGTAAAGTTATGGTTCTTGTACACTGTATTTCCTCTCAATGTCCTCTGTCATTGTGTGACGATTCAACAAAATCGCTTGAATAGTTTTGTAGTTATACATACTGACAAGTGTTACAGACGGACGGACGGACAGACGCACGCACGGACGGATGGAGACCATTACCATATTCCCCTTTGCCTTCGGCGGTGGGAGTGATAAAAAAAGGTTCATGCCTAGCGAATTCCTTATTTACATACTTGTACTCATGATTATTTATTGAAATATTATAAAATATTTTACCTAATGCACTGCCTTTAGAGCTCTTAAGTTGGTCATTCGGGCTATCTTAGAGAAGTAAACAGAGAGCACAGGATGACGGAATTGGCAGGGCATGGGAAACTGATACAGACTGGGCATGTGTGATGTAATTCACATACACACAAGAAATCACCATGGTTACACATCGACTGTATAAGTTTTCGGTTAGAGACCGAGCTACCGATTCTGAGAGGCGAGATAAAATGGCGAAACTTTACTTTTTAAAGATATATATGCTATACTGATAGGCAATTAAAGGCTTTTGACTTCGCATACAATGGTCGGAGAGATTTGATCATGTCAAAGATATTAACAGTAATTATTAAAGCAAGAAATTATATGGAGAAGGAAAAGCGGAATGATTAAGATTTTATGAACGCTTGCGTATTCACGCAAAACCTCGCAAAATCTCGTTTTTTAATTATCTAACTCTCATTCATTTCAGGAACACAAATCAAAATTCTTACATTGCAGAATGAAAATCTCATTAAAACAATACCATTCTCAGAAATTTGTGTTTAAAATTTGAAGTACTTTGATTACACAATTTGTATACAGCAACTAAAATAAGGACAAATTACGAGATATTTTCCTTCAAACTTCAATTTCTTTAATTTAAGATTATTTTGCGTGATCGCAACCTGTTGAAACATCTAATATTTTATACAACTTACATTTTATGTAAAGGAAAGCAGTTGCCTGTGAATTATGAACGATTAATTGCCAAATAATTAATCCTTCGTGTGCCATTTTATCAACATTTAGCCAGGAGATGCAAGTTTCCTATCTTTCTATACACGTCCTTGATTTATGCTTATATGTCTTTGATACGGTGTTTATATATTGTATGTATATAACCTGATGCCATCGCAGTACTGTGCCACAAAAATAAAGTGTATACCACTCTTAAATCGTTTTAACCAGAAACACAGATTATCACATTAATGTATTGTATACCACTTTTAAAACTATCAGATCAGAGACACAGAGTATCACACAAAAATGTAATGTATACCACTCTTAAAGCCTTGTGATCAGAATATCACAAAAATATAGGGTATACAATTCGTAAAGGTTTCAGATCAGAGACACAGAGTATCACTAAACTGTATACCACCCTTGCTGTTAACAGATAACATACACAAAGGATAACAAAAATGCAGTGCATACCACCCTCAATGTTAACTGATCACATACATAGTGGATCACAATATGTAGTACCACGCTTAATATTAATGGATCAGATACACAGAGGATCACAAAAATGTAGTGTATACCACCCTTAAGATTAAGCAATCAAATACACAAAGGATAAAAAAGTGTATAAAACCCTTACTGTTAATTTATCACATACACAGAGAGTCACAAAAATGTGGTGTATACCATCATTACCATTTACTGATCACTACATGGAAGAACCCAAATATGCAGTATATACTACCCTTACTGCTAAATGATTGCTGACGCAGACGATCGCAAAATCATAGTGTATACCATCCTTAATGTTAACTGATCACAAACACAGAGGCTCCAAACATGTAACATATACCTACCTTATTATCAACTGATCACAAACACAGAGTATATAACCCTTAATGTTAACTGATCACATACACAGAGGATGCCAAAACTTGTAGTATATAACCCTTAATGTCAACTGATCATATACACAGAGGATGCCAAACTTGTAGTATACAACTCTTAATGTCAACTGATCACATACAGAGAGGATGCCAAACTTGTGGTATATAACCCTTAATGTTAACTGATCACATACACAGAGGATGCAAAACTTGTAGTATATAACCCTTAATGTCAACTGATCACATACACAGAGGATGCTAAACTTGTAGTATATAACCCTTAATGTTAACTGATCACATACAAAGAGGATGCCAAACTTGTGGTATATAACCCTTAATGTCAAATGATCACATACACAGTGGATGCCAAACTTGTGGTATATAACCCTTAATGTTAACTGATCACATACACAGAGGATGCCAAACTTGTAGTATATAACCCTTAATGTTAACTGATCACATACAAAGAGGATGCCAAACTTGTGGTATATAACCCTTAATGTTAACTGATCACATACACAGTGGATGCCAAACTTGTAGTATATAATCCTTAATGTTAACTGATCACATACACAGAGGATGCAAAACTTGTAGTATATAATCCTTAATGTTAACTGATCACATACACAGAGGATGCCAAAACTTGTAGTATATAACCTTTAATGCCATCTGATCACATACACAGAGGATGCCAAAACTTGTAGTATATAACCCTTAATGTTAACTGATCACATACACAGAGGATGCCAAACTTGTAGTATATAATCCTTAATGTTAACTGATCACATACACAGAAGATGCCAAACTTGTAGTATATAATCCTTTATCTTAACTGATCACATACACAGAGGATGCCAAAACTTGTAGTATATAACCTTTAATGCCATCTGATCACATACACAGAGGATGCCAAAACTTGTAGTATATAACCCTTAATGTCAACTGATCACATACACAGAGGATGCCAAAACTTGAAGTATATAACCCTTAATGTTAACTGATCACATACACAGAGGATGCCAAAACTTGTAGTTTATAACCTTTAATGTCAACTGATCACATACAAAAAGGATGCCAAAACTTGTAGTATATAACCTTTATTGTCAACTGATCACATACACAGAGGATGCCAAACTTGTAGTATATAACCCTTAATGTCAACTGATCACGTACACAGTGGATGCCAAACTTGTAGTATATAACCTTTAATGTTAACTGATCAAATACAAAGAGGATGCCAAAACTTCTAGTATATAACCTTTAATGTCAACTGATCACATACACAGAGGTACTAAACTTGTAGTATATAACCCTTAATGTCAACTGATCACATACACAGAGGATGCCAAACTTGTAGTATATAACCCTTAATGTCAACTGATCACATACACAGAGAATGCCAAACTTGTAGTATATAATCCTTAATGTTAACTGATCACATACACAGAGGATGCCAAACTTGTAGTATATAACCTTTAATGTCAACTGATCACATACACAGAGGATGCAAAACTTGTGGTATTAACCCTTAATGTTAACTGATCACATACACAGAGGATGCCAAACTTGTAATATATAACCTTTAATGTCAACTGATCACATACACAGAGGATGCCAAACTTGTAGTATATAACCTTTAATGTCAACTGATCACATACACAGAGGATGCAAAACTTGTGGTATTAACCCTTAATGTTAACTGATCACATACACAGAGGATGGCAAACTTGTAGTATATAACCCTTAATGTCAACTGATCACATACACAGTGGATGCAAAACTTGTAGTATATAACCTTTAATGTTAACTGATCAAATACACAGAGGATGCCAAAACTTCTAGTATATAACCTTTAATGTCAACTGATCACATACACAGAGGATGCTAAACTTGTAGTATATAACCCTTAATGTCAACTGATCACATACACAGAGGATGCCAAACTTGTAGTATATAACCTTTAATGTCAACTGATCACATACACAGAGGATGCCAAACTTGTAGTATATAATCCTCAATGTTAACTGATCACATACACAGTGGATGCCAAACTTGTGGTATATAACCCTTTAATGTCAACTGATCACATACACAGAGGATGCCAAACTTGTGGTATATTACCCTTAATGTTAACTGATCACATACACAGAGGATGCCAAACTTGTAGTATATAACCTTTAATGTCAACTGATCACATACACAGAGGATGCCAAACTTGTAGTATATAATCCTTAATGTTAACTGATCACATACACAGAGGATTGCAAACTTGTAGTATATAACCTTTAATGTCAACTGATCACATACACAGAGGATGCCAAACTTGTAGTATATAACCCTTAATGTCATCTGATCACATACACAGAGGATGCCAAACTTGTAGTATATAACCATTTATGTCAACTGATCACATACACAGAGGATGCCAAACTTGTAGTATATAACCCTTAATGTCAACTGATCACATACACAGAGGATGCCAAACTTGTAGTATATAACCTTTAATGTCAACTGATCACATACACAGAGGATGCCAAACTTGTGGTATATAACCCTTAATGTTAACTGATCACATACACAGATGATGCCAAACTTGTATTATATAACCTTTAATGTCAACTGATCACATACACAGAGGATGCCAAACTTGTAATTTATAACCCTTAAAGTCAACTGACCACATACACAGAGGATGCCAAACTTGTACTGTATAACCCTTAATGTCAACTGATCACATACACAGAGAATCACAATAGCTAATCAATGTCTGATGACTCAGGTGAGATCAAAACAAAATTGATTGTTGGAGTATTTTTAATGAAAATTGATCACGATATCATATACTATGTAACATACAATCATCCAATGATATGAATAATGAAAAGGGTTTTACGGCGTACCAACACATTATAGGTTATTCGACACCAACAGGAAGAAAGATTCCAAGTTCACACTACATGTACAAAAACAACAAATTAACACACAGATTAAAAAAAATACATCAACAAATGAATATGCAGAATGAACCTAGAACCTTGATACCTGCAGAACTGCAGAGTTTCAGCAAATTCTGTCGTATGACTCAAATTGTCGCTTCTTACGACATGCATGAGCCACAGTTATCCTATTCTTGCCATCGGTCATGGCTCCCTGGAATCACACAGGGGTTGATGATTTAACCACAGTAGTGAACATGACAAAAAATGATAAAATGAACATGACACCCATTCGGAGGATTCCTACCCCTCTGCAGAGATCGACAGTGATTCTATTCTTAGCTGGAACCACACGGGCTCAATCATCCAAAGTATAAATATGTAACATGGATATGGACAATTGATAAAAATATAAATATGTAACATGCATGTTGACCATTGATAAAAGTATATATATTTAAGGCCAAAAATCTTGTCTGGTGAACTTAAATATGTAACATTTTAACAGACAACTGATCAAAGTATAAATTATTCACCATGCTTAAGTCTGACTATCAATCCAGGGGTCGTTAGTTCAAATCGCTGCCCGGCAACAGTCTCTGTGATGATTGATATACAACATTGTGTCTCATTATCATTTGTCTCTCACTGCTGATTCAAGTGGGAAAGTTATCAGTTACTTGCGGAGATGGGGTGAGCTCGAGTACTGGTTAATCCAAAGAAACAGTGGTTAGGCTAACTGATCATCTGTTAGCCCTCGGTGGCATAAAAATGACGCTAAATATTCAATCAATCAATCAATCACCATGCTTAAGGACAATCTTTGTTGGATTACTTAGGCCTGTCAGTTACATTTACCCTGTATTATGCAATAAATCATTTAAATATTGTCATTGCAATATTCATGACATTTGATCAGAATTGTTGTTTTTATATTGAAAGTCTGACATCAAAGATTTCCTATTTTATATATAATTATAACAAATGTTATTCTTTAGATGCAATAAATTTTAACTTACATAAAATGAAACATGTGTATACCATGTATATTTAATAGCTGTGTGTTTGTTGGAATATTAACCATCATTTCCATGGCAAAGAGGGCTAACCATTATTACTTGAGCATATCCATCTCTGCAAGTAACTGATACGTTTCCCACTTGTAACCATGGTAATAGATGAACGACAATGAGACACAATGTCGTATATCAATCATCATGGATGATGGGGGCTGTGCGGGGATTTGAACTCACAACCCCTGGATTGATGGTCAGAAGCGCTACTGACTGGGCTATAACCTATGTTTAATAGAAGATGCAAACTGAATAAAAAATGTTTAACAAGAGGTTATGAGGGCTACCATTGCTTTACTGAGCAGATTTAATAATGTACTATATTATTTGGACATTAATTGAGAGAAATAGTTGAGATATCTTGAAACAGGTTCAAAATAAGCCAAAGTTAACTTGTTTTATTATTTATGGGCAGGTAGTTTGTTCAACTCGAAAGGGACTTAGCTGGTTTTATTGCTTTATTCATGATATCATTTTTTAAAAATCTCCTCAAAAATCAATTACTGTTAAATTAACAACATGACAAAAACATTTTAACATTCAAGGACATATAACTCTGCCAATGTCATCAGGATACCACTAGTTTCCAATTTATCTGTTATCTTATTGGTATATACAGCATATTTTAGATTAATAAAAATCCAGTCAAAAATATAACTTGTTACTAACCTGTAAATCATCAGATACAGGCGTAAGGTAACAGCAGAAGTAGCATTCTGCATCCATGCTTATCAAAACTACATTCTGGATCCATGCTTGATCAAAACTGCATTCTTGATCCATGCTTGATCAAAACTACATTCTTGATCCATGCTTGACCAATACTGCATTCTGGATCCATGCTTGACCAAAAATGCATTCTGGATCCATGCTTGATAAAAACTATATTCTGGATTCATGGTTTGATCAAAACTGCATTCTGGATCCATGCTTGATCAAAACTACATTTTGGATCCATGGCTTGATCAAAACTATATTCTGGATTCATGCTTGATCAAAACTGCATTCTGGATCCATGCTTGATCAAAACTGCATTCTGGGTCCATGGCTTGATCAAAACTGCATTCTGGATCCATGCTTGATCAAAACTGTATTCTGGATCCATGCTTGATCAAAACTACATTCTGGATCCATGCTTGATCAAAACTGCAATCTGGATCCATGGCTTGATCAAAACTACATTCTGGATCCATGGCTTGATCAAAACCGATTTTGGATCCATGGCTTGATCGAAACTGCATTCTGGATCCATGCTTGATCAAAACTACATTCTGGATCCATGCTTGATCAAAACTGCATTCTGGATCCATGGCCTGATCAAAACTGCATTCTGGATCCATGGCCTGATCAAAACTACATTCTGGATCCATGCTTGATCAAAACTACATTCTGGATCCATGCTTGATCAAAGCTGCATTCTGGATCCATGGCCTGATCAAAACTTCATTCTGGATCCATGGCTTGATCAAAACTACATTCTGGATCCATGGCCTGATCAAAACTGCATTCTGGATCCATGGCCTGATCAAAACTACATTCTGGATCCATGCTTGTTCAAAACTACATTCTGGATCCATGCTTGATCAAAACTGCATTCTGGATCCATGGCCTGATTAAAACTTCATTCTGGATCCATGGCTTGATCAAAACTACATTCTGGATCCATGCTTGATCAAAACTACATTCTGGATCCATGCTTGATCAAAACTGCATTCTGGATCCATGGCTTGATCAAAACTTCATTCTGGATCCATGGCTTGATCAAAACTACATTCTGGATTCATGCTTGATCAAAACTGCATTCTGGATCCATGGCTTGATCAAAACTTCATTCTGGATCCATGGCTTGATCAAAACTACATTCTGGATCCATGCTTGATCAAAACTGCATTCTGGATCCATGCTTGATCAAAACTGCATTCTGGATCCATGGCTTGATCAAAACTACATTCTGGATCCATGCTTAATCAAAACTACGTTCTGGATCCATGCTTGATCAAAACAACATTCTGGATCCATGCTTGATCAAAACTGCATTCTGAATCCATGGCTTGATCAAAACTGCATTCTGGATCCATGGCTTGATCAAAACTGCATTCTGGGTCCATGCTTGATCAAAACTGCATTCTGGATCCATGGCTTGATCAAAACTACTTTCTGGATCCATGGCTTGATCAAAACTACATTCTGGATCTATGACTTGATCAAAACTACATTCTGGATCCATGGCTTGATCAAAACTACATTCTGGATCCATGGCTTGATCAAAACTGCATTCTGGATCCATGGCCTGATCAAAACTGCATTCTGGGTCCATGCTCGATCAAAACTACAATCTGGGTCCATGCTTGATCAAAACTACAATCTGGGTCCATGGCTTGATCAAAACTGAATTCTGGATAAACGCTTGATCAAAACTGCATTCTGGATCCATGCTTGATTAAAACTATATTCTGGATCCATGCTTGATCAAAACTACATTCTGGATCCATGCTTGATCAAAACTACATTCTGGGTCCATGCTTGATCAAAACTGCATTCTGGGTCCATGCTTGATCAAAACTGCATTCTGGATCCATGGCTTGATCAAAACTGCATTCTGGGTCCATAGCTTGATCAAAACAGCATTCTGGGTACATAGCTTGATCAAAACTACATTCTGGATCCATGGCTTGATCAAAACTACATTCTGGGTCCATGCTTGATCAAAACTACATTCTGGGTCCATGGCTTGATCAAAACTACATTCTGGGTCCATGCTTGATCAAAACTACATTCTGGGTCCATGCTTGATCAAAACTGCATTCTGGATCCATGGCTTGATCAAAACTGCATTCTGGGTCCATAGCTTGATCAAAACAGCATTCTGGGTCCATAGCTTGATCAAAACTACATTCTGGATCCATGGCTTGATCAAAACTACATTCTGGGTCCATGCTTGATCAAAACTACATTCTGGGTCCATGCTTGATCAAAAAGTCACCCAAATCAAAATATATATAAACTGATGCCATGATATTACACAAATTATTTGTAGAATATTTAATTATATTTTAGCATTGAAAAGTGGTATTTTCAGTGTCGGACTTAATTATCGAAATGTTATAAACAATTTATTCTGTGAATCCTGAAAACACTACTTGCATAGTATTGTTTTTTTGACTATTTGCAAAAGAACATATACAATATTTTGTTTGAACTATTTATTGACTTAGTAACTAGATAAAACTGGTTTACGGCAGAACAAGTGGTCAATAGTTCATATTGAAGTATTAAGTGGTCAATAGTTCATTTAATTTGACCATTTTGGTTCAGTATTCAACAAATCAGATTAAGCATTCATAATGATATATAATAACTTGTTTTATTGCCATGTTTTATAATGATTGAACAAAACAATTACATTAAAATAATCAAACCATGATTTAATTGTCAATCATAAAAATACAATGTATACAATACAGAACTCAGAATGATTAGAAGTGACAAATAATTTAAAATGAATAAATCGTTAACATGAATATGTTCTCACAGCCAGTTTTACTCTGCTGTTATTTATAATCACTCTGGCCATCTATAGAGGTACCAAAGACAAATGGTTATTATGAAGTACAATTAAACATGTCTACAGCAGCCAGTTAAGGGGTTGAGCAAAAATTGCCTTTTAAGACAGGCTGTTGCTTAATACAGATTAATTTACTTTGAAAGCATATAAATGGGAAACAGAAAATATGGTTGCTTACATATGTAAAACAGGTGGCTGCTTAATAGAGGTGACCACTTACACAGGTTTTACTGTATTTACTTTATGAAGGGGTGCAACTTGTGCTGTTAACCGGTTAGTCAATTTTTAACCAGTTAATTGCTTAATATGCCACCGGTTAATAGATTCAAGACTAATGCATGCACTGCCACACAGATGGCGGATAAACCTTAAGTTCACTCTGGTGAAACCAGTACTACCAAGGGTAAAAGATACTGGCATGTACAAGGATATATACTCAGAAGAGTTGTTAACCCTTTTCTCCCATTTCTGCTCAAAGAAGATATGGGTTTTCCCCATTGAGGAAAACTCTATCTTCAATGTCACATGATAGCTTTCTCACATAGCATGACAAAAATCTGGGACTAAATGAGTTTTTGTAATCTATTTCCTTAATCCACCGATCGTAATCATATACATTTTCATGCCTACGAAAATATTTTAAAACTTGATTTTGCTGTAGGAAACCGTAAAAAAAAAGAGATATACGTTATGTCAGAATAATGATGTCAACATATATATTTATGACGTCTTGCTTATCTACAAGAAAAAGGGCAGAGTAAAAATTTCATCTGAAGTGAATTATTTAAATTAAACAATAGTGTGGAGAGATTAACAGGTGTAATTTCTTGTACATATTACTTTTAGCATGTACTGTAAAATGTCAATTTCTTCATTTATTTTTGAAATTTTACACGTTAAACAAGCATTAAACAAGTAGAATATTTTTGTGATGTAGGCCATAATCGAAGATCTATCATTTGACTGAGATGAGCTCATCCATTTGGGATAGAAATATCACACTCTGGGTCAGAATTACATGCAGGGAACATGACTCATCCCTGCATGTAATTTCGAGCAGTCGGGTGAGATATTTCTATCCCAGACGGATACTCATGATGGATTCTTATAATCTTAGCCCATGTGTTGAATTTTCTTATTCCTAATTCATAGTTAAAAACATTTTCTTAGCTGCACAATTATATAATAACTCAAGTTACATTGAAAACAGTGACATGAAGCAAATATTATGTCAGAAAAGATTTCATTATTTCAGATATATATATATATACATTATGTACTCCCATGTTGGGCAAGCAGGTATAGATAAAATTAATCTAATACTAATGTTGTTTAATGAATAAAGAACAACAAAGAATGAAAGATACATACAAAGAACAAGACTCTTCCAAGTTCTTTTGCATGCATTTTGGCCAAAGTGTTGAATACTTTTAACCCCAATTTATTATTTTTCTTGCCTAAAATGTATAATAAATGATTCTCATGATAAAATCAATGGTGTAATATGATTTTCGAAAAACATTTTGAAAATTGTGACTGAACACAAATAATGGTTTTATTTGATAAGGAATTCAAAACAATAATGGTAACATACATGTATCACAGACAACTTATGTACATGTAGTCATTTTGTAAGGGTATGAAACAAGTCTGTATGGATAAGATTATCTCAAACCCTCACATGGCACAGGGCATCTGGTAGGAGAGAATATAAAATTTTTTCATGCAATTGAAGACTTGATAAAAATTTCTGTTCCTCTGTGATACAAATATAACAGCCTTCAACAATGCCATGTTACACTTAAAAATAGTCAGAATTTTAAATCTCAACCAAAAAAGCCATGGAACTTCTTTTATACTTGCATACTAAATACAAATGTACAGCGAATAACTAGTTTTTAATTATTACATCTAGAGAATTTTTTCATGACTACAGGATGGGATGATAGCATCTCATGCATGTAAAAATGGAAGATTATAAGACTCTTACATGGGGTTGAGGATCTTATAGAAAATAAGGGATCTCCTGATGGAAAGCTCTTTGAGTGGGAATGAAGTACTGCCCACAACAGCCGGTATCCCAAGAAATAGAATTTTCTATCCAAGCTGAAATAGCAATGAATGATTCTTTTCCTTATTCCTTATTATTTTAATTAATTCATCATTATATTGTTGACCTTACACGTTACACTTGGTCCTGATGTCTGGAGGTCGTGTATTACATTCCATACAAAATGCGTGTCTGGCAAACATGTAGGTAAAATCAAGGTAAATTTAAAAGACAGCGATAAAGATAAGACACTCTCCGAAATCCAGAAGCAGCGGGATATTGACTATGGAAATCAAGGCACTTCGGTACATGGAGAAGGACAATTTGATGTTTTTATACGATCGGTAGGAAATGTCAGGAGAAATTTTGAGAAGAAAAACGGTTTTGAAGAAAAAAATTCGGGTTCAGAAACAGAAGCACCGTCAAGGCATAAAATTTTTAATAAACTTTTACCGCAGAAGGTATCAATTTTTTTATGAAAACACCAACCGGGCATAAATTTTTCATTATACTGCCGTCCAAACCCCGCCCCACACACTTATTTCTGGAAAAAACCTAAACTGTAACTGATGATTACAAGAATTAAATCACAAAACAGTTCAGCACGGAACTGTGCAGAAACTAATTACACAGGCTATTAAAGTTAATGCCTTTTTTTTTTTTATGGTTTTTGATGAATTATAGATATATCTCAGTGGATAATTTATGGTAATCCACTCTTTCAAACAGTGAAATTATGAGACATTTTTTTTGTCCTAGCATAGTAATTTTAATAAAAAGATTAAAAAAAAAGAGAAAAGTATTTTTTTTTATTAATCCATTAATATCTAATGGCGAATTGTTATGTAAATAAAAAAAAAATTGGTTTGTTTTGGTGTAAGAACAGATGATATTTCATCTCGTGATCTCCAAAAATGATGTTCTCAGCTCGTGGCAAGCCACTCATGAGAATATGACTTTTGGTGATCACTTTATGAAATTTAATCTTACACCAAAACAAACAAATATCCTCTGAGTAACGGGCACATTTTCATTTGCTCTGAAACAAACTATCTATAGCACAGTGTAACATGTTATTTGATATACTCCAAACACTCAATCTTTAGTTAAATATATAAAAATACTGTTAAAGCACTATTCCCTACAACACAATAATTGACGAATACGTGTTACCATTCAGTTCTGAAATATCTAAATTCTTGACTTTTGTTCACCTTTCTATAAGAATTTGCTAACTTTTGAAAAATGGTAATTCAGAAACAAAAAACCCCAGAGCTACATCATCATTTTTATGGGTGTACCAGGTATATCATGTTATTCATAAACAAAGGGTTTCATTGCCATTGATTAAAAAACAGATACAGAATAAAAATTAAGTTTTTAAGAATTTAATTAGAACTTTAGAAAAATGTCGGTGAAACGGGAGCCAGCATGTTTTTTACCCTATCACCAATAATTTTTACCCTGCACAAACAAATATAGCGGCTCAACCCATTCTGGGTACTAATTATATCCAGGAAGACTTCGAGTGTGATTTGCCTCAGTTGTAAGAACTTGTTTCACAATCGTAGTAAAAAAAATAAGTTTAAACTAACTGATTTGAAAAAAGTTCCCAAGTTGTTTTATGTTTTAAATGTTTTTTTACTGTAGAGGCTGGTTATCCTTAACCCTTTACTCCATAGTTTTCCCGCACCAATCACAGAAGGCCTTTGAAAACAGTGCAGGAAGAGTTCAGATTGCTCGTGATGAGCAATCTGAACACTTCCTGCAATGTTTTCCACTCTGTCAGTTAATATAAACATAATTCACCCATTGCTGATACGTGATGAATTAATGCTTTCAATATTAGAGGCGTCTATATGAAGTAAAGGGTTAACTGATCATTACTAAAATTCTAGTAAAATATTTAGTGTAATTTAGCAAAATGCCACATGCATCATCTGTAATTATTTCACCAGGATAAACTTATAAACTTAGTACATGTTTCTAAAAGCTTTTTATAAATTCATAAACAAACTGAAAAAAAAATAGCCGCACTGAACGTGTGCACATCTTTACAAAGTTGTCAAGGTCCATGTATTCCCATGAATTGAATGAATTTAAAAGCTCATTAAACTTCCGAAAACAACCAATTTTTGTTTGTGAGTTTATATTTTCAGTCTATTTTACTATTTCAGATCATAGATTACTTGCTTATTTGGCCTCTGAGAAAAAATGTGAACAAAGATGTAAATAAAAGATGCAGTATGTTAAATAATAGTGAACAGGTGTTTGTTTACAAATCAGCCGTCGTTTATTTCTGATAAACACATAGACATAAAACATAAGACATTTTATTGACTTAAACTATACACAGTTTCTCGTCATCATAAACATATATATAAATATATAAATCAACAAATATTTCATTACATGACAGGTATGTTTTTTACTTTAAATTGATCTCTGTAATAAAAGATGTTATAATAATTTCATAAAAATTATAAATATTTGTGTCATCAACAAAAATCATGAGAATGAGCATAATAAATCACATTTTAAGAAATAATATTTAGTATTGATTGCCTTATTACAAAAGCTTCAGAAATAAATTTACTTAAATTTAGAAGTTCTCTTTTGTTTGTAGATTGCAATAATGTTAAACTTAAACATATTTGGTCTTGTGTAATAAAACTTCTTGATATACTTCTTTCTAATTTCATTATAGTTATAACAAAGTGAAACTCATCTTCAATATCATTATTATTACAAATCTGGCATAGTCCTTCATTTCTTTCTATTCTTTCTATCCAATATCGCCCAGTTTCAATTTTTAATGAATGTGAAGATAATCTTAATTTAGTTAAAACACTGCGTAATTTTTAGTACATAACAAATCTAAATATCTTTCATAACCATGTGTTAGTTTTATATTTCTATACAATAGGTTCAATACTCTATTCGACTCCACATCCATCGTCCAAGTTTGAATAAAACTATCAATCATTCTTTCACGAAAAATCGAAAGAAAATATCAATTAATTGTATTTGTTGGATTATCCCATACATACATAAAACCATAATTATTTAGGATGGACTTAACCTTTCAGACCCAGTTGATTAATCCTTTTTCACAATAAGCTAACGAGTTCTTATAAACACTGCTTAAAATAATATTATCAGTTGTTGATAATCTTAACCAGTACTAAAATATCAAGAAATAAACATCGGATAACGCCCTAGTCTGCCATAAATACCAAAATTGCTAGTAGTTTTTTTTACACCTGGTATAGCTTTGCAAAATTTTAAGTGAAAGCGTTCTAATTCTTTTGATTTCGTAAATCCCCATACTTCGCACGCATAATTAAGAATTGAACTTACAAATGCATCAAATAACTGTAGCGATGTCTTAGGATTCACTTCAAGCTTTCTTATATTAACTGTTAAAAGATTCATCACCTTTAGTGCTTTGCCACTAAGAGACTTCTGATTTAAAGCAAATGTACCTGCATAATTATAAACAACGCCTAGATAATTAAAATCATCAACAACATCTATATTTACGTTATTATATGTCCACTGTTCAGAAACTGTTACTCTACCCCTCTTCCGAAAAACAAAAACCTTAGTTTTTTCTGTGTTAACTTCGAGACCCTAAGTTTCACAATATTCATATAATCTATTTAAGCTTTCTTGAAGGTCTTCAGGAGTGGTACCTAACAAAATCATGTTATCAGCAAAAAGCAGTAATATAAGGGAAATATCATCTTAGTTAAGGCAACATTTAGTTCTATTTTGTAAATAAAGCTCTAAATCTTCAATAAAAAGAGCAAACATAACTGGTGACATTATCTCTGCTTGCTTTAAACTGACCGATATATAAAAAAAATCTGAATAAGACCCACAAAGTTTAACAGTACTATACATTGATCGTACAATTCTGAGTATTTTACTATTAATACCCAATTTAAAAAAGTTTGAGCCACAGTGCATTTCTATAAACCGAATCAAACGCTTTTTTTAAATTCGTTAAAGCACAGTAAAGTCGTTTTTTCTCTCATTTAAAACTTTGTTGATAATATTATGAAGTATAAAAATAGCACCCGTTGTAGATCTACTCTTTCTAAAGCCAAACTGTGCGTCAGATATAATACTATTTGCCTCACACCATTTGTTAATACGTGTGTTCAAGATGCTGGTGAAAATTTTTCCCAACTAACTAAAGTTATGCCCCTATAATTGCTAACTACGTCTTTGTCCCCTTTTTTGTGTAACGGAATAATGACCCCTTTGTCCATTCTTCAGGAAAACACTCTGTATTGAAAATGAGATTAAAAATATGGGTTATATGATCAGATAATATATCGCAGGTCATAATGAAAAACTTGTTTTATAAACTATCACTAGACACTTTGTTGGTGCTTAGTGAGTGAATTGCAGATTCGACCTCGTTAACTGTTATACAGGTATCCAATTCTTTGAATACGGGATCATTTTGATTAAAATCATAATTGTTATTGAAGTATTCAGCATCTTCCTAAATTTTAAAATTTATCTCCTTAAATAATTTGTTAAAATAAGCATTAAACTCATTTTTAACAAAACTCTTCCAATATTCGTGAGACTTCACATGACGCAATTTTTCTATTTCTCTTAGTTGTTTAAATTTAAAAGAGCGTTTCTATTTTTTTAAGCAACTTTTTATATGTTAATTTCCGATTCGCAAATAATTCCCTATTCTCAAACGATTTCAATATATTAAAATTATGCAACGATTCTTTATATTTATTCTTTGCATCTATAAACTCGTGATCGAACCATTTTTTTGTATCACTATTACCAATAGAATACATGTAGCTAAGTCTCAAAACCTTGTGTGTTTTTTTAAAAAGAGGATCAGTTACTTTGCGTAAAAAATTTGAAAATTGTACAATAAGATTATTTATACTATCATTATTATTCGAGTCTACATTACGTAAGAGACGATTGAAATGCGGCAATTTACCAATTATCTTGTTACGAAATAAAAGTTTCCTTTCATTGTTTCATTTTAAGGTTTCACGTACATTTGGGTAATAACGGTTATGTTTACGTTGTAAATTAATACTGATTTGGCATAAAACAGGTAACCGAGTCCGTTCGGAATGGCGAAGGATGGTAATTAATGCATATATCGATTTGCGTACTTTCAAACATTGGCAGAGGAACAGTTGGAAAACAACCCAAGTCATTACAGAAAATAAAAAATGTAAACAATAGTTCAACTCTCACTTCATTGTTTAAGAAATACACATTTCAATCAAAGTTATTTATTCACTCGCTTTTTTCAAAACAGTCACTTAAGAGTCAATAGGAACAGTTTTATCAATACTTATAATAAACACATTTAATTACAATCATATTTGTAATTATCAAAATGATTGCATTTCTGAAGTTTAGTAAGACTTTAAAATATCAATATATTAATATACAATCATGCTTCTTCATAGTATTGTATCTCATTGTCACCATGGCAACACACTTCCATCAAACTAATATTGCATTGAGTAATTGCGGCAGGTACTGCTGCTTTGTTTCCATCTATCACTTATGTAGCATATCATAGCTCTTCCACATTGCTATCTTCAAAAGGAACACAGTATCTTGGACCATTGACCTTAAACATTGTAAAGTATACTATATCAAAACATTAGAATATAAATATTGACATTATCTCTTATATTTAATAAACATAAAAGTATTAAGATATTTGCACTTTATGTAATAAACATAAAAATAATGTAATACAAATAATTGCTGTTTTCAGCATAAAATATAACATAGACATATAAAATATAACATAAATAAGTACTTTGTAATAAAAGTTTGATGAAGGTCAAATGAAGATTGCCAGTAGTAGGGTGCACCCAACACCAAACAACTCCAGTTTTAAAGATTCAAGGGCCATAGTTCCGGCATTATTTACCCGACTCGGCCATTTCAAGAAATTGTTTAATATATTTTGTACTTACCATATAAGTTTAATGCTGGTGCTAGAATGCACACATCAAAATGTTTAAATATGAAGAACGGACGGACGGTTGACAGACACAGGATGATTAGAACAGCTCGAATTTGAACTTTGCCAAGGTGAATGTCAGTCAATAAAAGTGAAACTTGGTCTATAACTTTGTAAACAGTGGTCAGAATATTTTCAAAGACCTTTATCAATACAGCATTATTAAATAGGATGTCATGTTTATGAATGACATCATCGGCGCCATGATGATGTCATACTGCAGTGAACTTTGGCAGACAGTGAGGTCATTTTAACAAAAGAAGAGCAAATAACACTATTTTGTGGTAAAGATAACTTCAAAGCGCACAATAAGAAGTATGTGGTGAATAAACACTTCCATACAGATGAGTTTGCAACTGGACCAGACTCTTCTAAAGTGGGAGAAGACAAACACTGAACTGGAAATAGATTTACAAATAATTGTGATGGTATAACAATATCACACAGTCTTCCTCCAATGGCCAAGTTTTTCACATTGAAGAGAAAACTTGCAAGCAAAAGCAGGGCTAGAATTTAACTTTTATGTGCACTGGCAATTTTGGCCAGTGCCTAAAATTTCAACTGGCCAAATTTGAAACCAACTAGCCAAACCAATTTTCGCAGAAACTTGTAGTCCTAAATGTCTTTATAAACCCAAAATTAATTGTTTCAAAGCCTGCGTGTTATTTAATATGCATTATTAGCTTGTATTTATTTTATAAACAATGGTATCAAGTTAAGGTACAATTTAAAGCAGTACTTTACGAAACAAAATATTTTAAAATATAAAATTGTCTTTGTTATTTATTATACTACCATCAATAAATGCATACAATGGTATATCGTAAATAAACACTTTTAACTAAACAAAAATATGAATCATGAATTCAACAATAACAAGTGTACAGAGACGGAGATTGAGACATACACACATTTCTTTTTAAAGAATTAATATAGCCAATGGCCGTTCGTTTTAAAATTAGATCTAGCCAAGGACAATTGTTTCACAGTTTAACATGTGTAAATGTTGAGCTGTCGCTCCCATATCATTACAGTATTAACGGAACGATTATTTCTCTTTTTTCTTGTTGGGACTCATTTTCATTTGTCGGTCAATGGTGAAAAAGATTTTATTTCATCTGCCATTTAACAGCTGACAAAATATGTAAACAATAAATTTGATGGGTTTCAACTTTACTTTTATTTTATAGAGTGAATGCGCGATCAATCAAACTAGACGCAGTCTACTCATTGTGTTGTTGACGGGTTTTAACTTTACTTCCTTTTTGCAGAATGAACTTGAAATCAAAAACATTTAGACGCAGTCTTCTCATAATATTTAATACATGTCATTGACAATCGTGCTACTAGGGGGTAATTTGGCATGAGAAGAAAAAAGAAATTGGGTAAAATTGACAAGAACTCTTTATTTTTACCAGGATAATACTTCAAAATCTGATAATACTCAAAAATAAATACAATAAGTAATTTTCTCAACTTGAAATCCACTCGCAAAAAAATGCCAGCTGAAATAATTTCAACTCGCATTTTCAAAATACAGCTCGCATTTAGCGAGTGGCGAGTGCTTAAATTCGAGCCCTGAAAAGGCAGTAATGAAACCTCTTATCTTACATAATAACGTGTTTTGCCACAATGAGGCTCTATGTCACTATAAAACTAGAATGGGAGGTTCGTCCACACCCAGCCAATTCAGCTTAACTAATACTATCTGACTCTGATCTGCCTCTGCAGTGGAAAAAAGCAAATTCAGTGAATTTATGTCCCCCGCTTTTTTCAAAAGATATCATTCAGGCATTCTTAAGTTATTGCACAGAAACCACAAAAATATGGTTTTTCACAAATTAAAGGGACATAACTGTAGAATGACAAAGACCATAACCCCTAAAATCGAACAATGCTGTGTTCTGCCATTATAAACAATGTATAAAATTTAAACAAATTTGATTCATGCATTCTTATGTTATAGCATGGAAACCCCCAAAAACCTGATTTTTCATTTATTAAAGGGCATAAATGTAGAACAGCAAATGCCACAACCACTAAAATATAAATTAGCCTGTGTTTTGTCATTATAAACAATGTGTTAAAATTTTAAAAGATTTGATTCAGGCATTCTTAAGTTATTGCACAGAAACCAAAGTGTGACGGACGGACAGACCCAAATTAGTGTCTCACACTTTTCGCAAAGCGGGGGACAAAAACTGCTGTATGGTTTCCAGTATAAAAACTTTAAGGAATATAGGTGGCTGTGACCGCAACTGTTCAGCGACATGGCGACTAAGTAAGTTGCTTATCAACCTGCATTCCAACAATCGTCAGCCATGGAGATGGCAGTCTGTTATATAGATATAGGTGATTACTCTGCAGGAATATGAATCAATTTTTGTTGAAATATGAAGACTATAGCATTGCTAACTGACTGACACTTAATTACTTTTCTTACCACTGTTTGTTAAGAGATAATAGTAATTACCTGTATGTCATGGTCCAGAACAAATGGTGGAATATCAAGTTGATCTGGATTTATCTTTGCATATAAGAATTGTACACCTTTCAATGAATGGACTTTCTGTTTAACACCTGATGCTGTAAAGGTGGTGAAAAACCAAGTGGCAAACTGTGGAAGAAATGTAGTATATCAATATTTTTGGTTTCTGTGTGTTTTTCTTCTTTTCAAAATGATTTTACATATTTGTGTCAAGTTATTTTAAGTTCTGACAGATGGTTCAGAAGATACGAAGTGACATGGAATATTGTAACTATTTCTGAACTTGACCCTTCAAGCATGACCTTAACCTTTGAGCTATGGACCTAGGTCTTGTGCATGACAAGACATCTGATAATCATCTGACAAACATTTGTATTCGATAACGTTCCCTTCGTGAAATCGTGAAGGAAACAATCATATGGTTGCATTGTGGCTTGGTATAAACAACGCAAAGCTAGTGTAATATCCCACAGGTGATCAATGGAGAGTATTGAAATGGATTATGCGCGGGTATCAGATGATGATACTGCCAGTGAGACAACTATACCAAGCTCACCATAAGCAGGCTCTACAGAAACAATACCATTTTTAAAATACCCAGGAAGCACTCAGAATATACGATGCTTTATTGAGGACATATCATGGCATTATAAATCTGCTTATGATGCAAATAATGAAGTGTTGGTTTAACGATGACCTATATTTAACTAGTTCAACAAGATAAAATGTTGAATTAATGAGAGTATGTGGCTAGCATGTATACTATTAACAAACAGCAGAAAACAGGCTTTAAGATAAATATTAAAGATATTAGAATATAGTCTTAAGGCATAGTACCACCATTGCAAAAAGGAAGTGCTTCCGTGGGGTAGTCGCATAATGGCGGTTATAAATAATCCTCATTTCTTCTTCTTTAAAAATGCATTTTCATTATTTTAATGCTCATTTTTTTTATTTGAATGGCATTATTGATGTATTTTGAACATTTTGATAGCATTGTCATGTTTGAATTGTGAATTTAGGAAAAAAATTGATGCTTGGAAATTGGGGTATGAATACATGATTTTGGAAGTCTACTTTCACTTTGTCACCAGTGTACACACTGAGCAGAAAAAAAATCTCTTATATGACACATGACCCCTACTTTTCTCATCATATTTTGATAGTGCAGAGGTTGACAAACAGTAAAATGTAGGTTTCACTTCTTTCATTTGGGTTTCTCTATGAATGACAAGCTTTCAAACTTTTACTATTTACTATAGAATAAAGAACAAAAATCAATGGTGGGTTCACACCTTAAGCAGCCAGCCAATGGAATGAGCAAAAAAAGCCCCTTAAGATGGATAATTGCTTAATACTGGTAGAATAGAAATGGGAAATAGCAAGTGTGGCTGCTTAAGACAAGTGGCTGCTCAATAGAGGTTGACCACTTAAACAGAATTGACGGGTAACAGTATAACAGTTTTAAAATTTGGCAGTGTATTTTTTTTATTGAATTGGGTAAGTAAGTATAACAATATAACAATGTGAAGGAATTATAAAATGATAAATTTTTTAAATATAGATCACTGATCAAACAGGTGAATCACAGACTGTAGGTTTAAGTATGAATATTTGAATGAACATCTACTTTTTATAGGTGTTGACACATTTACATGTAGCATAAGCACAAAATGGACTAATTTCCTTGAAATGTTTTTGATAAAACAATATAAATGAAATTACATGTAGAGTCATGTAGAACGCATGGTAAAGCACCGAACCCATGATTGCAGGGTCGTGGGTTCGATCCTCCGCCACGGCTATGTGTAGTGCCCTTGAGCAAGACACTTAACTTTATACTTAGTCCTGGTTCTACCCAGGAAGACTCCAAGCATGATTTGTCTAAGTTGTAAGAACTTGTTTCACAATCAAAGTAAAATAAATAAATTTAAAATCTTTTATAACTGGATCAATGACCCTGACATTTGTTCTCATGTTGTAGAACTATTTCTTTAACATTCATAAAGGTTATAAGTATGCTACTTTCATATTAACAGTGTGGCGATGATGACGAAAATGTCACGCCGCAATACAAATGTTTTTAAAAGTGACGTAAAAAATAAATTAAATAGACTTGATTTTAATTAAGAAGATGTTAACAAACCTTTGACCACAGTGTCGGATGAACGATGTAAAATGCTTTTAAATTCTTTTTGTATCTGAAAAAAAAAAGAAGAGTATGTTTTAGCTGTGCTCTAGACTTGCTATATACAAAAATGTTTAAAACCCCATCATAATTCAATAAATATCACAAAAGGAAACCATGCAAGTTCAGATAATCATCACGGTCAATCATCAAAATGTATGACAGGAGTAAAACTATTTCCAAGTGAATTAAAAATAAAAATCCTGCAACCAAACTCAACCCCTGGTCAGGTCATACCAAAGACTTGAAAAATGGAGCTAAAAGCTTCCTCCCTTGTCGCTCAGCATTCAGAAGATGGTTCTAGGTATGGTCAGCCCTGTGTCAGTATAGTGACTGGGTGGGGTATCATATCATATGTCTGCAGCATGATACTCCAGTGTAGCAGCACTTACAATACTGTCTCAAGTAGACATTGTCAGGATATAACTGAACAAGAGTGCCAAAATGACCCTAAATCGTTCACATGTGGCAGAGGAGACAATGCCAAAGATGGTGAATTTTGTAGGTGCTAGAGTGAACATAAATTCACATAAAGCAATTTTGTCAATTCAAGGACCATAACACCCAACAATAATTATCCAACTTGGCCAGTTCAATAACTTGTCCAACATATTATCATTGCATAACAACTGTGTGAATTTAATGAAGATCAAATATAAACTGTGAGTGCTAGAGTGGACACAACAAAAATCTCATTGGCCAGTTCAAGAGCTCGTTCAAGATATTACGGTTATGTAACTACTATGTAAGTCAAGTGAAGGTTGCGAGTACTAGAATGCACGCAAGGTCAAATAATGCAATTTTTGATGATTCAAGGGTCATCACTCTGACATTAATTACCTGATGTGGCCTGTTCAAGAACATGTCCGAGATATTATGGATATATAACTACTGTGTAAGTTTGGTGAGAGTCAAATGGTGCTAAAGTGCATACACGGTCAAATAGTGCATTTTTTAATGTTTTATGGGCCATTACTCTGACATTAATAACCCGTTTGGCCAGATCAAGAAGCTGTCCTAGATATTATGGTTACATAACTAGTATATAAGTTTAGTGAAGATCCAGTAAAAAATGTGAGTGCTAGAGTGCACACAACAAAACTTGACAGACGACGGACAACAGGCGATCAGAATAGCTCATCTTGAGCTTTGCTCAGGTAAGCTAAAAATTAATTGTTGAATACCACACAACAACATTTTAAAGAAATTGTTTATGAAATTTTATTATGTACATGTATCTATCCTCTTTTTACCTGCAGCACTGGTATAACAAACATTATCCTGATAATATACTTTTTCTTTTTATTCCACAATGGCTGATGTGCTAACAAGAAGTTACCATGGTTTGGTAATATTCTGATTTAAAACCAGAGAAGTAAAAGAAATTGTTGTATATTTGACATGGAGGCCAGATTTTGTTGATTAAAATTTACTTACCGTTTCAACTACAAAAGATCTCTACATCCACAAAATAAAAGAAACAAACCAAATAACTGACCCAATAGGATACAGCCATCAACTGTTGGTAACTCATTGCTGGTACATTTTGTTTTTTTCAAACCAAACAATGTAATGCATACATGTATATTGCAGTATAACAATGTACTTCAAATTTTAATTATAATTGAATAATTTGGCTGACCATAATTATATCTGAGTACCCAAGAACTCATCCCAGCCAGATCTAGAACAGATGTACTTGTATCAATTTTATGTGAGGATGGTAAATATAGAAGGTCATTTACAATTTCAAAGCAATATGCACTCCCTAAAACAAGGCACTGGAGTATTGCAAGCGATACATAAATCACCTACCAGTTTACATGATTTTTGTCCAACTGAAAAAATCATAAAACCATGTGCATGATCTCCTTATTGCCCTCTATCCACATGCTAGGTTTCACATACATATATATATTTCATTTATTAAAGTGACATGTACAATACATTTAGAATTACAACATTTGCAAAAGCGTTAGTATATACAAAGAAATACCAAGCCTAGTAAGGCTTATCAGTCGCTATGTTATCAAAATTTCAATATCTTTAACACATAAACAATGATGAAAAATTACATGGCATTGTTAACCATATAAGATAAAAACAACAACAAAATAAAATGAAAAAGTGTTTAGGTTTGCTTCATTTTAAGAGCACTTTCTATAAACTTTCCGATAAATATACTTAACTTTTATTTTGTAATAGTTTATCAATTTTACTAACATAAACGATAGATTTGTATTGCATAATTCAATTATTTTTGCATTCAAATTTTCACGTAAAATGATCAAATTTAGGGCAACAGAATATGAAATGTATTTCATCTTCAACAATATTTAAATTACACTGCTTACAAAATCTCTGGTCTCCAGGTAAACCAATATAACGACCTAACTCGATTGCAATGGGAAGGGTACCGGAGCGTAGTTGTGTAATACACGATCTTAAATTTTTGTTAAGGTTCATTTTAACATATAACTGGCACTTGTATCCAAGTTTGATATTTTTATATATAATTAGCTTGCTTTGGGAATTTATATCATTAGTCCATTTTGTTTTATAATTATGTAGTTTGGATACTTTTTGTGTAACCACAGGATCCAGGTTGTATCTGTAAGCTACATTTTTTGTTTCACTGACAAATTATCTCTCCTCATTTCCCTCTATCCACATGCTAAGTTCCACAAAATGTAACTTGGATACTTTTTGTATTGCCACAGAATCCAACTTGAATCCTGTCATTTTACAGATTCTGTTGCCATACAAGGGAATCACAGAATTCATGAATACTTACTTATGGTCTATGGTTTGGTATGCTGTTTTTAAAAAGCTGTTAGGTGGCAAGTTATCATTGGTGGTATTGGTGTGGAAGTAGACTACAACATAGTCTTGCTCCACTATGGGGTCTAGCAGACGAATCATGTACAGTAATGCCTGTAAAATACACAATATCAGTTTCATATTGATGATCAAGGTCTACAACCATGTAAAATAATGCTTGCTGCAATAAGACACAAAATGGTAATTTCTCCAGTTATATGTGGGCCTACAGACAGATCAGCAACAAACCAACAGTCACATTTCAATGGTCTTTATTCAAGTTAGAATTATCTGTATTAAGCAGCAACTTGATGTTAACAGTCAATTTTCTTGGTCTTTATTTTAGTTAAAATCATCTGTATTAAACAGTGACTTGTTGTAAACAGTGAGTCACATTTCTTGGGTCTTTATTTAAGTTAGAATTACCTGTATTAAATAGCAACTTGATGTAAACAGTCACATTTCTGTGGCCCTCATTTTAGTTAAAATAACCTGTATCAAGCAGCTACTTGATGTAAACAGTCATATTTCTTTTGTCTTTATTTTAGTTAAAATTACACTTATTAAGCAGCAACTTGTTGCAAACAGTCACATTTCCTTGGCTCTATTTTAGTTAAAATCACCTGTATTTAACAATGAGTTATTGCAAACAGTCACATTTCCTTGGACATTTAAGTTAAAATTACCTGAATTAAACAGTGACTTGTTGCAAACAGTCACATTTCCTTGGTCTTTATTTTAGTTAAAAACACCTGTATTTAACAATGAGTTGTTCCAAACAGTTACATTTCCTTTGTCTTTATTTTAATTAAAATTACACGTATTAAGCAACGACTTGTTGCAAACAGTCACATTTCCTTGGCTCTATTTTAGTTAAAATCACCTGTATTTAACAATGAGTTATTGCAAACAGTCACATTTCCTTGGTCATTTAAGTTAAAATTACCTGAATTAAACAGCGACTTGTTGCAAACAGTCACATTTCCTTGGTCTTTATTTTAGTTAAAATCACCTGTATTTAACAATGAGTTGTTCCAAACAGTCACATTTCCTTTGTCCTCATTTTAATTAAAATTGCCTGAATTATGCACTGATTTTAAAGTTAAATACATTTTTATTTTAGCAAATATCCTTATAATAAGTTAATATTTTATTTTTTATTTTATTATGACATTTACAGTTAAGTTCAAGCACTAACTTTTTCAAGGTCGACTGTGCTAGCTGGGAAGTTTTTACCAACAAATGCTATTACAGGTCTTCCAAACCTGTCCTGTCCTGTACGATATAGGCAACGCAAACCAGCAATGTCTGTGAGATCTTCCGTCCGTGCACGTTTCAAGAGACGCTCATATCTGCAAGTTATATGATAAAATGGATATGAACACGGCCATTATTAAAAAAATGTTTGTTAGCTATACTCCAACCCATTATTTTGAATGCAGGTAGGTAGGTAGCTAATTTGTTTTATTTTGCCAGATTTTCATTTTGCAGTCATTTTAAAGAAAAATGGACAGATATCATGAAAAAAAAATAAAACAGCTTGAAAGGCAATAAAAAAATCTATTACAACCAATTTGTTGGTGAAAGAAGATCTTAGATGCATGTACATTACCATGTATTGAAGTAGAACCCTCATCTTTCTGCAACAGGCATATTTTTTCACATAAATTGACCAAGCTTGGCTCGAACCCATGACCTCAGATACAAGAGGGAAGTGGTCATAAGATGAGAGCACCATTGACCCTTATGTTATGAATTGAGCAGGTCTCATTGAAACCTTATTGTATCATGTAGAAGACAAGTACATGTATTTAAATGCCAGATTCTATTTCATTGTTAACCTTCTGTGAATTATGAAAGAATATACTTTTTTAATGGGATTTAATGTCAGTTTTCAGCAGATAACACTTTTGTACACGTCATCTACAACCTTATAATCCGAGAAGAATCATAGTCTTTTTCAAACAAACTTCATAAAGAGTATTTGACAAGATCCTATATAATGCATTATATGCATGTTAGCATATTCAATTTGGTTAATTCCAGTTTTGTTGTTGGGGCGGCCATTTTAGCTGCAATGATAATGGTTTAATACACATGAACAGTGGTTTAATACACATGTAAAGTGGTTTATTACACATGAACAGTGGTTTTATACACATAAACAGTGGTTTAATACACATCAACAGTGGTTTAATACACATGTGAAGTGGTTTAATACACATCAACAGTGGTTTAATACACAAGTAAAGTGGTTTAATACATATCAACAGTGGTTTATTACACATGCACAGTGGTTTAATACACATGTAAAGTGGTTAAACACACATGTACAGTGGTTTAATACACATAAACAGTGGTTTAATACACATGTACAGTGGTTTAATACACATGAACAGTGGTTTAATACACATGTATAGTGGTTAAATAATCATGAACAGTGGTTTAAGACACATGAACAATGGTTTAATACACATGTAAAGTGGTTGACAGAATGACAAAAATAAGGCAATTCTATATTTATGAATGACAAACATAAGGCAAGTCTATACTTATAAATGACAAACACAAGGCCATTCTATACTTATGAATGACAAACACAAGGCAAGTCTATATTTATGAATGACAAACATAAGGCAAGCCTATACTTATAAATGACAAACACAAGGCCATTCTATACTTATGAATGACAAACACAAGACAAGTCTATACTTATGAATGACAAACACGAGGCAATTTTATACTTATGAATGACAAACACAAGGCAATTCTATACTTATGAATGACAAACACAAGGCAAGTCTATACTTATGAATGACAAACACAAGGCCATTCTATACTTATGAATGACAAACACAAGACAATTCTATACTTATGAATGACAAACACAATGCAAGTTTATACTTATGAATGACAAACACAAGGCAATTCTATACTTATGAATGACAAACACAAGGCAATTCTATACTTATGAATGACAAACACAAGGCAAGTCTATACTTATGAATTACAAACATAAGGCTATTCTATACTTATGAATGACAAACATAAGGCATGTCTATACTTATGAATTACAAACACATGGCAAGTCTATACTTATGAATTACAAACACAAGGCAAGTCTGTATTTATGACCTTTTCTTCTGCTCTATCTCCCTGTGTTCAATTGATGACTGGGGCTGAAGTCTTTTCCGTCTGTCACTGTCAGGATGGGTCTCCATGTTGGCAAATGGGTGTTGCCCAACGCTTCCATTTATTGACTCCCCAAACTCTGCATTCAGGTCTACTGTCTTTTCAAAGTCCTCATGATCTGTGTCTCCTACAACAAAAAAAGGATATTTTGAAGTTTAGATTCTAAATGTCTTTGATGTAAAAATAATAAGAAATAGTTAGAACATACAAGGCAAGCACAGATGCAGAACTTCAGCACAGACAGTTTATTTTCAAAATTCTTCTTATTTTATTTACAGTATCTTAATTTTCACAGTGATTGGTTTGATGAATGACAGTTTTTAGTTTTTATTGTCACAACAACCTCAGTGCAAAACTCAGCTCCAAAGGATACCACTTCTGGAATCAATGAGCTTTTTGAATTTTATTAACATGCACATGAGCTCACTTTGCTTGCGCCTATAACAGTTTTGTCTTTCAACAGAAATTCTACAATTTCTTGCAAAAACAATATGAACCAGTGTCCGTTGATGAAAGACAGTGAGTTTGCTCACAATGATGATGAATAGACAGTCAGTAGATTGTCAGAAATTCAATTTTAAAAACACTACTGGTAAAAAAAAAAGATGTGCTTAAAAACATTTGGACAACTTATTGAAGTAATATTTTTATGGTCTATTAGCATGACATACTGTGAGAATGTGAGGTTATTTTGTCCATGATACGGATCTGTCTCTCAGGAATAACTGGCTCGCCAATCTCATTGCCTATATCCTTAGGTAGCTTTAAGATGTTGTCTTTCTCTTCCTGGGGACTGCGAGGGAAATACAGAGGAAGGACAGTTTTGTAACTTGCCTGAAATATATGTGTATATAATGTTTACTTCTAACCAACTTTATTTACCTGTTTATTTAAACTTATGACATAACCTACGTCTGAAAGTGGAACGTCCATCCAATAGTTTTTTGCTTTTTTCAATAGTGAGCCAAATACATACAACATCCATTACATTGCATGGAGTGGCTCCATATAACTTTGTTTTGTTTGATTTTTTATGCCAAGTTGCCAACAACAGATGATTATTTAACATTACCACTGTTTGCTGGTATCCTGGAAGTATAACCAGTAATTGAACACATCAATCTCCGCAAGTAACTAATGAATCAGTGTTGAGAGATGAATGCCAATGAGATGTGTTAATTAATCATCAAGGACACCGTTACCAGGCAGGGGTTCAAACATGACCCCTGGATTGATAGTCAGACTGGCTACCAACTGAGCTAACTGGGCACTGCATATAACTTTGTTAGAACTTGACCAAATATCTAAATTAAGTTGATTAATAATTGAAAATAACATGATTTTGAGACATTGATGTAATACAATCACTACCAGAAGCATACATGTAGTATTATTCATAGTATCAAAAAGTCCATATTTCCTTATAAGGATAACTTAAAAAATAAATGGTAAATGTATCATTTTCAAAATGATGTGTCAGAATCTTAAATTCTCGGCAGAGCCTCATATAATACATTTTTGCCAACTGGTTTAACCCTTTACTTCATATAGACGCATTTGGACACCTCTAATATAGAAGGTTTTGGACACCTCTAATATAGAAGGCTTTTGAATTATTGGGTGAATTATGTTTATATTAACTGACAGAGTGGAAAACAGTGCAGGAAGTGTTCAGATTGCTGTTGCGAGCAATCTGAACTCTTCCTGCACTGTTTTCAAAGGCCTTCTGTGATTGGTGTGGGAAAACGCGTATCTATGGAGTAAAGGGTTAACAAGGGTACATGTATCAGTTGCATAAATGGATCCTCCCCAGCCAAGTGCATGATTGAATAGTTAGCCTCCCTTCTGTACCATTGCATTATGTTACTGACAAGGCAAAAATAAACAACAAAAAAGTACAAAAGGGAAGTTTATTCTGTCATTATTCAAAATAGAGTAGTAACGTATTGCCTTTTATTAATGTTCCAAGTTACACATTAGATTTCATTCTATAATTCTGAAAATATACTCAAAACAAGAAATAAAACTGAACAAAAATTATAATGGGGAGACAATTCTCTCATTTAGTTATTGTTATGGTTCTTGAGAAGAAGATTTTTAAATGTAAATTTTCCTATGTTAAACTGACATGTCCCCAGGGTGGTGCCAATTTCGAATCTAAGATAATGGCTTGAACAAACTTGGTAGATGATATTAAATGCAAAATATCAAAGCTCCAGGCCTTTCACTTTCAGATAAGAATATTTTTGAAATTTCTGAATTTCATCTTTTTTGGGGCCCCTGCTAGTCCCTTATTTATATCAAACCCCCTTTAAAGGACCTTGTCTCAACTGTTATGTCTAAGCAATGCTCCAGACATGAACATAATAGAAATAATACCTAAAATAGACCAGAAAAACAGATTTTTCTGTTTTCCCATGGAATTCCTATGTAAAAATAAATGTCCCCTTACCGGGCCCCAATTTATCCTAGCCCCTTTATAAATATGAACAAATTGGAACTCCTGGTCATAGGGACCATTTACACTAAATATGTACAAATTGATTGGACACTTCTTAAGAAGAAGATTTTTAAATGTAAATTTCCCTATGTTAAGCTGACAAGTTCCCAGGACGGGGCCAATTTTGACCCTAGTGTCATTGCTTGAACGAACTTGATAGAAACTCATTAAATTATATTGCATGCAAAATATCTAAGCTCTAGGCCTTGCACTTTCGGAGAAAAAGATTTTTTAAATTTTGAAAAAAAAAATACTGATAAACCCCTAGGATGGGGTCAAATTGGACCCCAGGGTCATCATTTGAATAAACTTGACAGAGCTTTGTGTAAGAATACTTCACACAAAATTTGGTGAAAATCTGTCATGTATGTTCAGAGAAGTCGTTTGAAGCAATTGTTAATGGATGGTCGGATGAAGAATATCGCAATAACTCATCTTGAGCCTTCGGCTTCAGGTGAGCTAAAAAGTTAGTTATTGCTTGTGGAAGGACAGTGGTTCAACCTGGATTCATGCATATGAATCTGGGGTCTTTCTCCATAAATAAAACTTATTGCCATATTAAAACTGAAATGTGTTAAAAAAAATAATAATAGAAAATAAAAAAATATTAACTATTACATCATTAACAGTGTACACTGTATATGTATATAAAAAGTATATTGTTAACTTGGAATATTAATAAAATTTAAATAACCCTCTAAAAACAATTATTTATTTTTTCTAACTAAGATAAAACGAGTTAAACAAAAAAACACTTACATAAGTATTATCATCACAGACAAATACAACTGAATCAACATCTGCTGCACACCTCTCCAGGAATCGACGCACAGTTCCTGTATTTAGTAAAATACAATATCATCATACAGTATAATATCTGTACCTCGTACAACAATAGAATTCCATGGAATTATATCTCTAACCTTTATTGCTTTATCACAAAATGAGGCTATAAAGAAGTCTTATAGTTCTACTCACTACACAATTATCGACAAAATTTGGCCCAAAAGGCAAACACTTTTAAAGAAAAAGGAACTGGAACAGTTTGTAGGTCAATTTATTTATATGTAGAGGTTAAGGTCATCTAAAAAACTGATGCATAATTTTGGGTAGTACTGCTGATAAAAGTTGAGTGACTCTCGAGCAAATAGTTTTAAAAACAATGGAGTGAAACATGAAAAACATAACACTTTGAAGGCTAAATTTATTATTTGTAAAGGTCGAGATCATGTGAAGAAAGTCTGCATCATTTCGAGTAGTATTACCTATTATGCAACTATGGACCAAAACTGGTAACTCTAGGCTAAACATTTTTATTATAAACAGAGGTAAATGGAAAAACTTAACATTTTGTAGTTTACTCACAGAGGTCAAAGTCATCTGAAAAAAAAAAACTGCATGTTTTTGCCAATTACTACCCATTACGCAGCTATGAACCGCTTTATGACTCTAGACTCTAATTATTTATAAACTTTACCATCATTCAGGTGCCTCCGCAAATACAGCTTGAACATACACACCTGTAATTATCTATAAATTTACCATACCTCCAGATGCTACCTTAAATACATCTTTAACATACACACCTGTAATTATCTACAAATTTACCATACCTTAAATACAGCTTAAACATACACACCTGTAATTATCTATAAATTTAACATACTTCTAGATGCTACCTTTAATACATCTTGAACATACACACCTGTAATTATTCATAACTTTTACCATCATTCAGATACCAACTCAAATATACACCTGTAATTTTTATAAATTTTACCACAATTCTGGCGCCACCTTAAAAACACCTTTACCATACATTATTACACTATAGGCCATGAGATAAACAAAAAATTGGTACCATTTTTTTGGCAAATTACCTGTATGATTTTTTGAAAGATATATATCTCTACACAAAAAACAATCTGGGGGCCATATCTCGGGCACAGCTTAATGTCTGAAAATGAGCAATTTCAAAATGGCTTCCAAAATGGCCACCAATTTCTTAAAAAGTGTCATTATCTATAATATACACCCGATTTACAAATATGTATTCTAAGTTACTTATCACATTAATGTATGAAAATTGTAACTTTCATCATTAAAACACACTCGGTTGAAAAATAAATTGATTTTTGTTAATACAAACTAAAAACATCAACATCAAGAACACATTTTTGCATCAAAATTATATAAATTGTTTATACATGTTAGATGGAATATGTCCTAATATTTTAATCAGATATGATGGTAGGTTAAAGAGGAACTATAGATTTTATCAAAATTAGATGTTGAACTCTTATTTTTGTAAATCACAGCAAAACTAGGTTAATAAAAAAAAAAATGTCATGGGTTTATTACACTCCTGCACTGGAATGTCATGTGATAAACTAAATCTTTGTTTAAAGTTTGTTTTAAAACCTTTGCTTAAATGCAATATGTTAAGAATACATTTACAGATATTCATATTATTATATACGAAAAGTTTTTATGTAACACAGAAAAAAGAGAATTGAGAGAACTTGAAATAGTGAAGAATGCATTTTGACATACACAACAGTTACTGTAGTTATCTAATTTATAATGTATGTACAGATAGGATGTTCATACACCAATATATTATCTATTCATATACATGCTACTGCCACTTACTGATAGCTATGTGGGCTCCCTCGTCTGGTGGATAACCTCTATTAATGGAATGTATACAGCACAGACCGAGGGTACGGATTGAATTTTCTCTGAAATAGTATAAAAAGTAAATTATAAAACGATTTGTTTCAATCAAAAAAAGAAAATTATATCCAAATATTTTTAAGAAAATTATAATTTGGGTTACTTATTTTGATATGATACTGCAGGTTTCAAACAAACATCAATCCTAAATACAATCACAGGGTCATTATACCACCCAAGTCTTGTATCAGACAAACATCAATCTTAAATACAATCACAGGTTCATTATACCACCCAAGTCTTGTATCAAACAAACATCAATCCTAAATACAATCACAGGGTCATTATACCACCCAAGTCTTGTAACAAACAAAAATCAATCCTAAATACAATCACAATGTCATTATGCCACCCAAGTCTTGTATCGAACAAACATCAATCCTAAATACAATCACAGGGTCATTATACAACCCAAGTCTTGTATCGAACAAACATCAATCCTAAATACAATCACAGGTTCATTATACAACACATGTCTTGTTTCAAACAAACATTTATCCTAAATACAATCACAGGTTCATTATACCTACCAAGTCTTGTTTCAAACAAACATCAATCCTAAATACAATCACAGGGTCATTATACCACCCAAGTCTTGTATCAAACAAACATCAATCCTAAATACAATCACAGGTTCATTATACCACCCAAGTCTTGTATCAAACAAACATCAATCCTAAATACAATCACAGGTTCATTATACCACCCAAGTCTTGTATCAAACAAACATCAATCCTAAATACAATCACAGGGTCATTATACCACCCAAGTCTTGTATCAAACAAACATCAATTCTAAATACAATCACAGGGTCATTATACCACCCAAGTCTTGTATCAAACAAACATCAATCCTAAATACAATCACAGGGTCATTATACCACCCAAGTCTCGTATCAAATAAACATCAATCCTAAATACAATCACAGGTTCATCATACAACCCAAGTCTTGTATCAAACAAACATCAATCCTAAATACAATCACAGGTTCATTATACCACCCAAGTCTTGTATCAAACAAACATCAATCCTTAATACAATCACAGGTATATTATCCACCCAAGTCTTGTATCAAACAAACATCAATCCTAAATACAATCACAGGGTCATTATACCACCCAAGTCTTGTATCAAACAAACATCAATCCTAAATACAATCACAGGTTCATTATACAACCCAAGTCTTGTATCAAACAAACATCAATCCTAAATACAATCACAGGTTCATTATACCACCCAAGTCTTGTATCAAACAAACATCAATCCTTAATACAATCACAGGTATATTATCCACCCAAGTCTTGTATCAAACAAACATCAATCCTAAATACAATCACAGGGTCATTATACCACTCAAGTCTTGTATCAAACAAACATCAATCCTAAATACAATCACAGGGTCATTATACCACCCAAGTCTTGTATCAAACAAACATCAATCCTTAATACAATCACAGGGTCATTATACCACCCAAGTCTTGTATCAAACAAACATCAATCCTAAATACAATCACAGGTTCATTATACAACCCTAGTCTTGTATCAAACAAACATCAATCCTAAATACAATCACAGGTTCATTATACAACCCAAGTCTTGTATCAAACAAAACCAATCTTAAATACAATCACAGGGTCATTATACAACCCAAGTCTTGTATCAAACAAACATCAATCCTAAATACAATCACAGGTTCATTATACCACCCAAGTCTTGTATCAAACAAACATCAATCCTTAATACAATCACAGGGTCATTATACAACCCAAGTCTTGTTTCAAACACACATCAATCCTAAATACAATCACAGGTTCATTATACCACCCAAGTCATGTATCAAACAAACATCAATCCTAAATACAATCACAGGGTCATTATACCACCCATGTCTTGTATCAAACAAACATCAATCCTAAATACAATCACAGGTTCATTATACCACCCAAGTTTTGTATCAAACAAACATCAATCCTAAATACAATCACAGGGTCATTATACCACCCAAGTCTTGTATCAAACAAACATCAATCCTAAATACAATCAAAGGGTCATTATACCACCCAAGTCTTGTATCAAACAAACATCAATCCTAAATACAATCACAGGGTCATTATACCACCAAAGTCTTGTATCAAACAAACATCAATCCTAAATACAATCACAGGGTCATTATACCACCCAAGTCTTGTATCAAACAAACATCAATCCTAAATACAATCACAGGTTCATTATACCACCCAAGTCTTGTATCAAACAAACACCAATCCTAAAAACAATCACAGGTTCATTATACCACCCAAGTCTTGTATCAAACAAACATCAATTCTAAATACAATCACAGGTTCATTATACCACCCAAGTTTTGTATCAAACAAACATCAATCCTAAATACAATCACAGGTTCATTATACCACCCAAGTCTTACATTAAACAAACATCAATCCTAAATGCAAACACAGGTTCATTATACAACCCAAGTCTTGTATCAAACAAACATCAATCCTAAATACAATCACAGGTTCTTATACCACCCAAGTCTTGTATCAAACAAACATCAATCCTAAATGCAATCACAGGTTCATTATACAACCCAAGTCTTATATTAAACAAACATCAATCCTAAATGCAATCACAGGTATATTATATAACACAAGTCTTGTATCAAACAAACATCAATCCTAAATACAATCACAGGTATATTATATAACACAAGTCTTGTATCAAACAAACATCAATCCTAAATACAATCACAGGTATATTATATAACACAAGTCTTGTATTAAACAAACATCAATCCTTAATAAAATCACAGATATATTATACAACACAAGTCTTGTATCAAACAAATATCAATCCTAAATACAATCACAGGTTCATTATACAACCCAAGTATCGTACCAAACAAACATCAATTCTAAATACAATCACAGGGTCATTATACAACACAAGTCTTGTATCAAACAAACATCAATCCTAAATACAATCACAGGTTCATTATACCACCCAAGTATCGTACCAAACAAACATCAATCCTAAATACAATCACAGGTTCATTATACAACCCAAGTCTTGTATCAAACAAACATCAATCCTAAATACAATCACAGGGTCATTATACAACACAAGTTTTGTATCAAACAAACATCAATCCTAAATACAATCACAGGTTCATTATACAACCCAAGTCTTGTATCAAACAAACATCAATCCTAAATACAATCACAGGTTCATTATACAACCCAAGTCTTGTATCAAACAAACATCAATCCTAAATACAATCACAGGTTCATTATACAACCCAAGTCTTGTATCAAACAAACATCAATCCTAAATACAATCACAGGTTCATTATACAACCCAAGTCTTATATTAAACAAACATCAATCCTAAATGCAATCACAGGTTCATTATACAACCCTAGTCTTGTATCAAACAAACATCAATCCTAAATACAATCACAGGTTCATTATACAACCCAAGTCTTGTATCAAACAAACATCAATCTTAAATGCAATCACAGGTTCATTATACCACCCAAGTCTTGTATCAAACAAACATCAATCCTAAATACAATCACAGGGTCATTATACCACCCAAGTCTTGTATCAAACAAACATCAATCTTAAATACAATCACAGGGTCATTATACCACCCAAGTCTTATATTAAACAAACATCAATCCTAAATGCAATCACAGGTTCATTATACCACCCAAGTCTTGTATCAAACAAACATCAATCCTAAATACAATCACAGGTTCATTATACAACCCAAGTCTTGTATCAAACAAACATCAATCCTAAATACAATCACAGGGTCATTATACCACCCAAGTCTTATATTAAACAAACATCAATCCTAAATGCAATCACAGGTTCATTATACCACCCAAGTCTTATATGAAACAACGTCAATCCTAAATGCAATCACAGGTTCATTATACAACCCAAGTCTTGTATCAAACAAACATCAATCCTAAATACAATCACAGGTTCTTATACAACCCAAGTCTTGTATCAAACAAACATCAATCCTAAATACAATCACAGGTTCATTATACAACCCAAGTCTTGTACCAAACAAACATCAATCCTAAATACAATCACAGGTTCATTATACAACACATGTCTTGTATCAAACAAACATCAATCCTAAATACAATCACAGGTTCATTATACAACCCAAGTCTTGTATCAAACAAACATCAATCCTAAATACAATCACAGGTTCATTATACAACCCAAGTCTTATATTAAACAAACATCAATCCTAAATACAATCACAGGTTCATTATACAACCCAAGTCTTGTATCAAACAAACATCAATCCTAAATACAATCACAGGTTCATTATACAACCCAAGTCTTGTATCAAACAAACATCAATCTTAAATGCAATCACAGGTTCATTATACCACCCAAGTCTTGTATCAAACAAACATCAATCCTAAATACAATCACAGGGTCATTATACCACCCAAGTCTTGTATCAAACAAACATCAATCTTAAATACAATCACAGGGTCATTATACCACCCAAGTCTTATATTAAACAAACATCAATCCTAAATGCAATCACAGGTTCATTATACCACCCAAGTCTTGTATCAAACAAACATCAATCCTAAATACAATCACAGGTTCATTATACAACCCAAGTCTTGTATCAAACAAACATCAATCCTAAATACAATCACAGGGTCATTATACCACCCAAGTCTTATATTAAACAAACATCAATCCTAAATGCAATCACAGGTTCATTATACCACCCAAGTCTTATATGAAACAACGTCAATCCTAAATGCAATCACAGGTTCATTATACAACCCAAGTCTTGTATCAAACAAACATCAATCCTAAATACAATCACAGGTTCTTATACAACCCAAGTCTTGTATCAAACAAACATCAATCCTAAATACAATCACAGGTTCATTATACAACCCAAGTCTTGTACCAAACAAACATCAATCCTAAATACAATCACAGGTTCATTATACAACACATGTCTTGTATCAAACAAACATCAATCCTAAATACAATCACAGGTTCATTATACAACCCAAGTCTTGTATCAAACAAACATCAATCCTAAATACAATCACAGGTTCATTATACAACCCAAGTCTTATATTAAACAAACATCAATCCTAAATACAATCACAGGTTCATTATACAACCCAAGTCTTGTATCAAACAAACATCAATCCTAAATACAATCACAGGTTCATTATACAACCCAAGTCTTGTATCAAACAAACATCAATCCTAAATACAATCACAGGTTCATTGTACAACCCAAGTCTTGTACCAAACAAACATCAATCCTAAATACAATCACAGGTTCATTATACAACACATGTCTTGTACCAAACAAACATCAATCCTAAATACAATCACAGGTTCATTATACAACCCAAGTCTTATATTAAACAAACATCAATCAAACATCGTTCATTATACAACCCAAGTCTTGTATCAAACAAACATCAATCCTAAATACAATCATACTGTAGGTTCTTATACTACACAAGTCTTGTATCAAACAAACATCAATCCTAAATACAATCACAGGGTCATTATACAACCCAAGTCCAATAATCCAACATTTTGATCTTAAAGGGAATTTATCATGATTTTTCAAACTTTTAAAATTAGCTAAAAACATATTTTTATAATATTATGCCTATATATATTCACTGACCCGATATTGCCAAAAGGATATATATTTAAACATGCCAAATAATATATCACAAAGCGATGAAAAGCAGTCATTTTAACAAATCTCAGCTTCCCTGAACCAACAATGCTTATATCAAAATTTAACTCGGCAAATGGATGAGCTAACTCTGGCAGGGGCTGTGCCTCAACAGATGATTCCATGGTATTCCAGTGGACAATGGTTCTGGGGAAGAAAGAGTACTCATAAGTATCAGTACTGGTCTGAATTTGGTGGTAAGAAAACGACTAGGTCTAGTGTTGACGACGACAAACAACATGACATCACATAAGCACTTCTGGCCTTTGGCCAATAGAACTAAACACAAAAAAGGCTTGTACCTGACTAGCTGAAGAACATTTCTGTAACTGCTAAAAAGAGCTCCCTCAGCAGCTGTTACATATTTTACGTTGTATCTGGGGCCAACTGTGTGTATAACATGACGAGACAACAAATCGAAACCCTCACTGATCTTCGCATCACCTGTTTTGCAAACTGTAGAACAGATTGTAAACTGTCAATGACATGATCATGTGTAGTCAATTTCTGTTAATGTTTTGTAGAAGGACCAAAGCTAATACTTTTGAATATAAACAAAAATCATCAATATTGCAAAGAGGATCTTACTTGATTGTTTATTATTAAATTTATTAAACAAGTTGAGAAAAAAAAAATTATTATGTGAAATTCTTGCAGACCATATTGATATCAATGCTGCCAATGATTATAATAAATTTAATAATAAATAAGCACTCATGTAAGATTCTTGTTATCACATAACTCAGAAAAATGGTAAAAACAGGTCCTCTCTATAAGAAAAAAAAAGAAAATAGGTTTACTAAGATTCATTAAATAACACCTTGTATAATATTAGTTTCTGTCAGCCGAGATGTATATGTAACAAATCAATATAACGTCATTTTACATTAGTTTAAACATAATTTATTCATAAGTTATATACAACATATTCCACAACATTCATAGTAAAAGGATTGAAACGAAAGAAACTAATTCTTATATAGTTTCTCTTCTCATTTTACCTTGACAAATCACTGTCATTTTGATGTTTAGTCAAATGTAACTCGGCACTTTGCACATGAGAACCAAGTTATACAGACAGCACTGAATGATAAACAAATACAATGTATTACACTAGGTTACTATTATAAGAGACATGGGTTTGTGGTTCGTATAGAAAATTCCGTCCCGTGGGATTACTGTTTTGGTGGGGACAAGGTTGTGCTGAGTTTCTGTGAAAACAGTTATCCCAAAGGACAGAATTTTCTATCTGAACCGAAAAAGCCATGAATGATTCTTTTTCTTGCATACCAAACATATCAAATAATTATTTTAACTTAATTTATCATCATATTTTTTACAACAGTCATCTTTAAGAAATTATATTATATGATTTACGTCATATATTTTATACATTATGTCATAAATGAGTATAACGTCATAGCGCGAGAATTTGATCTCGGTCCTAGAGTAGAAATATCTCAACCCGGTAAAATGTAGATATCCTTATCCAGTGTGCAAGAAATAATAATATGTGATGGGTATAGTACACTCCTGCACTGGAATATCATATAATAAACTACAGTTTTGTTTAATGTTTTATCTAAACCCTTTGCTTCAAGTTTATACATTTGAGGAAAGTTGGGGGTAATACCTTTGCATTATTTTAATAATAATTTACCAAAAATCATACTTTAAAAATCATATCATTCTTTACTAAAAGTTTTTTATGTAACACAGAAGAAAAAAAAGGAATACAAATGAGTGAACTAAAATAGTGAAGAATGCATTTTGACCATGCAGGATTTTGGTTACACAATTAACTGAAGAGAAATAACACACATTTTAAATAGTCAATACACAGTTATCTGTTTATAACTTAATAAGGTAATACTTATGAAGTGAATGGAATCTAGCACAATGTTTACCACATGACAGGTAATATATAGTTATCAGTTACTTGCAGAGATGGGGTGTGCTCTAGTACTGGTTAACCTTTCAGGATCCCAGGAAACAGTGGTTAGGTTAACTGATTGTCTGTTAGCCCTCGATGGCATAAAAATAACTCTAAATATTTAATCAATCAATCAATCAATCAATTTGACCCGTCATATTGGTTACATATTGTAGAATATTAGAGTCAGACTGATGAGGTGAAAGTCATTAAGCAGTATTTGCTTGCCACCTATTTTAAGATTAGGAACTTGTTTCAATTTCACCTCTCTGATTAAAATATCTTTTTTTGGTCACATTTTCACAAATTTTAACAAGTAAATCAATCATATTTCATTTTTAAAAATAAATGAGATGCTTTGTAGCTATCTTTAAAATAATGTTATTTGTAACAACTGTTCCCAGAACATTGCCTTTAAAGGACCCAAGTTTCAATTGAATAAAACTCTAGACCTCAAGATGGTTACAACAATAAATAACATCCCCTTGATATGTCCATGGGTTAGAGTTAACCTTGAACCCTATTCATAGGGATTCGCTATGACCAGACAATGTTAAACATCTGAAATTGTATTTTTTGGTGCAATTTATGGGTGTAAAATGAAAGATTCCATTCCCTCTACCTCCCCACCCCACCCTAGTATTCATATGTAAAAATTCACTTTCACGATCTCTATTCATCCAACTTCATACAGCTTAAGTATATATAGTCTCGCAAACATGAGAAACATCCATGTGAAGTATAACTTGCTTACTGATGTTATCTACCCTACCTTTAATATTATTTTTAATTTCAGCCTCCAGCTTCGGTCCTGCTTTGGCATACAGCTTTTCCGAGATATATGACCTCTCGGACATTCTTTCATTGGTAGAATGGACTATGGCATGAACACTAAGCGCTGTTATATCTCCATTCCTATAAAAACACCAATTGGGGTTTGCACTTTATTTACTGGTGAATAAGTAAGAATTACATGATTAGTAGTTTAGACTGTCAGCTGTATTTTGACAAGTGTTGTTTTTTTTTAATGGGGTATAACACATTTCAGGTTATATACGGCATATCCAGTTTTACTGGTAGGAGGAAGACCTCAGACTGAGTCAGACTGAGTCAAACTGAGTAGAACCATCGTCCTTCCGCAAGTAACTGGAAACTTTCTCACATAAAGTTTTTGGAACGAGCGGGACTTAAACCTACGACCTTAGCGGTGAGAGGTAAGTGATCTTGGGACGGCACCCTAGACCACTCCGCCATGGAGGACCCTATTTTGGTGAGTGTAAGAAAAGAATTAAACGTGAGCCAATGGTGAGCAGTTATTTCTTTTAGTCACAAGCCAAAACAAAGTGGACATTCTAAGTTTTCAACACTTTTGGTTAAAAAGGTGAAAATAAATTATATTTCGTCATCGCACTTCCCCTTTTACAAATTATGGGAATATGAGTATTGATTTTAAGTATGTCACGTGCTGTCAAATCACATACAGCAAAGAAATAATTTGCTTATCTAACCAAATATTACAGCGGTTTTGAATTTGCTATATGTACTTGATGTTTCTAACCTAAACTAAACATATTTTACCAAATGGTTCATTCACAAAGTTTCCTTGCAAATATAGCATTAACTCCAAATCTAAAATTAGATGAGAAAAATTAGTTCCGACTGCTATCATAATACAGCTTGGAAAACATCATACATGTACTAGTAGCAGTCTGCTGTATTATGTTAGTCAAGTTAAAAACTGCAGGATAAAACAGTATAAGCTTGAGTTTATACAGTAAAACAATAAACATAGATCAGACATTAACATCAATTTTGCAATATATATGTGTTTTTTATATGTGCATTGAGGCTTCTCAGCAGGCCATTTAAGCAAAGGGGCACTATAGCCCTTTACTGTCAGAAATAGTATTTCCCAAGTGCTTGAATTGTTTAACAAAATTTTGCAAAAGCTTACTTTCCATCAAATCATTATTATTCTTTGCATATTTTTTCTCATTTTAATGCTTTAAATGAAACATACTAAATATGATGACTTTAACTGATTAATACCAGTTTTACTAGTGAAATATATTTCAATGAGTGCCTTACACAGCCCTTGAAAATGTGTTGAAGGTGCGCTCTTACCCCAGCGCTTGCATTCCTTCCTGTGGAGAACCCTGCCTCCGCCATTGGTATAAATATTAGGTTTTGAATTTATTTAATTCTCAAAGCTGTATGTTATTCTTTTTATTTCATTTGTTGCAATTCACACCTGTGTTAAAGGATAATTTTAGAGAAAAAAAGTAAATAAATATAATATATATATCCAAGGAATTACAAAGGAAAGGTAAATAATTGAGATTTTGTGAACGCTCGCGTAATCACGCAAAATCTTGCAATATCTCATTTTCAGTTATCTTAACTTCCATTCATCCCAAGAACACAAATAAAAATTCTTACATTGCAGCATGAATTTCCCATCAAAACAATGCCATTGCCAGATATGTGTGTTTAAAACTGTTGAAATTCTTTGGATTACGAAATGTGTATACTGCAGCTAAAATAACGACAAATTTTCCTTCAAACCTCATTTTTCTTTAATTCAAGATCGTTTTGTGTGATCAAAACGTGTTTAAACATCTAAAATTATACAACTTACAGGTTGTGTACAAGAAATCAGTTGCCTCTGAATTATGAACAATTAATTGCCAAATAATTAATCCTTTGTGTGCCATTTTATCAACATTTAGCCAGGAGATGCAAGTTTCCTATCCTTTTATACAAGTCTTTCATATATCTAATGCAGAAAAAATGAAAGCAGGTCAGTAGTGTAGTGGAATTAAGAGTGTTGGTTGGTCATGCAAAAGGTTGCAAGTTTGATACCCAGCTTGACTCAATGACTCTCAATACTAGCTCTTAACTTAGCTAAATCAAATAAAATCAGGCCATTCTTAAACAAAAAAACATTTGTTTGCTGTGCTCTGACCCAGTATTTTTCATGTGGTTAGGTAGGAAGCTATTTTTTTTTTTGCCAAAATTTGATATTGCAAAGCCATTTTAAAGAAAAATAGACATAAATCATGAAAAAAAAATTAAACGCTTTGAAAGTCAATAAAAAAGTTTGAGTGAGAAGGTAGGAGCATGACAAACAATTTATTTTTTAAGGATGACCTTATATATAAACTGATATAGAAAAGGAAATGTCACAACTAAAAAAATGACTACCCTTACCAGAGTATTATTTTATTATTAAGGTCATTCCTCCAAGGGAACGGCGACTGTGGAGGATCTTGATTGTCAAGCTGGTCTTCCCCTTCCGGTGCCATTGGTAGTAGTGTAAGATTCCATCGTGTCAACATCTCTACATGTGTCACATCATCTCTGGCACCCAGTGGATCTGATGCTGCAGAGGTCTCATCCATAATGACAGACTTTCCAATAAATGGCAACCCTGTTTAATGATCCCTGCCACAAAGTTTTAAATTTCATTCAGATTCTGGTATCTGAAAGTAAATGAATGTCCAAATTTACTATAAACAATGTCTGTATGATATGGAATAAAATGAGTTATAAATATGTGTTATCAAGAGGCAGACAGGACAAATGAACAGAAGTATGCCTTTCATCAAAGCAAGATGTTAAACAGTAATATGATAATCCGAGATACATATCAAGTTTTCATATACAATAAAGCATTATGCCCAATTAATTTTTCATGCACATTAAATTTGGAATTTAGTATAATATATACATGTAAAACAAAGCTGTTTTTTGTGACTAAGTGAGAGATTTGAAAAAGAAACAAACAAATTCAGAGAATTTATGTCAACCTCTTTTTTCAAAAGATTTGATTCAGGCATTCTTAAGTTATTGCACGGATACCCCCAAAATTATGATTTTTCACAAATTAAAAGGCCATAACTGTAGAACAACAAATGCCACGATCCCTAAATCGAACTTAGCCTGTATTTTGTCATGATAAACATTGTATAAACATTTCAAAAGATTTGACTGGGCATTCTTTGACTGGGGCATTCTTAAGTAATTACATGGAAACCAAAGTGTGACGATTTTTCACAAAGTAAAGGAGCACAATTCTACAAAAACAAAAGTCACAACACTGAAAATCAAACTTAGCCTGTGTTTTGTCATTATAAACGAGTGTATGTCAAAATCCCCTCAGTCAAAATCCCCTCACCCTGAAAATGGCATAGTAGTCAAAATCCCCTCAACCAAAATGATAGGGTAGTCAAAATCCCCTCGACCAAAATAATAGGGTATTCAAAATCCCCTCGACCAAAATGATAGGGTAGTCAAAATCCCCTTGATGGGTATTCATAATTCGCTCAATCTAAGATCATATATTCTCTTGTAAAGCTAAATGTAAATTTAAATATAGTACATCATTTCTATTTCATTTTTAACTATAATAAGGAATTTGCAAACATTTCCTTTTACAGTCATCTTAGTGATCAGTCAATAATTACCCGTTAATTGCATGTTAATTCCCTTAAAAAGAATGTAATTGATTGCATACTGCCTTAGATAATTACTTTAAATACTTAAGTTAATGATTATCCTTTAATACATGTGATTCCTCTCCGTCTTAAGATCTTTTGTTATAATTAATTGTAATTGATTAAATCCAATTTGCAGTTTTCCGACAAACAAAATCTTAATTTTCAAACCTGCATTTCAAACTGTTAAATTGTTCAGTATATAATGCTATGTATCTAGAAACATCATGACTACTCATTCAAAATGGAATTTATTACAAGTAATAAAGGTTCTCGTAAACTTCTTCATGAAGGGTATGCTTACACAAAGAAAAACGCGAATAAGTCCTCTATCCGTTGGGAATGTTCCCAGAGAATGGGTTTGAGCTGCAAAGGTGCTTTGAACAGTGATTTGCTTGTAAGTACATTTATGTTACATTTTAATTACCATTTTATTACGAAGATTTCAACAGTGATTCTGTCTTTGCACTTGATAACATGTATTGGTGAATTGTTATGCTAAAATAATGCTGTGCAAAATTCAATTGATCACTGGCGTTGTGTCCCTATAAAGCTATACTTATCGGTCGGCTCCAATATGAGAGTTCTTGCTCTTGTGGTACCGCCACAATTGAAATGTTGAGCGAGTTAGGGGATTTTGACTACCCTAACATTTTGGTCGAGGGGATTTTGACTACCCTAACATTTTGGTTGAGGGGATTTTGACTACCCTATCATTTTCAGGGTGAGGGGATTTTGACTGAGGGGATTTTGAGTGTCTCCCTTATAAACATCGTATCAAAATTTCAAAAGATATGATTCAGGCATTTGTAAGTTATTGCATGGAAACCAAAGTGTCATGAACAGGCGGATAGACAAACAAACAAACGGCCAGATGGACCCAAATTAATGTCACCCACTTTTTGTGGGACAACTAGTCTAACTCAGTATAGACTAAGAAGATAGATAAATTAATTTTGCATTAGGCCCTCATGGGGGCATGAATGTGTGGGCATGAGTGCTGAACAGCATAATTTTAGAGAGGGAATATTCAGTCCTAGAGGGGCGTTATATATTTTTATGCCATTTGGAGTAGAGTAAAGGAACATACGTACAGATTCATTTTTGATGCCTATGATTTCCAACAGATTAATCAGGTTTATGAAATATTACAAAATAAATGAAATTCTTTTTCAAGAGCTTTACAATGATAAGCAGTTATTGTTGAATTATGTTAAGTTTATCATGACGTTGTCTACTTGAAACAGTATTCAAAGCACTGCCACACTGGAGAATCATGCAGCATAATACCCCACCCAGTCACACTATACTGACACCAGGCCGATCAGACCTAGAACTATACTCTAAATGCTGAGAGCTGTGAGAGGAAGCTTCCAGTACCATTTTTTCAAGTCTTTGGTATGACTCTGGCAGGTATCAAACCCATGACCATTCCACATGCAAGTGGACACTCTACCCCACCTAGACCACTGCTGCGGAGTGAACTTGTTCAAGATTTTTAATTATGAATTTGCTTATATGAACTGCTTATTCTATTTAATTAACATGGATGAGAGAAAAGATTACCGAATGTTAAGCATCTAGCTTTGTCATTTTGTCAGAGAGTAAACTGTAAAATATACAGTTCAGTTCAATGCCATAAAGGCAGAAGTGGTCTCTCGGTAATTTTCTCACTGATTCCTCTAGATATATAAATTTACTCAGCAGCTCAATATTTTCTAGAGATTTGCCATTCAATGGAATATCTAAAGTAAGATCTACTGTTCCAATTGCTTGATTTATTTTGGTTCTCATTTCTTCTCTAGCATTGAAGTAATAAATATTTATTAAGCCTATGTTACAAAAAGTGGATGCAAGGCTGTGTTTTATTTTCAGAAATGTTCATTGTATTATATGCCTCCACATATACAGCATCCCATGAAAATACACAGGTACCGACACAGACCGACTACTACAAATGCTCATTCCCCCCCCACCCCCCCCTTGCTAGTGTACAGTAGTACCAGCTGCCATCCCATAATGCACTGTTGCCAGACCTTGATCACATGAGTGGCAGTCAGTAGTCTCGTACTCTATACCTTAAATACACAGATACATGCAAACTGTTTTTAACTTTCAATGGAATTTCGTGCTTCTCTTAACAGTAACAACTTCGTCTTGTTTATTCATTCACTTGATCTTATATAACTTCGTTTTTACTCTTTTAACTCACACAGCACTGCCGCGCACCTGCACGTAATGCATGCAAGGGGTGATGCAGATCGAAAAAATGTTAGTAAATTAAGAATATAAGAAATAAAAATAAAAACAGAAATACAACGCCTTTTTAAATATATCAGTGTATGTTATCTATGAAGTTATTTTTATAAGCTTACTGTTTCATTACTTTTATTCGTATATTTTAAAGTTTATTTTGTTTTTACCAAACTGCAACTTCCTAAATTTCGGTTCTGTCCGCCATTTTTAAATCATGTGATAGTTTCACTTCCGAAAAGGATCGGTAAAGAAAATAAAGTACTATAATGAACGGAATTGATTAACGCTATATTATACTCCTCAACATATTTTAAAGTAACCTAAGATTTTATGAATAAAGAAATTATTTTTTTATGAACGCTGAAGCTGTATCATTATGGTGTACGAGAGAGACTGCTCGCCTTGACCCTGAGCTTCTTGAGCAACTGTTGCCAGTAGGGCTGCGTTCAGTTCGGTAAACGTTTGATAACGTTAGCTAACATATTTTCCTGGACACTGGCCCAGCCTCACATTAGCGTACTTATTAATTTTAGGGAACCAGGCATTAAACGTGTTTGCTGTTTCACTATACTGAACGCTGCCTAGGTGAATTCTGGAATATTTGCCCCACTACAAAATCGCCCCATAACATGGAAGAATCGCCCAACGATTACTGTACTGCAGGTGATAAAGACTGTTTTCACAGCTATTGGCTGTGTGGTAAATTAAATAATTACCCAAAAGACAAGTTAATATGCAATTATTGTTGACGAAATTTTTTTATTTATAAAAAATGACAAGTACACATATTAATAAACATTATTTTTATTTAAAAAATATATTTGAATTTTTGTTTTTGTATCATTTACCATTAAATTTAACAAAAAAGCAAGTACACAAGTATAGCTATACATTTACGAGTTTACACTTTTGAAATGTTTCATCAAATATTCAATGATTTTAATAAAAAATTGTAAGTGTTGAAGTGTAATAAAAATATGTATATTATCACGTCACACTTGTGAAGTGAAGTCGTCTAGGTCTGCGCTAGCGGCATTGATCAGACGTTCCCTAAGAAACCGTCCTCGGACCTCTCCTATTCCTGGTCTATATCAATGATATGTCCCAATAGTCCATTGCTGGGCTCTTTACCGATGATTCACTGACGTATCGGACCATCATGACTCCAATGACGCACAGGTCGTCCAGGATGACCTGGACAACCTCCAGGGAGAATGACTGGCTAATGGAATTCAATCCCGACAAATGTGATGTTCTCCGCATCACGAAGAAGCGTATCAAGAGCATCCATGGCCAACAGCTGAAACAAGCAAAACAGTCCATATACCTTAGGGACTCTCCCCGCCAGCAACCTGTCCTGGAATGCACACATTGACATGATCGCGAAGAGGTTCAATATTTTAACAAACTTACACATCCACAACCTCTCATCATGCCCAAGGACCACTAAAGAGGCTTCAGGCTGAGTATGGCGCCACTGTGCAGGTGTGCCATGTGCCACCTCGATCGCGACCAAAACAGACCTAGGCCCAAGGTCGACATGTTAGATCCAAGTTGTTTGTTCGCAAATAGCCTGAAAGTAGGTGCATGTTCTTCGCCGCCCTTCTCAAAATAAGGTGTGCCAAGTGCAACCTCAATCGCGGCCATTTGGGTCTGGAAATAGGCCCAAAATGGACCTAGACCCATGGGCGAAATGTTAGGTCCAGATTTTTAGTTCGCAAATCGCCTGAAAGTAGGTGTATGTTTGTTCGTCCCCTTCTAAAAAGCAGGTGTGCCAAGTGCCACCTCGACCGCGACGGTTTGCGGCCCAAAACGGACTTAGGCCCAAAGGCGACATGTAAGGTCCAGATTTTTTGTTCGAAAATAACCTGAAAGTAGATGTACGTTGTTCAACACTTCTGATAAGCAGGTGTGCCAAGTGCCACCTCGATCGCAATCATTTGGGTCTGGAAAAAGGCTCAGAACGGACATAGGCCCAAGAGCGCATGTCAGGTGTAGATTTTTTGTTCGTAAATAACCTCAAAGTAGGTGCATGTTGTACGCCCCCTTCTAAAAAACAGGTATGCCAAGTGCCACTTCGATCGCAACCGTTTGGTCCTGGAAATAGGCACAAAACGGACCTAGTGCTACAAAAATGTATTGCATGTATTGGCGATTTATATATATATATATATATATATATATATATATATATAGCGCAAGAATAGGGAAACATGATTAGACCACTCGGCTACGGAGGACACTCAATCTGTCTATGACGACAATACCTTAGACGACAAAACAGTACAGCACTCGGTCACGAAGGACACAATGTTAATAGGCAACAACACCTTCAAAAACTCGAACACGAAGGATCATCTGTAATTAGACAATAACACCTTCGACCACTCGGTCACGAACGACCCTTTATCATAAGACGGCAGCACCATAGATCACTCAACCACGAAGGACTTTCTGTCATTAGACAACAACAGCTTAGACAACTCCACCACGAAGGAACCTCTGTTACTAGACGATATCAACTTAGACCACTCGGCCAGGAACAACCCTCTGACAACAACATATTCGACCACTCAGTCACGAAGGACTCTCTGTCATTAGACAACACCTTAGACAATTCGGCCAAGAAGGACCCTCTGTCCTTAGACATCAACACCCTTGACCACTGGGTCACGAAGGACCCTCTGTCATTAGACAACAACACCTTAGACCACATGGCCACGAAAGACCGTCTGCATTAGACGACAACACCTTAGACCAATTGGGCACGGAGGATCCTCTGACAACAACATCTTAGACCACTCGGCCACGAAGGACCCTCTGTCATTAGACAACAACCCTTAGTCCACTCGGCCACAAAGAACTTTCTGTCATAAGACAACAGCACCTTAGTCCACTCAGCCACGAAAGAACCTCTGTCATTAGACAACAACACCTTATTCTACTCGGTCACGAAATACCCTCTGTCATTAGACAACAACACCTTAGTCCACTCGGCCACGAAATACCCTCTGCCATTGGACAACAACACCTTAGTCCACTCGGTCAGGAAGGACCCTCTGTCATTAGACAATAACACCTTTGTCCAATCGGCCACGGAGGACCTACTGCCATTTGACAACAATACCTTAGTCCACTCGGTCACGAAATACCCTCTGTCATTCGACAACAACACCTTAGTCCACTAGGCCACGAAGGACGCTCTGTCATTAAACAACAACACCTTAGTCCACTCGGTCACGAAATACACTCTGTCATTAGAAAACAACACCTTAGTCTACACGTCCACGAAGGACCCTCTGTCATTAGACAACAACACCTTAGACCACTCGGCCACGAAGGGCATTCTGTCATTAGACGACAACACCTTAGACCACTCGGCCAGGAAGGACACTCTGTCATTAGACAACAACACCTTAGCCCAATCGGCAACGAAGGACCCTCTGTCATTAGACAACAACACCTTAGACTACTCAGCCACGAAGGACCTTCTGTCATTAGACGACAACACCTTAGACCACTCGGCCAGGAAGGACACTCTGTCATTAGACAACAACTACTTAGACCACTTGGCCACGAAAGACCTTCTGTCATTAGACGACAACACCTTAGACCACTCGGCCACGAAGGACCCTCTGTCATTAAACGACATCACCTTAGACCTCTCGGCCACGAAGGTCACTCTGTCATAAGACAACACCTTAGACCACGCGGCCACGAAGGACCTTTTGTCATTAGACAACACTTTAGATCACTCGGCCACGAAGGACCCACTGTCAATAGACAACAACACCTTAGACCACTCGGCCACGATTGACCTTCTGTCATTAGACAACAACATCTCAGTCTACTCGTCCACGAAGGACCCTCTGTCATTAGACAACAACCCTTAGTCCACTCGGCCACGAAGGACCCTCTGTCATTAAACGACAACACCTTAGACCACCTGGCCACGAAGGACCCTCTGTTATTAGACGACAACACCTTAGACCACTCGGCCACGAATGACCCTCTGTCATTAGACAACAACACCTTAGACCACTCTGCCACGAAGGACCCTCTGTCATTAGACAACACCTTAGACCACTCGGCCACGAAGGACCCTCTGTCATTAAACGACATCACCTTAGACCTCTCGGCCACGAAGGTCACTCTGTCATAAGACAACACCTTAGACCACGCGGCCACGAAGGACCTTTTGTCATTAGACAACACTTTAGATCACTTGGCCACGAAGGACCCACTGTCAATAGACAACAACACCTTAGACCACTCGGCCACGATTGACCTTCTGTCATTAGACAACAACATCTCAGTCTACTCGTCCACGAAGGACCCTCTGTCATTAGACAACAACCCTTAGTCCACTCGGCCACGAAGGACCCTCTGTCATTAAACGACAACACCTTAGACCACCTGGCCACGAAGGACCCTCTGTTATTAGACGACAACACCTTAGACCACTCGGCCACGAATGACCCTCTGTCATTAGACAACAACACCTTAGACCACTCGGCCACGAAGGACCCTCTGTCATTAGACGACAACACCTTAGACCACTCTGCCACGAAGGACCCTCTGTCATTAGACAACAACCCTTAGTCCACTCTGCCACGAAGGACCCTCTGTCATTAGACGACAACACCTTAGTCCACACTGCCACGAAGGACCCTCTGTCATTAGACGACCACACCTTAGACCACTCGGCCACGAAGGACCCTCTGTCATTAGACGACAAAACCTTAGACCACTCTGCCACAAAGGACCCTCTGTCATTAGACGACAACATCTTAGACCACTCTGTCACGTAGGACCCTCTGTCATTAGACGACAACACCTTAGACCACTCTGCCACGAAGGACCCTCTGTCATTAGACGACAACATCTTAGACCACTCTGCCACGAAGGACCCTCTGTCATTAGACGACAACACCTTAGACCACTCTGCCACGAAGGACCCTCTGTCATTCGACGACAACACCTTAGACGACTCGGCCACGAAGGACCCTCTGTCATTAGACAACAACACCTTAGACCACTCTGCCACGAAGGACCCTCTGTCATTAGACGACAACACCTTAGACCACTCTGCCACGAAGGACCCTCTGTCATTAGACAACAACACTTTAGACCACTCGGCCACGAAGGACCCTCTGTCATTAGACGACAACACCTTAGACCACTCTGCCACGAAGGACCCTCTGTCATTAGACAACAAAACCTTAGACCACTCGGCCACGAAGGACCCTCTGTCATTAGACAACAACGCCTTAGACCACTCGGCCACGAAGGACCCTCTGTCATTAGACAACAACACCTTAGACCACTCGGCCACGAAGGAACCTCTGTCATTGGACAGTAACACCTTAGACCATTCGGCCACGAAGGACCCTCTGTCATTAGACAACAACACATTAGTCCACACTACCACGAAGAAACCTCTGTCATTAGACAACAACACCTTTGACCAGAGATAAAGGTCCCCACATATAACATTTCAATCCTCTCGTATTATTCAATTGATCCAGTTGAGAGATGCAGGGTTCCATGTAACATCTTATCCCTCTCATATTATTTAATTTGTTTAATAAAGCGATACAGATTCCCAAGGAATTTTGTAACATGTTAATAGCCATTATGAATTGAAGCACAGAGAGGCCCTTTGCTATTTGGCGTAAATGATTGCCCTTAAACGTAATAGCATATCAACTATATACTGTTTTACACTATTAAAACGGACGCGATCATTTCGTTTATCACAGGCACATAGGATAACGTTTGACTAATTGTCATTATATTTTTTCTGCATACCACTCACAAAACTATCTTTTAAAGTTTACTTGCGTGTCAAGTTTTGCCATTTATTGCTCTTAAGTTTCGTTAATCAAAGCTCCAGCATGCAGATATATATATTTTATCTACCCAATTTCTCTCCACTTAAAGTTTCTTTAATGGACTGTAAGTAACAAGTGAAAGTAATAAACATTTATTAATAAAATCCCATAATAAATTTACAATTTTTTACATTATTTGCCAGTTTGACATTTTCGTCCAATCAAAAATAGTTTACTATGAATATATATTCTCTAAACGCTCCTTTATATTAGCTAATCAGTAGCCTCGTCTTATTGATGTTATGTTAGTTGAACATAACCTTTATGCTTTTTTAACTTTCTGACTTCTATATCACCGTATTTTTTTCATATCATTTAAATGAATAAAACGTTTAACCATCACTGCCATACAATATTGCATTAAAGTGAGTTAATGCAATATTTTTAAACTAAATTTTCGATTTTCTAACTTTTATTTCATTCTATCTATATTTAACAGTAATTTTGTTTGTTTCGTTTGCTAATACGGCAAACCCATTAGGGTTTAACTCTTTCTGAATAATATACTGTAACACATGAGTGTATCAATTTTCAGAATTCATCGATAGAGGTCAGTAAACCATCAAAGATACAAAAACACCTTAGAGGTAATACTATGTACGTTTGTCTGGTATTTACCCGAATAAAGAAGATTTGTATTGTATCGGATCTAATGTCGCCTGTAGCAATACTAGACTTAAAGTTATCAAACTTATGATTATTAAAATCAGACTCGAACTCAAATTCTGATTTTTTGTGATATGCATTAAATTATTTTTTACAAAATATTAACAATATTAACCTATAAAAACAGTCAATTTTAATGTTTTATTATAAGAGAATATCTAAAATATATGTTTTATAACTAAACTTAAGCTATCAAATATAATGTAAAAAGTGGCATTTTTTTAGATAGAGTATGAGTATTTTGACACAACAGTTTTACGAGTTTGATTAGTAGTATGTCCGGACCGGATAAGTTAGACTCTGGAAATTTTAAACATACATGCGTATTTAATAAGAACTAAATAAAGAAGTAGACAACTTTGATTTCTTATTGCCATCTTTTATTACTCATCAGCACTTGGTGTAACATGCCAAGGTCAGTCCTACAACTTTCATATAATTCAGATAAGCGGTCGTGATTAGGTAATATCACGCACCAACTTATTAAAAAAAAAAGGCCAACATATAATCAACAGGACACGAGACATTTAAAAGACAGAACCACAAAGGAAGTATAACCACAATTGATCTCAGGAAAATTATAATAAGTGCAATACATCTATAGATAATAATAAGTGACAAAATGGGTCAGTGCCATAGAACAATCTGAAGTAAAATACGTCATTTAAAAATTGTAAAACACAGAAATGCTCTGGAAAAAAAACACAAAAAACAAGTGATGTTATACGCAGATGCCCGCTATGACACATTATAGCGTGCAGGAAATGGTGATGAATAAAATACGACAAAACGGAGATATGGACAAGTGTGCAGAACTGTTCCAACATTATTACAGAACTAACGCAGAAAGCGCATTGTTGTTCGATATATATATTTATTCTTCATTATTATAACATCTTTTGTTTAAACTGTAATGATCAAAATTTGAACAAACATATAAACGCTTCAAAACATAGTTTAGACGAGACTCTCCCATTTTAGTCTAACCCCACGAATCTCCCTGCCTCCCAAAACCAACCGTTTTCTTCGCCTCTGCGATCCCAACTGAAACTAAGACTTAACTTCTCGCTTCGCTTCCGCAATCCCAACTGACACAAATACCTAACTGTCCAGTTTTATTCCAGTCCATTTGCACTGTAGAGTGACAGCTTAATAATAAACCAAGTTCACATTTCGATTTTAAACCTGACTGTAAGCTGTTCCCTTGACTCACCATGTATGATCCTTACCTCCCATGATTAGCCAAGTACAGACTTACCATAAAGCATAGATATTTGTTGTTCTTTGCCTTAACTAGAAAATATCCCACATATTTACTATATCTTGTCTTTAAGTATTACATTATTAAACTAATAAAATCAATCAATTAATGAGTGACTATAAAACAAAACTTCCGTCCGTTTAAGGCTTTAAGAGGGACTGACCATCAATTAGTCCCATTTTTCAGGTCATCCCCAAATTAAATAGGCAATCGTGATAGCTTACTGTAACGAGGTCAACCACCAAACAATGACCCAGGATCTTGTGAATCCTATAAAGCCTCTCACCATCAATATCGTTTGGAACACCTCGCACAAATAGTGCGAGCTGTGCCCGAGGAATTCTGAATGCATCAATATCAGATAAAGATTCGCGAGGATATATAATCCCTCATTTTGTTGGTGTTTATTTAAGAAGGAATCTGATATTAAAACGCATTTTAGTTAGCATTGGACTTTGAATGTTTTTTATCGTTGTGTTATAACTAACAAATGTTTTATGGCATTGTCATCCTAGAACAGTATCTCGTAGTTTCAGAAAACTCTATTGAAGCCATATGGACGGGTACATCTGGTGATATTCCGTACTTGTATTCCGTACAACAGGGTACTGATATCCCTTTAATGAGTGCTAATTATTTGCATTCATATTTGGCCTGGTATATGGAGTATTTTTTCTAAAGAATGGATATTTTGTGACAAAAATGAGTAAGATTGTGGCGATACCTAATACAGAGTCATATAAACTGTACAATTAATCAATCTGTCATGGTACACTATATCTATTAATATATATATGTATATATATATTCAGTTGATATTTTGATTTCCTTTTTATTCTAATAATTCCTTAATTTCATTGAGTATTAATATGTAATAATTGGAAAATGATTTATAAACTAAAACGCGAAATCGATAAAGTGTCAGACTAAAATACCAATTGTCTCAATTGACTTGTTTCTAGTAAAAGCATTTTTTGGTTACTAACTTGGCTTTTTTTCATTATGAAGAAAATATTCTATTAATCAGGTAAAAGTACTTTTTCTATAGTCTTATAAGAAGATTACTAACGCAAGTATCAACTGGTGACCCCATTGATGATATAAAACAAGATGTTACGTTATTTAACACAACTCCTGGAGTGTCATATCTGTATTTTGAAAGGACAGTATTTGTTTCAACAAACGCATTTTCACATGGGCCTTCAAATTCATCAAACGTATAACCATTCGTCAGTATCTGACGATAAAACATTGGTAGAGAGTATTTCACGAGCAAGTCAGTGCATTATCCTGGATAATATGATAACGAAGTCGATGTTATAAATAGTCATCTTCGTGCAATGTGTCTATGTGCTTATCCTAACGTGGTTCTTGTTTAATTGCATCCATATGATCTTTAATTTGTCTTAATCAATTATCGGTGATCAATGTTTTTCATCTGATTTGAAAAGATAGCGTTAACCAGTTCACAATACATTTAATTCCGGTGATATAAGTTTTTAGGGTATTTCGTCAGTATAAACAACATTGTGTTTCCTCTTAATACTTTACATTTTGTTATTCATTTTTTAAGGCCATTAGTCAAGATTGAAATCATTTTCTAAATTTTTAGTTCATGTATATAACTTGCTTGTTGTGTTGTGCATGTATGCAGTAACTTAGTTACATAAGTAATAAACATTATATGATTTGTTTTATTTTTTAACTTGCTTCTTGATGTTATGTCGGTCAACCGATATGCTAATGCTTATTGTATTATAATTCATGTCGACCTTAAATAACATTTGTATCGTGTTTCTTGTAACTTGTATATATTTATACAGATGTTTTATCGAATAAGTAAATTCTAACCTTAACCTCTGTTTTGTTGTTGATTTTGGCCATATAGCCATTGCCGGTTCCAAAGGCGATTACATGCATTACCGAAATGCTACAATTGAGTTGTATTCCGGGTGTGTACAAGCACATGTACGCGAGGATTTGATTGGATAGCAAGAAGATAGTAATTAAAACACGACATGACGAATAATACAGCATGAAATTTAACTGCTATACTTTTTTTGCCACTATAACATTAGTATTGCGCTTAGAAATGCCCTATATATATTTTTGTTTGAAATATTTTCAAAACGGTTCATAGATGTTGTAATGTATTGTTGCATATGCGAAGTGCAAAAGTTTGCATAACCTACACTGCTATATATGTAACGCCAAACACGACTTTGATGGTTTATTTATATTCCGATGTGGTCAAATGACAATCTGCTGTGGTTACTTTTCATTCGGATGTGGTCACTTTACATTATGATGTAGTTCGATGTCATTCTGTTGTGGTTCGATGTCATTCTGTTGTGGTTCGATATGTCATTCTGTTGTGGTTCGATGTCAGTCTGATGTGGTTCGATGTCATTCTGATGAAGTTCGATGTCATTCTGATGTGGTTTGTTGTCATTCTGATGTGGTGACTTTACATTATGATGTTGTTCGATATCATTCAGATGTAGTTCGATGTCATTCTGATGTGGTTCGATGACATTCTGATGAAGTTCAATGTCATTCTGATGTGGTTCGATGTCCTTCTGATGTGGTTCGATGTCATTCTGATGTGGTGCGATGTCCTTCTGATGTAGTTCAATATAATTCTGATGTGGTTCAATGTCCTTCTGGTGTAGTTCGACGCATTCTGATGTGGTCATTTTCCATTTTAATATGATTACATTCCACTCTGACGAGGTCACTTTACATTATGATGTGGTAACTTGTCATTCGGCGGTGGTAACTGGTCATTCGACTGTGTTAACTTGTCATTCGGCAGTGGTTATTTATCATTCGTCAGTGGTAACTTGTCATTCGTCAGTTTTAACTGTTCATTCGGCAGTAGTACATATTCATTCGGCAGTGGTTACTTGTAATTCGGCAGTTGTAACTGTCATTCGGCTGTTTAAACTTTTCATTCGGATGTGGTTACTTGTACTTGGGCAGTGGTTGTTTTTCATTTGGCAGTGGTAACTTTTCATTCGGCAGTGCTTACTTAAAACGGTGTCACCACCAGTGGCGATTACACCTGTATAACGACAAAGAACCTGTGATACGGTTGTTTACAATGGCCAATTTGAGAAGCATTCTAGTTTCATTCAACCTCAGTGGTGAAATTATACAAAGATTTATAGATCAAAATGTGAGTATACATGTATCAAAATAATGAAAATAATTATATAAAGAAATGAACTTATCATTTAGAAGTTAAACTGGCATCAACAGTGACAGCATCTCTACGTGTATGCAGAACACATCTAAATATAAGTTTACACATGTAACTGATTCATGACATTATATCAGTAACTGCACGAAATCAGGATTAAATGTTTTTATAAAAATGATCTGTGAAATATGCCGACCAATATGGGACTCGAACTCGCGACACCCGAATACGAGCAAGATGCTGTACATAGGCCCTACCGACTTAACTTTGTCACTTTCTGAACCAGTAACGGAATCAAAACGTGTTGATTGTTTTTGCAATGATATGAGGTTGTTATAATGTGTGTCTTTAGTTTTTAAAAATGCTACCTTCGAACTCACACGCACATACTTTAACAAAATTTAGGATTTCTGTCATTGACGCCATTTTGATATCTGTGACTAGTTGGAGAATAGACGCTAGATGGTGCATATAATACATCACTGCCGAAAAACAAGTTACCACTGCCGAATGACACGCTACCATTGCCTAATGACATGTTACTACTGACGAATGACAAGTTACCACTGTCAAATGACAAGTTATAACTGCAGAATGACAATTAACCACTGCCTAATGACAAGTAACAACTGCCGAATGACAAGTTACGACTGACGAATGGTAAACAACCACTGCCGAATGACAGGTTACCACTGCCGAATAACAAGTAACCACTGCCAAAAGGCAAACAACCATTGCCAAATGACAAGTAACAACTGCCGAATGACAAGATAGCACAGTCGAATGACAAGTTACTACCGCCAAATGACAGGTAACCACATCATAATGTAAAGTGACCACATCAGAATTGAATGTAATCAAATTAAAATGTAAAATGACCACATCAGAATGACATCGAACCACATCAGAATGACATCAAACTACAACATAATGTTAAGTGACCACATCAGAATAACATCGAACTACATCATAATGTAAAATGACCACATCAGAATGACATCGAACCCCAACAGAATGACATCGAACCACAACAGAATGACATCGAACTACATCATAATGTAATATGATCACATCAGAATGACATCAAACCAAAACAGAATGACATCGAACCACAACAGAAGGACACCGAACTACATCATAATGTAATATGACCACATCAGAATGACATCGAACCACAACAGAATGACATCGAACTACATCATAATGTAAAATGACCACATCAGAATGACATCGAACCACAACAGAATGACATCAAACCACATCATAATGTAATATGACCACATCAGAATGACATTGAACCACTACAGAATGACATGTAACTACATCATAATGTAATATGACTATATCAGAATGACATCGAACGACAACAGAATGACATCGAATCACAACAGAAAGACATCGAACCACTACATAATGACATGTAACTACATCATAATGTAATATGATCACATTAGAATGACATCGAACCACAACAGAATGACATCGAACTACATCATAATGTAAAATGACCACATCAGAATGACATCGAACCACAACAGAATGACATCGAATTATATCAAAATGGAAAATGACCACATCAGAATGACATCGAACCACAACAGAATGACATCGATCTACAACATATTGAAAAGTGGCCACATCAGAATGACATTGAACCACAACAGAATGACATCGAACCACAACAGAATGACATCGAACTACATCATAATGTAAAGTGACCACATCAGAATAACATCGAACTACATCATAATGTAAAATAACCACATCAGAATGACATTGAACCACAACAGAATGACATCGAACCACAACAGAATGACATCGAACTACATCATAATGTAATATGACCACATCAGAATGACAACGAATCACTAGAGAATGACATCAAACCACAACAGAATGACATCGAACCACAACAGAATGACATCAAACTACATCATAATGTAATATGACCACATCAGAATGACATCGAACCATAACAGAATGACATCGAGTCACAACAGAATGATATCGAACTACATCAAAATGGAAAATGACCCCATCAGAATGACATCGAACCACAACAGAATAACATCAAACCACAACAGAATGACATCGAACTACATCATAATGTAAAGTGACCACATCAGAATGACATCAAACCACAACAGAATGACATTGAACTACATCATAATGTAATATGACCACATCAGAATGACATCGAACCACAACAGAATGACATCGAACTACATTAAAATGTAATATGACCACATCAGAATGACATCGAACCACTACAGAATGACATCGAACCACAACAAAATGACATCGAACCATAACAGAATGACATCTAACCACAAAAGAATGACATTGAACTACATCATAATGTAATATGACCACATCAGAATGACATTGAACCACTACAGAATGACATGTAACTACATCATAATGTAATATGACTATATCAGAATGACATCGAACGACAACAGAATGACATCGAATCACAACAGAAAGACATCGAACCACTACATAATGACATGTAACTACATCATAATGTAATATGATCACATTAGAATGACATCGAACCACATCAGAATGACATAGAACCACTACAGAATGACATCTAACTACATCATAATGTAATACGACCACATCAGAATGACATCGAACCACATCAGAATGACATCGAACCACTAAAGAATGACATCGAACCACAACAGAATGACATCGAACTACATACAATGTAAAATGACCACATCAGAATGACATCGAACCACAACAGAATGACATCGAGCCACAACAGAATGACATCGAACTACATCATAATGTAATATGACCACATCAGAATGACATCTAACCACTACAGAATGACATGTAACTATATCATAATGTAAAGTGACCACATCCGAATGAAAAGTAACCACAGCAGACTGTCATCTGACCACATCAGAATGTAAATAAACCATCAAAGTCGTGTTTGGCGTTCCATAGCTATAATACATCACTGGTGTTGTTGAAAAGGTGACTTCTATTTACAGTTGGTTGTATTTATGAGCGTTTAAGGAGTCTTTTATAAAGAATAATGAGCGTGTCACTGAACTGTCTTTAAAAAAACAAGCTGGTCAACCTACCAGTTATTGTGTATTTTATGTGCGGATACAGTCCTGCTACCGAATAAAAATAAAGGTCAGAGCTTGTTATTTTAGATTTGTTGAGATAACAGTTTTGAACATTACTGATTTTCTTCATTTGAAACAAATCTATTTCATTATTTTCTAGCCTGCTAATAATTTAATATACGCTTAATTTCATTTTTTTATATCGTATCTTAACGCTTTATTTTGATTATGTTTTGTTGTGTTGTTTAGTCGGTTTACCCGAGACGATGCCGCAATGGAGTATCATACAACAGACCCATGGCATGATACGAATACTGGGCAGACTAGACCTAAAGCGGAAGCTGAACATTTCACCAAAACACATGAAATTTTCATATATGAACTATCGTTACCAATAGTAATAAAATTATTGTGCGTGAAGCAATAATCAACATTTTATGTAAATATTTACACAAAATAACAAATTAATACAAGTGTAGCTTACTTGTTCACGTGTATATTTATCGACATCCACCATCTGGTTTATCTTTGTCCTGGTAATACGATATTTTTCCTTGTTTGCTTTTAATATCTTATACGGTTGGTATGGCACTTAATACTTTTGTAGCCTTTCAACAAAACAGATGAAAAACGCAATATCAAATGAAGAGATTTGGGTGATATAACTGAAAGGCATTTGATACAAAGAAAGGTAAGCTACAGAAGTGTATAGAGCAAGTGTCTATACCTAAGGAAAATATTGCTTTATATCCAGAGGTAAAGTACTTTTGTTTCATTACAAAATATGCATGTAAACGCATGATTAATATAGCTTTGAAGAGGGAAAACATGTGATAAATACATAATTAGAATAGTATCTCTATCAAAATTTCTAATTTCCTGATGATTAATTAATTATAATTTGTTTATTTATAAACTAATTAATCATCAGGAGATTTCCTGGTTAATTTATTAAGCTTATTATATTAGTTTTATATAAGGATAGGGTTATGATTTGTTGAAATTAGCCGAACTAATATGTTTGCCAACCAGCTCAAGTTTTCAATGATTGGTAAATATGTATAAAAGCGAGAGCAGCATCACATAAACATTTCAAAAGTGCTGACCCCAGGGCTTAACCAGTTATCGGCCGAACATAAGGCCAGTATAAGGAACTTTTACAGCACAATCAAGACAATGCATCCATTATTTTTTATGAATATGCTATTACAAAATTGATGCGTTATTTATTCAAATGTGTTTTTCTGTGATTTTAGAATGCATTTAATGATGTGTCTGTGTGTAAAATAATGTAAAATAATCAATTCGATATTTAAAGTGGATTTATTTTTGTATTCGATGGGATAGCGAAGGGAAAGAGAACGCCCGGCGGCAAGATTTTTTCCCCATTATTTTTATGGGTGTTCTCACCGGGCCCGATTAGCTCAGTTGGTAACGCGTCTGACTATCAATCCAGGGATCGTGAGTTCGAATTCCCAGCCAGGCAACAGTCTCCGTGATGATTGATATACGACATTGTGTCTCATTATCATTCGTCTCTCACCAGTGATTCAAGTGGGAAAGTTATCAGGTACTTGCGGAGATGGGATATGCTCGAGTACTGGTTAATCCCAGGAAACAGTGGTTAGGTTAACTGATCGTCTGTTAGCCCTCTATGGCATAAAAATGACGCTAAATATTCAATCAATCAATCATTTATGGGTGTTCTCGCAATGTAAAAGTGTAGATTAAAAATAAATATAAAGGCCGAGGCTTCTCGAAGTGTAGTCGTTCGTATATTTAGTGTTGCTTTAAAAAGTTAATAAATGAATTGAACCTTGCTTTAAAGGTAGTATATCTGGATAAAGCGCTATTGATGTCTTAAAAAATAGAATAATTATCAAAATGGATAAAAAGCATCTAACTGTCATTAATAAATAAAATCCGAATAGTTTGGCATGTCGAATCAACCAAAACTTGACAAAATTGATCTTAAAATTGTAGTGGTAATCTTTAAACGAAATCCCCATCCAAAAAATAGACAGCACTCAAATACTGTTTGACGACATTTCGCATCGTCTTTCTAAGGTGAAACCAATTTTATTATATATAATCCTGTTTAACGGATCAATCTGAAATCAAAATAAAATCATGTGACTCATTTATTACATCACAAAATATGTTGCAATTTTAAGCGGAAAACCTAGTTTAGTCTAACCTGTACGCGTTGTTGTCCTTTGGAAATACGGTGTCGAGGAGTATATATGTGCATTATATATGGAATAAACTGTTATTAGCCAATTTCAAAACTTTGGAAAATTCTGATATATTTCCTTTAACTATGGGACATAATTAACTTTAAAATTATAGAAGTTGTATTGCAAAAATGTTCATAAAATCTTTCAAGGAAATGCGTTGTTTATGGATACATTTGTGGTTGAGACTATTCCTATATTCAATCATGTTTTGTATTTTTTATAAATGTATTTTCCCCATTTGTCTTTAGTTTGATATATCAGTAAAATGTTTCTTTCATCACGTCAAGTTCATAAAATTATGTGACACAAAGCCGGTATTTAGCGTTTTATATGTGTGAGTAATTTTCCTATTTAAAGGTGAGGGTGGGAAGTTGGCGTATGTTTTTTTTCCAACGGCCGGTTTCAATCTAAAAACTAGCTAAAACATCTGATTGAAAGTGTAACATGGCCTTTCCAAATAGTGGTGAAAAGTAATCAAATAATTATGAATATCGTTCAAGATTTGAGGACAAGTGTGAATGAAATGATCAATTAAGGTTTGTAACAATTTGATCAATTATATAATTGTTTATACTATGGTTTTGATTAAGCCATAAATAAGAAGAACACGAAGAATAAAGACTATTCTTGATAAAACGTATCCATTTAAATGTATGCTTGTGCTGGTATGAGAGATGTTTATTTCAGTTAATGAAAATATTGTCATATTAATACTTTTATTGCCCAAGGTTTTACAGTTATAAGTTAAAATGGAAAATACTTGGTCGAATATTTTTATTCTTTATGAAAAGTTGATAAGTCGCATTGGTTACCAATGTAAATATGTGCTTTCTACATAAAAGGAAACTACCCGAACGTCTCACTACACAGTTGCGACTATTCTCATTAAATGTAGAATTAATTAGTCTATATACACACTCTAAGACAATACAGATACATTTTCAAAGAAAAAACATTCAACAATTGGGACAAAAATTCAACTTTTACTTGATAAAATGGCAAATTTCTCTGAATTTTTTAAATATGTATCACGCCATCAGTCCACAAATGTACATAAATAAACTTTTAAATGCACGTTTGGGTCAGATAATTATTTATAGAGTTGTCGCGATTTAAATTTTGTTAACAAAGTTACACGCGTGCTCTCACTAAAATATCGAATATTTAACGGTTTTTAATATATGTTTCAAAGTACTAGAAAAATATCTTTATTTTGTTTGTTTATTTCTGAAAACAACCTTTGTCTTTGATTACTTTACAGTCTGTTTCTATTTTCGTGCAGTAAGCATGGAAATTATCATGACATTTCTTAAATTGTAGACTGAGTTTGACTTGAAGTGACAGCACCATTCGAATAGATGAGATCAAACATGTTTAGAAACGAACATCATTGTTAATAGTGATATATATTTGGATGCCATTATATTTTTTTAGATTATTCAGATAAATAGAAACTAAAAGCTGTAAATATAAGTTTTCCCCTTAACGACGGACTCCAGGGTAATCCACAATGTAGCAAATGTATTTAATTAAAACAATGATCTGACTTATATAATGTATCAGGGTACATATTTTTTCCCGATCGTGTCTTTTTAATAAGCGAAAAATGCCATGTTTAACTATGCTTTCATATGGAATATTTAAATCATTACCATTTTAAAACAAAGTCACTTATATTTGCAATAACATTTGCTGTAATAATTTTTCTTAAACTGTTATACTTAAGACAGTAATATGTTTATAATTATTAAGGACTACTGTTGAAACTTTCAACTGTTTTTATCGTTCAAATGAGCAAAATATGGGACGAAATAAACACTGAATATAAATATAGTGGATTGTGTAATTCAAATATATTTCCGTTTATTATAAATCCTGCTTAGACGTTTCTTTTCATTTCTACTTTTATATATATCGATTACAGAGCAAGTTATTGTTTGTCTTAAAAATACTATGTCTGCACTGTAGGGATAAACTTTCCTTATATACGAGTATTGCTTAAACCGTCGACATTTGTATTTTGTGCAATTTATAATTTTGAAAAATTCATAAAAATCGAAATATCTCATTATTCGGAGGATTTTACCAGTTTCCTCTTATTAAAACCATATAAATACTTCAAACAAGACTTGTGGGTTGTTCGAGCTCATTTCGCATAATTTCAGCTCATTACAGCGTTTGTGTTTGTTTGTGAATGTGATTGTTTTTACTTATATTATCTGTTTGTCGTATTTAATATGCGTTTATTTATGTCATAATTTATACGTAAATGGATACTGTTTTATAAACGGTTCGCGCTTTCTTACAATGAAACCCAAAATTATTAAGAGTAATAAAAGTTTCATATTTATTGTAATATAATTCACGGAGTTTGCTTTTGTCAACGATAAAAGCCATGGAGTTTTTTTTTTGTAACCGACACAAGTCACTGATTTTGTGTTTGTTAACATAAATTATGTATTGTTAACAATAAATGCCAAGGAGTTTGTTAATGTATACGATAAAAAACATTATCATACGTATTCGCAATTCGTCCGAAACTGCAATTATAATCAGTAAGGTGTCGACACTAACCCTATTCGACCAGATTTCCGTTTGAACTTTGGGATATTGGCTTGGAGAAAACTGTATACTTTTGGGCATTTATAAATAATCGACTTTTGTATCAACAAAACAAACTAGTATAACAAAGAATGTTTCAATAAGCTGTGTAAGTCAATGATACACACTTATGATTTTAAAACCATACCTATTTAGTGAATAAATTTTCAAATTTAATTTGACTAGTATTTGTTGTCATACAAATACTGTTGCCTTTCGAAAGTTTTAAAAGCCTTTAAATATAAAAACCAGTAGATCAAGAACAAGCAACTACAAAGCAAGATCGATATAAACGGTAGAGCACTCTTGAGACCTGTTCATAAAAGACACGGGTGGTAATATAGGTTGAGTTTAACACTTTATTCAGCCAGACAGCAAAGTAAGATAAGAACTTATATTGATCATTGTAGAGTCCTTTTCCTAGGGTTGTTTTGAGAAAAAAGGCTAGAGGGTTGAGTTTTGATTCGAACTCTGGCATGAACGGCCAAATAATATTCAAGGCACTACCACCGGGCTTGTCAAGCCAAGTACTAAAGACAGACCTTGCTTTGTTCTTTTGACACCAAAAACTCCAGCTTCTCCCCATCAAGTGAACCATGTGCATTGGATGAAACTGACCTTAAAATTGAACCCAGTGTACAACTAGGAAAACACAGTAAAGATGTTATTCTTGGTGGAACAGTCTAAGTGCGTTCAAAACACCCCAAAATTATGTTCAAATTGTGGTAAAGCCAAAGGTATAAGAAGAGAACTCGCTGAAGTAAACAGATTGGTAGGGATAAGTATGTGCATGGTAGTCTTTAACATGGTCTTAATAGGAAAAGGTATACATAGGAAGTTAAGCAAAGACCAAAACTTGCTGGCAACCGGGAAACATTTTTTAGGTTGATGACAATAAGAAATTACTTATTCAATATCTTCTGGTCAGTCTGTACAACAAAGGTAGTATATGCTGTTTCAAAAACAGCACAGCTATGGTAGGCAACTTAATGTATATGTATGGACCTAATAAAAGCAGTTGATACATGTTCTGGTCATAGCCATTTATCACAAACAAGTTTTAAGTGTGAATTGGGTTGGATTTGGAACTGGGAAATATTTCTTGTATGTATACCGTTTCATATCAACTTGATGAGAAGAGGACGAGATTCCTGCGATTACTTCAGCATATAATAGAAAACGAAAATTATTGCACAGAAGAGAACGGGAACAATAAGGCATTTGACACGGTATTAACTACTTCCTATACAGAATACATGGAGGTGTAATGCCAGTTACAGAGCGATTTGTATTTGTCCCAACAAAGCACTTCTTCAAATGTAAATGAGTCCTTCAAGGATTTTTTCCCACATAAGAGTGATCGACATTTGCTTCGACAGCTCAGCTACAACGCTTCAAACAAACAGTTGCAGGAATAGATTTCTTTTCCCATCACCACCCCATGTAAAAAAAAACAACAACATATTACATGTAGAAAAAAAAAGATCTAAATCTAATCTTAATTTGTTCTAGCATTGACTGATGTGTGTATTTAATATCATATTGATTGATCCCACCCACTTTAATTTGCATATAGATATAAAGCAAAAGTATAAAATGATATTTTAAATAATTTTGAAGAATTTAGCCAATAGTTTATATATTATTCTTATTAGATTTTTTTTGTGACAAAACTATTAAAATTATGAAAAATGCATACAATATTCGATAACGTTAGTCATAATGATATGTCATAAAATACTATTAATAAAAGAACAAACGTAAACTTTATAAAATTCGGTGACCATGTTGGATTTCACACCAATATGAAAGTGTCGCGGTAGGTCTCAGTCTTTCAATAATTTAGTTACCTTGAGCTATGTTTGTGCCAAATCATGTGTTTTTTCTAAAGATTAGCACAATTCTCTCAGTTTACTGAACATTACGGTCCCACTTATACTCAGATACGTAATACCATTAGATAACATATGGAGCTACTACGCCATTAAGTGTCCTAAGTTAAACACAAATGTGTTAACACATAAATATATCGAGATACTTCGCTAATACAAAGCTATACCAATACCTAACGATTGGAGTTTCAAAATCGTTAAATATCAAAGGACCTTCCTGATACACAGATGTATATCGTTTGACATTTATACATTTGCTAACATTCGGTTTTTATTGTAGATACTATAGTACACGGATAATCAGCAGAAACTTTAAGAAACAAGTTAAAGGGAGGCAAAACGTTTCTAACAAGATTGGAACTGAAAATGTTTACATATATCCACGTCTTTGCAGCAAAAATTATTGTGATATTCCTGGTACAGGGGCGCCATGTCGCAGGTAAAACTGGTATGTGTTACAATTCATTTTTAAACATCGCAATTTAAAACAGGGCAAGAGGCCATCGCACATCTGCCTATACCGGAGCGAAAAAATGACACAACAGACTATTTAATGATTGAAAAAGTGGCATCTCTGTTGAATGCTGATCGGCGACCGACGCATGATCAAATAGCACGAGAGCTGGGGATAAGCCTGTGGTCAGTTTATAAACCTCTGACGCATCATTTAGGAATCCAGAAGATATCCGTGAGGGAGGTTTTCTTTGATTACTTTGAAGGAATGTAGACAGGTATTTTATATACAGTAGAACTTCGATCGCTCGAACTCGACGGGACTGGACAAAATAGTTCGAGTCAGCGGTAGTTCGAGTCAAGCCTCATACAACAATCATCGTACATGAACATGGGGTACAAGTACGTTTATGAGCGTGTTATTGAATCCCATGTGTACGCTTTGAACAGGTGCAATAGATGAATCCGATGAAAATTATGTACTTTTCTTGTTTATGTAGAAAATACAATATACCAGAGAAAAGATAATTTCCAAATATAACTAATTGTATTACACTATAATTACTTAATTTACCTTTTATCATCATAATCTTATATATTCATGTATAAATAGTTATATTTAGCTTTCGGTGTGTGTGAGAATTTAAATGACATGATAATCACACTCCGGTTTTACCGAGTCCTTTACCAAGTTGCTCGGCTGACTTAGTTATCCCCCGGATACTGGGCCCATTACTAAGTTGCTCAGCCGTTTCTTATTCAGGTAAATGTGTTGTTAAATGCGACATTGTGCAATGAAACTGAACTTCCTTGTCTAAGAGTTATAGGGTAAAATTGTATGTGACATTTTTACGTTTCAATGTTTGCAATACAAATTGGTTTTATTTTGATTTTAAATTACCACTAAACATCAAATTAACTTAATAAATGCAACATGCGGTATACAATTAAAGCAGACGTGTAACCAATCATAAACACATTCGCCAAATTATCATAACAAACTTGTCGCTCTTTAAGACAGTGGGAATATTATGACGTGTAGAAATTACCTCACACCTTTGAATTCGTGAACAAACATGGTAAACTTTTCCAATTTTCTTTATCTTTGATCAGCTGTTCGACCGAAAGGTGCGAAAAACACAGGTAAGTGTGTTGGCGGGACCTAATTTCTAGTTCGACTGTTCCACCTATCAGTGTTCTAGCCATCGGTGGTAGAACAGTAGAAATTAAATAGGAATTTGGCAGGGACCGGGTTAGTTGTTCGAGCAATCGGTGGTGTTCCAGCCAACAGAGTTCGAGCTATTGAAGTTCTACTGGAGTTTAATTGGTATTTTAGTAATGCGCTTACTCTTGCTCTTTATTGACTGACCCTCGCACCATACGAATCGTGTTACTTGTATAGAAGAATAGATATCTCTGCCAAACTGTCTCATTTCGTCATGCAAATATGTGTATTGTACAAGTATAGTAATATTGTAGAAACCAATGTGTTTTTAAGCAAAACATAATTAGATATCTAACAGTGTATATCATGAACGGATTAATTTATTATATTAAATACAAATTAAAATCAAATAATAGTTAATAAATCAGGAATAACAACAATATGTATATATAATTAATTTACGTTCAGTTTGCTCATTTAAAACATGAAAGATTTCTTAAATTAGAAAATTTATGTTCAAGAAACTAGGAAGCAATCAGAGGACAATAAATAAATAAAGCATAATACATACATTCCACATGCGTGTAGAAAAGAATTACAACCTATACTATCGTCTTGTAACAAATGCTTAACTACAATGCGGAATTTGAACCTAGATTTCCGCCCCCAGTCCCCACCCCACTGGAATTATTATAATTTTTATATATTATTACAATTTTATAACATGAAACTAAGTAAATGCAATTAAGCTCATAATAAATGTTTTATATTAATAAATATTCATTAATCAATTGCATTTTAAGAACTAAAATGGGATTTCGTCAAACCTTTCAATTATAAGTTTGTATTATTACAACAGGTGAATACATGTGACTATTTCTATTATACAATTGTATTATTACAACAGGTGAATACATGTGACTATTTCTATTATACAGTTGTATTATTACAACAGGTGAATATATGTGACTATTTCTATTATACAATTGAATTATTACAAGTGGATACATGTGACTATTTCTATTATACAGTTGTATTGTTACAACAAGTGAATACATGTGACTATTTCTATTATACAATTGTATTATTACAACAGGTGAATAAATGTGACTATTTCTATTATACAGTTGTATTATTACAACATATGGATACATGTGACTATTTCTATTATACAGTTGTATAATTACAACAGGGGAATACATATGACTATTTTTATTGTACACTTGTATTATTATAACAGGTGAATAAATGTGACTATTTCTATTGTACAAATGTATTATTACAACAGATAAATACATGTGACTATTTCTATTATACAGTTGTATTATTACAACAGGTAAATACATGTGACTATTTTTATTATACAGTTGTATTATTACAACAGGTAAATACATGTGACTATTTCTATTATACAGTTGTATTGTTACAACAGGTAAATACATGTGACTCTTTCTATTATACAGTTGTTTTATTACAACAGGTGAATACATGTGACTATTTCTATTATACAGTTGTATTATTACAACAGGTGAATACATGTGACTATTTCTATTATACAGTTGTTTTATTACAACAAGTGAATACATATGACTATTTCTATTATACAGTTGTTTTATTACAACAAGTGAATACAGGTGACTATTTCTATTATACAGTTGTATTATTACATTAAGTTAATACATGTGACTATTTCTATTATACAATTGTATTATTGCAACAAGTGAGTACATATGACTATTTCTATTATACATTTGTATTATTACAACAGGTGAATACATGTGACTCTTTCTATTATACAGTTGTTTTATTACAACAGGTAAATACATGTGACTATTTCTATTGTACAGTTGTATTATTACAACAGGTGAATACATGTGACTATTTCTATTATACAGTTGTATTATTACAAGTGAATACATGTGACTATTTCTATTATACAGTTGTATTATTACAGGTGAATACATGTGACTATTTCTATTATACAGTTGTATTGTTACAACAAGTGAATACATATGACTATTTCTATTATACAGTTGTATTGTTACAACAAGTGAATAAATATGACTATTTCTATTATACAGTTGTATTGTTACAACAAGTGAATAAATATGACTATTTCTATTTTACAGTTGTATTATAACAAGTGAATATATGTGACTATTTCAGCCGTACTTTATGATGATTGTTCGTCTGATGAAACAATTTGCTTGAATATTGAAAATGCTGAATGTAACCAGACGCTGTGTACCTGTTCTGATGGTTTCGCTGATGACGGGAGCGCAGTATGTGTTGCTGGTAAATACCATTTAAGTACTTTTGATGATTTAACTCATTGACATTTTCATCAATTGACCACCCTTTCATTTTGTCTAAAAAGCTATGGGGTTTATAATGAACGTACAATTTTGTTTCTCAGAAGAAAGTGTTATATAGATAGATGTCTTTGTCTCAAGTGGCGGTATACAATATAGACATTTGATGTCTCTGTAAACATTCCTTAAAATAGTAATCTACTTTTACAAACAAACACCTTGTAGCTATTTTGTCTTTATGTGCTGCTGTGAAGTTTACGTAATTTAGATTTCAAAAGCTCCTTTCTGCAATACTTCTCTCGTCCATTTGATATCGTGACAAATTCCCAAACTACGGTTTATTAGAATTTGATGACGTAATTAGAAGTTTTCTCTCATACTCGTATTTTAGATAGTTAAATGAAATTGAACATGCAGTCGATCGTTTTATGATAAAGAAGCATTCCAACCTAAACACAGATGCCGCAATATTGCGATGTTGGTAAATCCCTCAAATTACCTTGTTGTTTATGAATATATGTACATGTTGATTTCCTAGATTGCGGCGCTCCTGCTGTTCCTACGAATGGTGTTGTTGCTGTACCAAATGGAACGTTGCATGAGGCGGTTGTCACATTTTCATGTAACGATAACTATGAAAGAATTGGTGAAAAAACACGGGAATGTTTATCTAACGGCGAATGGAATGGTCATATTCCAACTTGCTTTAAAAAAGCAAGTATGTATATCACCAAGTATATATTTGATAAATTTTGTAAATGTCTATAAATAGGATCAAACGAAGCAAAACTATTCATAACAATAACTATAAAGTTATGAATGATAGTTAACAATACAAGTAACTACAACGTAACAAAAATTGGATCGAATCGGTAAATAATTCGACTTGATAAAATTCGATAAATCATCAGTTAATGTATGTAGAAAAAGAAGGAAAATACGTGACCGATCTTCAATTTCGAATTAACAAACAATTCGAACAATGAGTGGTCGAATTGGCGAGTTTTTGACTGTATGTGAATAGTTTTCTATTCAAATAAGCTCCGAAGTTTAGGCCGTGATATGAAATAAAAATGCAAATGTGTTTTACACGTGCATTCCTGTTAATTCAGAGCTAATATATTAGAACTACACAATTTTGTTTTATTTACTTTACCTTATATATTATTGAGTTGTTTCAGTTAGTTTTGTACTCTGTTCTTTCAAAACCTTTTGTTTATTATGGCTAGTATCCATATCATTTATCATTCGGCGCTGCCTTTTCAAATTCATTGTTTAAGTTGAACATGTTTCTTGCGTTGCTGGCGATGGATGGGAGAAAGCTGAAGAAGGGCAAACTATAACAAAGCAGTGTCAGGATAATATGTCAGGTACGCTTTTATGCAAACATGAATATTTTAAAATACTATGGTACTAAAATAATGAATATGTATGCATGCAGTGAAGATTCCTGACTTCGTGCATATATAGGGAAATTAATAAGTAAATATTATGAGATCCTTTCCATGAGGTACGATTATTAATTTGTGTAGTGCATGAGGATTATATCAAATGTTGTGATCATTTTATCCACATTTATAAAAGATAGTAGAATAAAATTACTACAATTGCATGTATTTAGTTCTTGTGTGCATGTGATACGTACATTACTTATTTATTATTTAACATTTTTTGTTATTCTTCAATGTATTCATTTATAAACAACTTATTTTCTACGTAATTCAGGTGAACTAACTCGCCAATGTCTTAGTACCGGCTGGAATCCACCTATTAACAAATGTGTTCGGAAAGTTGTGAAAAGCGTACAAGAAAAGGTATGCAACCTCAGTCAAGGTCGACAACATAAAGCGATAGTAGCTAACATTTGTGTATGCAACATAATTTCTTTATCATTTTGTCTTAAAATGACATGAAACTGAAACTTAATTGAAAAGTTACTTTTTAAACAAACGTGTAAAAATATTTATCCATTCTTGTTCAGAATAATGGAGTATAATGTCAATATATGTACGCACACCTATAGGTAAAAGCAAAAATATTTACTATTTGCCCTTGCGTAGTCTATATCAAACTGGGGATCAGAATTACTATTTTCAACTATATCCAAAAGGTTTTAAGATAACTTTGGATCCTGAAAAATATTGTTAAACAGTCTGATTAACGATAATTCTATTTCTGAAAGACGATGACCATATGTTGGGCTGGAAAACATTATTTACTTAAAATATTTGGTCCACCATACTTCTTGTTGAGGGTGAAACCGAAGAAATCGCTTTTTCTTGTTGCGTAAACTAGTTCTCGTTTAAGATTCAACAAGGAGAGTTCACTCCAAATAAACTAGTTTATAAAATCTACATATCTATAACACTTATACTAACATCATTATTCAATGTGTTTAAGATATCTACACTTGGTACAGACTCATCCGCAGACGACGTTAGTAACGCCATTGATGAAATGCTAACTGTGTCTGAAATTGGCATAGCAGACGACGTGGATAGTAAACTTACAATTGGGGAGCTAGGTGTCATAGTGAAATGTTTGGGACACGTAGCATCCTCATTACATTCGATCAATGTAACGGAGGAAACAGCAAAAGTACGTGTTGTATTATCAGAACGTTTTTTTAATTATCAGATCTCGATACTAATCTTATAGGATATTGTTCGTTATACATGTATATTTCATTATATCGATGATATCTGACTATTATATATTTTTTAAGTGTATCCTGGTTACGTTTTGCGTATGTGTAATTCTCTAATGGTACTCCTAGAACAAATGTTTTTAGCACTACAACTGATTTGCGAATAAAGCCAGTGAACAAAACAGAGTTTATATGTGATAAGTTAAATGCTCCTTTGGAAGCATAATCAAGATTGCAAAATAGCAGACTTTGTTTACTTGAGATTGCTATACTTGGGGTAATGTTAAACGAAACATCAATCACGTTGTACCCTAGTGCCAGCTTTAGCAAAAGTCTATGTTTCACAGCCTGTTGAATCCGGATAGACGCTCTATCGATATATGTACACAAGACTCCATGTATTAGTCGACCATCATGTAAACAATATCAATACAAGGATTAATTAATACATGAATGGAATAACGAACGTACAAACCAATGAATAAAATAATGTATGTATTATGATTAAAATACAAAACTACCTTAGGACACTATATACTATACTTATTGTAAATAGTTGAGTTTGTGTGTTAATAAGCCGTCTTTGTCGGTATTTAGCCGTCATTGTGTCTATTATCATGTTACTCAGTACCTTCCATTTTCAACACAGAAGCATTAACATATATTAGCTGTCGCATTTTCATCAAATTTACGGATTTGATACAGTTTTTGTATTTATGCGGTGCAGTACATGTTACAAAGGATATTAACAGCAAGTATTGTTCTGTTTGTACATTGCATTGCATGCTATAATGACTGTAAACAACATTATTCTGTTATTGTGTGTGTATGAGACCAAATCATAGATGCTATATATAAGCATTCAAAAAAGCATATAATAAAAAGTCCATGCAAAACAATCACTATCGCGAATTATTGAGCTAACTGGAAAATGTATATACCTACAAAGTACACTACAGTATAAAGGTGCACAATAATCATTATATTAACTTGTAACAATATGTTAACTTAACCTGTTTTGTTTTAAACAGGATATGGTAGAAATTGCAAGTAATGCATTAGATGGAACGAACGCTAATACTTGGAAAAGAGCACGGGAGTCGGTATGTAACTATTGAGAAAAGTCTATTAACATAAAAACAAGTTGTATTTATTATAGATTATTCATATATTTAAGGAATAATTATGTTTGGCTTTTAGATAAAGTTTCTGAACAAATCAAACACATTTACCATACTACACAGAGATATTTTATTTACATTTTACATGTGTTTTCCTGTTTTTATTAATATTTGATTTCATTTTTCATGTCAAAAGGAAAAGAAAAGTTGAAGAAAACTATGATTTGTATTTGGGAATACAAACCTCAGGCTTACGTATTCAAAAATATTTTTATTTTAGAGGTTTGAATATAAGTTGCATGAATATAAAATTTCAAAAGAGTAATCTAAACACATTACATATTACCTTGCTTACATGTATTGTATTTTAAGAATGCTGGCGGTGCAGAACAAGTGTTGTATGCAGTAGAACCACTTACTAATTATTTGGCAGAGCAAATTAAATCTTCAAAAGAAAAGGAAAAAGTAATTAGAACAGAAAATCTAGGTAAAAATATTACATATTTTATATTAATCATGAAATAGTATTATATATGCTGCGCTATTGATACAAACGTATTTTACATCGTATACTGATTAGTTGAAGCGTCATTATTCAGATTGAAGCGGGATGTGGGTATAGTGAATATGGTGTTGAATACAGAAGTAAATGCTTAAAACGCTTGAAACGTTTGCCTCGTCAATACTACTTATATACTTCTTCTGGTCAGGAATGAAAGAAGAGCATTAAGAAAATATTTTTTAAATAAGGATCTTTAATGAAGGCTAGTTTATTATTGAGTTAATTAAACGAGTCGGAAAATATATTATTCTAGTCTTATCTTTTCACAACGAGTTTAATAAATTAAACTAACAAATGAGCACGAAAGTAAGATTCGTTTTATCGGTTAACTCATGATTTTTTTTACATTTATCGTTTATTTAACGTATCATCTCTGTCAGAAACAAGAACAAATCGGGTATATTAGTTTCCGTATGTTTTCAAATAACGTAAGTCGACGTCGAAGTACTTCGGCAATTTCACTACGGCAGTCGATTTATACGGAAAGCACCGAGCTATGCATCGGGAGAGATATTTCTGTAGGTTAATATCAAAAATATTTCATGGGTTAATTACACTTTTCCTGTTCGTATAACTTATTGTTTAACGTAACAGTAAAGATGTTTTGTTTTTAGTTTTAGGGATTAAAAAACTGAAAAATGAAACGTTTCAGTCTCCGAAACTTTCCGCAAACAATAATTCCACCCAGAACTCATCGAGCAGTATAACTATTCCATCACAGGCGTTTGCTGCTCATCCAGGCATGCTATTACGATTATTATTTTTCTATGATTGAAGCAATTGTTATATATAAGGGTATGGTTATTTATAGTATATATAAATCAAATCTGTTAAATGAAACTTTGCCTTATGAATATGAGATAATAAATATATAAATTTTAAATGAAATACATGTTTGATAAAAATATTTGGTTGCGTTCCTTTTTAAAATTCATCAATTCCATTTTTATTTTATATCTTCTTATTTTTGTTTGTTTTTGGTCGCATTTTATGTAAATATTTTATAGCTACATGTTCCATTTGTATCTATAATCAATACCATTAACATAAATTTTAAAGAAATAATATACAATTTCCAATTTTATATTCTTTGTAATTATTTTACACTTTAAACTGACTTTACAGATACACAGTTTATAGCAACCACTGTACTTTATAGAAATATGTCGGGAATCATGTCAGCTAAACAAGATGCGTAAGTCTGGCTGTATGTCGCTATTTATATCATGTTCAGCTAAACAAGATGCGTAAGTCTGGCTGTATGTCGCTATTTATATCATGTTCAGCTAAACAAGATGCGTAAGTCTAGCTGTATGTCGCTATTTATATCATGTTCAGCTAAACAAGATGCGTAAGTCTGGCTGTATGTCGCTATTTATATCATGTTCAACTAAACAAGATGCGTACGTCTGGCTGTATGTCGCTATTTATATCATGTTCAGCTAAACAAGATGCGTACGTCTGGCTGTATGTCGCTATTTATATCATGTTCAGCTAAACAAGATGCGTAAGTCTGGCTGTATGTCGCTATTTATATCATGTTCAGCTAAACAAGATGCGTAAGTCTGGCTGTATGTCGCTATTTATATCATGTTCAGCTAAACAAGATGCGTAAGTCTAGCTGTATGTCGCTATTTATATCATGTTCAGCTAAACAAGATGCGTAAGTCTGGCTTTATGTCACTATTTATATCATGTTCAGCTAAACAAGATGCGTAAGTCTAGCTGTATGTCGCTATTTATATCATGTTCAGCTAAACAAGATGCGTAAGTCTAGCTGTATGTCGCTATTTATATCATGTTCAACTAAACAAGATGCGTAAGTCTAGCTGTATGTCGCTATTTATATCATGTTCAGCTAAACAAGATGCGTAAGTCTGGCTGTATGTCGCTATTTATATCATGTTCAGCTAAACAAGATGCGTAAGTCTAGCTGTATGTCGCTATTTATATCATGTTCAGCTAAACAAGATGCGTAATTCTGGCTGTATGTCGCTATTTATATCATGTTCAGCTAAACAAGATGGGTAAGTCTGGCTGTATGTCGCTATTTATATCATGTTCAACTAAACAAGATGCGTAAGTCTAGCTGTATGTCGCTATTTATATCATGTTCAGCTAAACATGATGCGTAAGTCTAGCTGTATGTCGCTATTTATATCATGTTCAACTAAACAAGATGCGTAAGTCTGGCTGTATGTCGCTATTTATATCATGTTCAGCTAAACAAGATGCGTAAGTCTGGCTTTATGTCGCTATTTATATCATGTTCAGCTAAACAAGTTGCGTAAGTCTGGCTGTATGTCGCTATTTATATCATGTTCAGCTAAACAAGTTGCGTAAGTCTGGCTGTATGTCGCTATTTATATCATGTTCAGCTAAACAAGATGCGTAAGTATAGCTGTATGTCGCTATTTATATCATGTTCAGCTAAACAAGATGCGTAATTCTGGCTGTATGTCGCTATTTATATCATGTTCAGCTAAACAAGATGGGTAAGTCTGGCTGTATGTCGTTATTTATATCATGTTCAGCTAAACAAGATGCGTAAGTCTGGCTGTATGCCGCTATTTATATCATGTTAAGCTAAACAAGACGCGTAAGTCTAGCTGTATGTCGCTATTTATATCATGTTCAGCTAAACAAGATGCGTAAGTCTAGCTGTATGCCGCTATTTATATCATGTTCAGCTAAACAAGATGCGTACGTCTAGCTGTATGCCGCTATTTATATCATGTTCAGCTAAACAAGATGCGTAAACCTGGCTGTATGTCGCTATTTATATCATGTTCAGAGAAATCCGTGGCTGTGTGGTCTGAGGTACTGTCTCCAGATCAATAGTTTTTCACAGCCGAGATGTTGAGTTCGGACCCAACATAGTCAAAACACTTTTTTTTTTAGAAAGTTATCCAGTTATTCTGAAAGAACGAATGTACTATTTGATTATAAAATAAAAATGGTCGCCATATTAATATATTCTGTGCTGAAAATGGAATGAAACAATATTCAAAAAGAGAGAAAATGCCATGTGCAATATGATCTTATCTAGCACAAGTTTTTTTATACTTTAATTAATAGAAATTTGTATTATATAATGGAAACATTGCCATGTGAACTATTGCTTAAACTGTTATAATCCTTTACAAGTTAATGTGTTTTTGTCACCTAAACAATCTATAAATACAATATAATTATTATCATATGGAAATTGAAAATATCCACCGTGGTATATTTTAAGCTATTTTTGAAGAGTACAGACAACGCATAATAAAAATGCTTGTTTGCAAAAGTATCGTAATCAATTACAATGTTCTCTCATATTTACATTGATTAAATCTAATGGTGGTAACTATGTACAAGCATGTTTTAATTCAACGACATTTGGTGTGTTTAGCAGAACGCATATACTCAAATTTTCAAAGTTTCATTTTGTTTATATGAAATTGTCCACGAACTATGGTTCTTGTATACATGTAGTGCATATCTTATTATTTTAGAAAGAAGGTGGATGCAAACAGTTTATGCTTTAAAAATAAAAATATCTGCCTAGAATGATGGTTATCGTCACTTTATGTAAATCAGGTTTTCGTATTTTGCACGACTGTAATATGGCAATATACAATATATCACGAGAAAATGTATACACCATGAGTGGTTAGCGATAAATTCTTAACTTAGAAAAAATAATAAAACTTTGCCCCAGCTTATGAAATATGAAAACTATTTATCTTCGTTTGATTTCTTAACAAACGATTAATGAACTACCTGTGTTTATCATTCTCCATCGTACAACGTGTTTGTTTTACTTTTATACTTATGTATTCAATAGTTCCAGGACGGACGATACGGATAAGGAGATCAACAGTCCGGTATTGTTTGTTGGACTGATCCCACCTATACATGTTATGAATCCACCCTTACAGATTGTATTGGAACATCTACAGGTGAGCAATAAGTGGGAATCAGCAAACATACAGGTTAAACAAACCTGAAAATGTTTTTTTTCATACGGTATCTCGAAATCTTAATTCATCAGTATACATGTACACCATATCTGTATTGGTTTACTAGAAATATTAGCTGTATAACCTTAGGAATTACTTTCCGAAATCAAAGCACTTTTAGCACTGAAGAGCTGGGGCTGCATATTGCTTGATAGAGAAGCAGGTCAGGATTTTATTATTAATATCATGCAGAAAGTACCAATATTTAATGTATAAAATATGTCAGACATATCGGCAAATAAAAAGGTTTCAATATCTAACTAAAGGCAATTTTTAAATTTATCTGGATATTTTCTTATGAAATATACAAATGGAAATACATAATGATTGGGAATAGTGCATTTTAACAACATTATGATAGGCCACGTTGCTTTTTCCCCTTCAGCCGGTTCAACCACAACCTGGTTGGGTCTTAGTATCATTCCATAAATTAGGTCACATGACGCCTGATACGATTAAAGTATATGTCTGCATATTTCGTGACGTAGTGCAATTGCTTTTACATATTGTTAACTTATAATGGGTCATTTAGGTTTAAAGTCCTTATCATGTGGTCTTTTTTTTTATATAATATTCCTGATCATAAACTTTTAAATATAGTTCTGTTTGATCGAAGGTTTAATTTGACTACTTTGAACTACTTTCCATGCGCATAAATATTTTTAGAGGGTAATTTCGAAAGTTTGCGTTGGTAACCAGCCAACAGTGGATATCGTCAAAAATCAAGCATTGGTTCTATGGCCTTTGGTGCAAGCACCAGGCATAAAATTGACCTGTTTCTTATGTTCATGAACTTGGCGGAGTAGCAGGTGCAGTTCGATTACTTTTATTGGTCGCCAACAATATCTTTATTATTTAGTAATCACTTATATAATTACTTTATCAAGTAAAAGCAACCCAATGTACCAATGAATAAATGATGATATCGCAAAAATAACGGTGAAAATATTTCACAAATTTTTTGTACAGTACATAGTTTTCCTAGAAAGTACATTTTTTAATAAATATGAACGAAATTTATTGTTTAAATAGTCACTATGACATACTTTATACACGACATTTGTTTGAGAAACGGTATATGTTTGATTCTTCAAAGGACAATGTATTCTAAGAAAAGAGTTCTAAGTATTAATATTATTTTAATTTTTCATTGCAGAAACACAACTTCAGACGACCTGCTTGTGGCTTCTGGAAACTTGGAAGGTTGTGTTTTTATATAGACAGATAATAACATAATTCATTTCTAAAACAATATATTGTATACATAAAAAGTGTACTTCGTCTGTTAAAAACCAGAACCTGGTATCTACGTTTTTTGAAATTGTTCAGGAACGTGAAAAAACGTTGTCAAATGTTTAAAAATCCATATTTACACAAAATTCTTAGCAGTTTGACTCATCAATACATGCTTTAGTAATATACATATGTTTCAAATTATTTGTTCTTCAAATGATGACATATAAGACTATTTAGGTTTTGGCAGAATAAATTTAGTTAAAAAGCAGTATTTATGAATAGGTTAAACATCTTATCTACCGATAAGAGGTTCTGGTTTTGAGCAAAATGAAAAGTGTTCTTTATTTCAGCCAACCATACCCTGGTATCTTTAGATGCATGCATTTAGCATATGTGAATAACAGACATTTCTGAAAATATTTTATGCCAGAACCTAGTATATAACTATACCAGTCTTTAGCTTTAAGGACATGATAACAAATTGTATATAAATGGAGAGGCAGAATGTTGTATTAACCAAAACAATATTTTGGCATTAACAAAAGCAAGAGTTAAGTACTGTTTTTATTTTGCTATATAAGAGTATACATGAATACGATGGTATGGCAGTACAACTTGATAACTAAAATCTAATAAGATAAAGACATAACACTGTATATTGCCATATGCTGTTCTGGTTGTAACATAAGTCGCAGAAATACTGATACTTTTTAAAACAAAACATGTTATCTGGTGGGTTGATAACATTTATAATCACGATAAAGTCATATAGATGCATTAGCAATTAAGAGTTTTTTTATCACACACAATGTGATTATTTTTCTCGTAATCTACAGACATGCAATTCAGGTATATAAGGCTGTAATTATGTTTTCTTTTAATGATGAAAGAAACATTTACACAATTTTTATACACACATTTGACATACTATTACATAGCATTACTATCAGACCTAAAATCGTGCCTTTTTGCAATTCATGGTTCTGATATGATTATAATCATTTTTCCTATACACCCTGGATATTTCTAGTTTCAAACAGTTGAGACAATGAGTTTAGAATTTTTAAGTACATGAACACTGAATATTTAAATGAATGTTTCTTATCACCGTTCATCTGTCTTGTCTTCTACCATTACATGTATATAGATCTATGCTGTTACATGGGACATGTTTAAGTTTTAGTACTCGTTCAATTTGGATGGTATTCCACCATTCTTTCACAAAGCAATCTTGTCCTTTTTCTTGGCACTTGATATTTGTAATTTTGCTTTGTACAAATACAGCAGTTGTTCTTTTGATTATTTACTACGCATCATCTTCACTTTCTGATATTCCTTTAATTCGTCAAAATCATATTTGAAGTGGCACGTATCTGGATCATCTTTAATGATTCGCTCCACTATTTGCTGGTTTATTTTGTTTTTGCCCATTTTCCGTGTTGTTGTTCTGGGTGTTTTATATCTGACATTCTTTGAAATCCATATGTTTCGGGGTCACTATGTAGTAAGGACTTTTTTTGCAGTGTCATAGATATCACAGTGTCCCACTAGCTTGTTAAAAAATATTTGATTTAAACTTTTTTACTTCAATAGCTGCGTACATACAATTGCATATCATGTGCATTATGCCCACTCTCAAGACATTGATGGTCATTTATTTTGATGTTAGGTATTGTTTTTACAGAAATATAGATACGTGTGACCATGATCTGATTTCTGTTTTGCCTAAGTTATACACCTGAGTATAGAATTACGTGTTCAACTGAAGATTCCAAACTTGAAAGATTGAAATGTTTGATTTCTGATCAAAGATAATATGCTACCCTTTTGTCACCTGTACCATGTATAGGCAAGATATAACAACACCATTTGTTTATGCAATACATCACATTTACTAGTGAACATGGTGTGTACATGACTGATTGTAAGGTACAGGTGTGAACTTTGCATCTCTGCCTTGCAATCTTGCTATCCTTGTGTTTTTGTTCGGGGCAAATGTTACAGCATCACTATCATTATTTGGGATGTACCGGTTGGTATGTACACTTAATTAAAATTTGAAATGTATTTTAATATTTTTCTTGTAGGCATTCGCTTTGGATTTTAGTGTTTCTTACTATCACTTTTATCTCCAAGTTCACTTTCCATTGTCTTTCTAGCAGTTTTGTTTACTTCTGTGATATACTTCTCTTTTATGGTTGTTGTATTGTTACATTAGTTTTCCTCTGTGACAGCACTTACATTATGCGACTTCTCTTTTATGGTTATTGTATCATCAAGTTTGTTTTCCTCTGTGACAGCCTTTAATTACCCGTCTTCTCTTTCATGGTTGTTGCATCGTTACATTTATTTTCCTCTGTGGCAGTACTTACATTTTCCGATTTCTTTTTTACGGCTGTTGTATCATCACGTTCGTTTTCCTCTGTGATAGCACTTACATAACCTGACTTCTTTTTAATAACTGCAATATCGTTACACTCATTTTCCTCTATGCAAAACACTTACAATGTCCTTCTTCTCTTTTATGGTTGTTATATCGTTACACTCATTCCTCTGTGACAACACTTACAAATTCCAACTTCTAGTTTATGGTTGTTATAGCGTTACACTCATTTTCCTCTGTGACAGCACTTACAATATCCAACAACTCGTTTATGGTTGTTATATCATTACACTCATTTTCCTCTGTTACAACACTTATAATATCCATCTTCTCTTTTATTGTTATTTTATCGTTACACTCATTTTCCTCGTAACAGCATTTACAATATCCAACTTCTCTTTAAGGGTTGTTATATTATTACACTCATTTTCCTCCGTGACAGCACTGACACAATCCAACTTCTCTTTGAGGGTTGTTATATCATTACACTCATTTTCCTCTCTGACGACACTTGCAATATCCAACTTATCTTTTATGGTTATTATATCATTACACTCATTTTTCTCTGTGACAATACTTGCAATATCAAACTTCTCTTTTATGGTTACACTCATTTTCCTGTATGACAACACTGACAATATCCAAACTTCCCTTTTATGTTTGTTATATCGTTACACTCATTTTCCTTGGTTACATCAATTAAAATATCAAACATTTCTTTTATGGTTGTTATTTCGTTACGTTCATTTTTTTTGTTACAGCAATTATTTCATTTCCAGATATGTTTTCATTTTCAACCAAAAACTGTTCTATCTGTGTGGCAAAGGTATAAAGGTCGTTATCATTATCATATGGCTACATCTAGAAAATTATTTACTGATGATAATTCTGTATTTTAAACTAACCATTTATCATGTTACTATAATTTGAGCAAATGCACGATAACCACAAAAAAGTGTTACGGTGACCATAGTAATAATTGATATAATTATTCAGTATTAGTACAATTTTAACTAATGAATTAACTAATTGGTTGACATATACAGGAATTATTATTGAAATTTTGGTATTTATTTATAATATCTATTTTTAGTACAATAAATACTTATCTAATTGCATTTATGTATAATATTGAGTGATGCATAAAATTACATACCTTTAAAATTCATAATTTTGTGTCACTTTTTTAATTTTTCTAGATTGTGTTCATACTATTGCTTATCATCAACACAATAACAATTAGATGAAATCTGATATACCAGGTTATCAACACCAATTTGCACCTCTTTGGTCAAATACTTGCTTTTAAAATGTTTCATTTACAAATGATATGGACTGGTTTTTACCACACCAGGCATTGTCACTATTTCTCACACAGCCATACAATTGTATTGTTTAATACCAGGGTATGGCTGAATATTTTTTGTATTTATTTACTAGTAGACATGTGTATCCCCAGATGCTAGGTTTTGGCAAAATGGTACAGATGATTATAGTTGTCACATGTTAAAGCTGTAACCTGTCATAGTCATATACTTTGTTCTGGCTCTGGGGATTTTACCGATTTCTTCCTGGTAGTTAAAAACCAAAATATTGTATGCACAGGTGATATACTCTGGCATGCAAATGAGTTGCATAAATGACAAATATACATAGTATCTTCATCTACAAGGTTTTGGCAGGTGAAAATCAGATTGATTTCAGATACAAGGTTTGATCTGTAATCAATATCTTCAAAACTAATTAAGATATAAGGCTGAAATTTTGAGACAAAATGTGTTTACAAGATATCATACTAATAATTTGAAAACCCTATTTTCGGTAATTTGGGTAGATACCAGGTTCTGGTTTTTAATAGACGACTTATTCTGACGGTAAAGAGCTTTTGCATAATTTGAATTTACCAATAGTAACTCGTACTCGTAGATATCCAAATCTGCAATTACAGATACTGATGTAACGTACACACATATGCATTGGTTAAATTATACTCACTAGGATTACATTTAAAACAGAGTAACCGCATTCTGAACTTCATAAAGGCATTTATTCATTAGTGATTCTTAATAGATTCCTTAACCTAGCTAAATCGACAAATTCTTGTTTGGTTTCACGCGAAACCGACATTCGATTTAATAGATCCAGCGTAAGAATCAGACGTCGCAACATTTATAATAGTCAATATCATGAATATTCAACATCCTGATTATGTGTCTTTCGTTGCTTCGTCCTTGTAATACGCCTTTTGTCATTGAACCTAGATCAACACAACAAGTTCCACATTCCTACCTCGTGTAGCAATATTTATCATTCCTTCGACCGTTCTTATATAGGCTATTTTCAGGGTTTTATAAATGAAAAGATTGCACTAAATCCAATTTATGTTTAAAATTGTGTTACATTGAAAGTTTCTTAATATTTAATGGTTTTTTTTGTATGGTTCGCGTGAATGGGAGACGGAGCTAGCATATGTGTCTGCAAATGCCCTATATGATAAATACCATAGCTGTGTATACTAAACCTACTCTCGCAAGTCATTATAGGTCTAATTACATAGTGGCGCCACTTTCCTGTCACGGTAGCAAGATTATTGCACTGAAGAAAAGTCTTATGTAATTTGGTTTGGTATATTTTTAAAATGGTCAATATGGTCTTGCTGCAGATGAGTAAAGCAGTGCAGTTAAAAATTACTTTTATAAGATATTAACAGATGCATTTATAAATGAGCATTTGAGAATTTTTAAAAAAAATCTTAGGGTGTCACTGTGCATTTTTATGGAAAACTACTTTAAAAGATCTTATTTGAAAATGTATTTTTTACCGTGGTAATCTTAGACCTAGTTTTATATAGAACAAAGAACAAAATTCAACTGTGTAGTGAGACCTATAGCTCGATTTACAATCTTAAAATGCATCTATGTAAAGTGTTTATATATTATTATATGTGTCAGTATGTTGTTTGAATGCAATGTACGATATTATATTAAGGGTTTTTAGGTAGTTACTTTCATAATAATTATATTGTTTGTATTACACCTTGCTGGGCCCGATTAGCTCAGTCGGTAACGCTCCTGACTATAAATCTTCGTGATGTTTGATATACGACATTGCGTCTCATTATCATTCGTATGTAACTACTGAAGTTATCGGTTATTTTAGAGATGACGTGTGCTCGAGTACTGGTTTACCTTTCAGGATCGTAAGGTTAATTGATCGTCTGTAAGCCATCGATGGCATAAAAATTACGCTTAATATTAAATCAATCAATCAATCAATCAATCAATCAATCAATCAATCAATCAATCAATCAATCAAGTTTTAATCCTGTATTGGAACAAGGTGATTTATAGTTGGGGTTGTTCTTACTTCTATTAATAAAACTTGGTAAAGAGTTCAGTATCAGTAACCATAGTTGTATCTTTATACGTGCACAGTGGAGGTAGTGGAGGATTCTGGTCTACGGACGGATGTGACGTAGTATCGACTAATGACACGGTGACAGTATGCCAGTGTTCACATATGACCAACTTTGCAGTGCTTATGAGTCCATTTGTTGAGGTCAGAACCATATCTTACCAAACTTTAAATTTAAACAAAATGTCAATATTAATATGTTCAAACGCCAGTTCAATCTAGTTGTTGTGTAAAGTTTAGATATTTACTCACAAAGCGAATATTGAAGTTTATATGTAACAGGAAACATTTTCTAATGAATATTTCACCCATAATTTTATGCCAGCCGTTTACTATTGAGTCTAATTTATACAACGAATACCATATATGTGTATCTGGGTAAGTCAATAGTTCTGGTCGAATCGGAAGACAAATAGGGAGAGAATCGGTGAAATTCGACCCATTTGTTACATTTCATTGCTATATATGACATCCCGTTCATATTTAAGGCTATTGATATGCAAATGGTTAAATCGATGGTTATTGCCGTCCAGAGAGTAAAATGGAGAGAGTTCAGATAGGCTTTAGTGGAATTTTCATTTAGTTTATGCTATATATGATACCCTGTTCATATGTTTTATGTTAATGGCATGCATTTATTAGGAGAAAGTGTTATGAATGTACCTCAAAATCATATACGTCTGTCATTATTGATTGATTTTTCTTATGATAAAGTTTCATATAGATAGGATTAATAGTGTTATTATAGTTGAATCTGTCCACGAACATATTGATCAACCCTTGTATAGGCATAGAACCACCATTTGAAATAGTAAATGCTTCCGTGGGGTTATCGCATAATGGCTGTTAATATAACAAATCCTTGTTTCTTCTTACATAAAAATGCATTTTCCTTATTTCGATGCTCATTTGTTTGTTTGAATGGCATTATTGATGTATTTTGATACATTTTGAAAGCATTGCCATAATTGAATTGTGAATTTAGAAAAAAGAGGTTGACAAACAATAACATGTTAGTTTCATTTCTTTCATTTGAGCCTCTCTGTGAATGACAAACCTTCAATTTTCTTTATTTTCTTTAAAATAAAAAACAAAAAACAATGGTGGGCTTACACCTTATATTTATGTAGCATGCAGCAGGTCTTTAAAACACTCTTCAATGAAGTATAGTTTCGAAAAGTAGAAAGTACAATTATACCAGCTAAAATATATAACTAACGAATTGTTTATTATTTCTCTAAAATATAATAAGTATGAATCGTATCGTACAATATATATGTTCAGTTTAATTTGTCATACAATAAATGCATTTTCAGGGCGATGTTGACTCGTCAGCGTTGAGGATTGTGTCCATTGTCGGTATTAGCGTATCCATATTGACAATACTTATTACCCTTGCGGTACATATCAGGTTTTGGAGGTAACAGCACAAAATGACGGTTTTCTATAACGAAATCATTATTTTCATATCGCAAGCTGGTACAATTTTATAAAATTATAGTTATTAAACCAACATCTAATGTCAAGTAATCGGAACAATGTATTTTCTTTCTTTGACCTGTTTTGGAGACATCTGGCTGAATTTCAGTTTTAGCGTAAATTATCCCTCTATGTTAAAACAGAAGATTTGTGAACAGAATTTACAAAGCTGGAATTCATCACTTCAAAATATGCCAAAATTAGTCTTTATGAGAAAATGTACAACATGTTATGGCTATAAATATTACTTGGATTATATTTCAAATGAAACAAACTGTAAATATTTAATAAGATTTCGACTGAGTGCGCATAATTTAGAAATTGAAACTGGAGAATCCACAAATGTAAGAAGGGAAAATTGAATCAGATTATCATTTTCTTTTATGTTGTCCTAGATATACATCAATTAGAAATTAATATTAAACACAGTGCTTTTCCAACTATTAATAGTTTTAAAAACTTTATTCCATCAAGGAATAAAAAAACGAATTTGCAATCAGACAACATTTATAACTGAAGCTCAAAAGCTAAGGCAAGAAACTTTAAACAATTTACTGGATTGGTAGGATTTCAAATGATACACTGCATGACTGCTTCAGTATGATTATGTGCTATGTGTGTATGTGTTGTATTTCATGTTATTGTATGTCTATGCCATATTTGAATTAATGTAAATGGCCATAAGAAATGATTTGCATATATGCCAATATTTGTCAGCAAGTCGGTTTACAGCTAGTGTTTTATAGTTGTACATCCGACACAAAATAAAGTTTCTTGTATCTCCACCAAGCACTAATGCATAATAATCGTTTTTTAATAATCTATTTGAATAGCAAAGATTTTAGTAGTTCCGTAGTTTACCCCGTTGTATATTTCAGGAACCTCCGGTGTGACAGGGTTACCATATTGATGAACCTATGTTCGGCGCTGATTGTCGCCTATATCGTGTTCCTTGCCGGTGTAGATAGGACTGAAAGCAAGGTTGGACACTTTGTTGTTAATAAAGTATCCGTTTCCTATAATACACTTCTTTTATTACGCTTATTTGTTTCGTTAAACATATTAATATACATAATTAGCGTCACGTGACTTTGTTTGGTTATAACGTAATTAAACTTTATTTTACTGCGATTGTGAAACAAGTTATTACATCGCATATCAATCACGCTTGAAGTCTTCCAGGGTAGAATCAGTTCTAAGCGATAGTGGTCATACATTCAAACATTAAGATATAGACCAAGTGTTTTTTTTATATAAATCTTACATACCATATAAGGCTATCAGTTTTGTTATCGTGGTTAGATTAATATGTTTCTCCCAAAGCCTGACTCTCGTGTTGTGAAGTAAAACTTTTTAGGCATATGTATCTATATTCCAGGCTTTCTGTACGGTAATTGCGGTTTTTCTGCACTACTTGTATCTCGTTGTCTTCTCGTTGATGCTGGTGGAAGGAATTGAGATAGGTGTCATGGTTCTATATGTATTCGCCACAAAATCAAGAATTAAAATTTTACTTACATTAGCATGGCGTAAGTCAATTAACTATTATATTATTATTATTGTCAATTATTCACTTTAAAGGTTCGATTGTATTTGTGGCTTTGTCCCTAGAATCCCATGTCTCTTGTTACAAATATGTTTTCAAAAAATCGATTTAATGTCAAACCTTCAAGAAATATTATATAATATTTGTATCACTATCGTGTTCGACACTATGTAAATAAAGGCAACGCAACGTTTCGCTAACTTACTATAATTCCCTATAACTCCCTAGATACTGTCGCTTGAGCATATGTGGTTGAACATATTAGCTTTTTTGAAGAGCAAACAATTTTGTTGGAAGATGATAACCCCAGGATGAACCGTAGTAACATCGTCAGCTTATAAAGAAGCGGTGAGAGGCAAATGCTATAGGATTTCTTCTGATATCAATACTTGGATTTAAGACCAGCATGCTCAAACATTAGGTGTCAATGTATGATCGAACACGACTGTGACTATATCGTAAGTTTCATGCCCATCTGCGGGATGGTCGTGCAGCTGGTTAAATGCAGCTCACGCCAGAGGTCGCAGGTTCCATCCCTTTATTGACGCGCGGGTCTCTAAAAACAAAACCCAGTAACGGTTTTACCTATGAACTCGATATTGATTCTTAAAGGCTCTGAGCTTTTCAATCAATTATAATACTAAATTAAATTGGTAAAGACATTAAACTGCTTTTTTTTGCCATTTTACAGGAAATATGTGATATTGGCTTACACTTTACTATTTTTTTTGTAAATTCTGCTTATGAAAATAAACTTATGTCATATATATATATATATATATATATATATATATATAAAGGGAGATAATTAAATTCACAACAACGGATTTACGATTTATCTCCCTTTATGAAATTAGATATATTTTAATTCACGGTATCTATATGATCCAACGGGTTATAAGTCTGTCCTTCATATAGCATGTGAGTAGTCATGAATCCTTAACTGGAACCTACTCATATAAAGCTATCAGTTCATGTATGTAAATTTGTCCACCCTGTCCAGATGTGTTGCATGTAATTTCATAGTATATAAGTCATGGTCGACACCAAATGTATTGGTTTGGCAGTTGCCTTGATGTTGCATCTATGGTTTGCATTGTAGACAGGCGCACTCGCCGTAGTCTGGTCTGCACATTTATGTCTTGGTTATTCACAAATAAGTATCTCCATATATAATATAATTTCTAATCAAGTTATAGTTATCCATTATAGAACTTTTCATAATTTCAGTGGTTCCTGGTATAATTGTTGGAATTTCGTTAGGTGTTACAAAAACCGAGGGGTATGGAAACAAAAACTTGTAAGTACAATACACATTCTCTTCAGTTAAAATGCTGTGTTTTTAAGTATTTATATATCAATATATCATAAACGTAGATCTAAACAAGCAAACTCATATAGTCTGCATTCCGTTTATGATAATCTTAACGATAAATACGGAACCTGTAACGTATAAACGTGTAAATACGAGAGGTGTTCAACTAATATTTCAACACTTATCAATTTAAAATCCTGAGCGGCGTGCATGAGATTTCTGAAATGCATTGCACGTTTGTTTTTTATTACAAACCCGTTGGTATACAGTACATATACTGATTTGTTTGGCAAATTCAAAATGGTATGACCGATTGGAAGTGACTTTAGAGGGTAACGTGTTTGGACTTTTGAAGACTAAACATTCATACGAGTTTTAAAAAGTGTTCAATGACATCGGATTTCTTTGCGTCAATACGTCAATTGGTTTTATAGTGTAGATCGAATTGAGGAAATGTTCCAAAAACAGCGACGACACCGTGAGTCCATCTCCTAAAACAATCCACTGATAGGTGTAATTTGCCAGCCAAGTTTGGCATTTTTTCTCAGAACTGTTGAGCGCTTCATTTCTAAATTTGAGGGTAAAATTACGGGGAAAATGACATGGCCATCAGCTCAAAAATGCACATATCAACAAACAAACGACAAAGGAACTGAAGTCAACTCTAACTTCTATATAGACAACGTGTCAAACCATTTAGTGCAAAATATGTACCGAAACTGTTTCTCAGTCAAGATATTGTGTTCCGTCAATACAGCGCATCTAGCCATACATCTAAACAGACACTAGACTATCTTTAAACTAGGTGAGTTAGTTTTATGACACCCGAGGAGCGGATTATGTAGTTCTCAGATGCAACCACAATGGACTATGGTACAGAGGGTAACCTGAAGCGCCGAATGTTATAAACATATTGAGAGAGTTTATAATTGCTCTTAAAAACCAATGGATAGAACTGGACCAATTACCTATTTATAAGACAATGGCGTCTTAATCTTAACATTGCAGATTATTTTATTACTGTCAATGATATCTCACGTTGAACATAATATGTTGCATTGAAATATATATATCAACAAACTTATATTCATGTTTGTAATTCATTCAAATATAAGTTCAACACCATTTTTATCGTAAATCGACTACTTACAAATATAAATAAATATCAATTGCGTGTTTGCTAATTTTTGGTCCATGCGTGTAACATTTATTACATATTTGCCGTTACAGTTGTTGGTTGTCTGTCAATAGTGGATTAATATGGGCATTTGTTGGTCCTGTTCTAACGATTATAATGGTATGATATTTACTAGAACATATATTTGATATTTGTTTTAAGTGTTCCAATATATAATCAGACTTAAAGAGAAACTACTTTGTGATGTTTGTACTAACGTTTATATCAGATTCTTAATATACTAATTTCGCTTTCAAAATCAAAACTGTAGCCAGACAGTATTTTACTTTGATTTCAACGTTTATTTCAATGTGAATGAATAGAAACATCTGTCTGTGCTTTGGTTACTATTATATGATTTAGTGTTTCAAATAGAACTATGACGAAAACATTGTGACAACCTCCTTAAGCTTTTCTAGTGAAAATATTCAAAATATACCTTAGTTCTTATGTCTGTCGCGTTATTGATGCTTATAATAATATTTCACTTCTTAGTTACGTCAATTTACGATAATTTCCATGTACATTGAACATGCTGCTTTGTGATTTTTTTTTCTACTGGCTAAATCTAATACATGCATGCGTGTGTATAGTTTGATTTAATAGGAAACTTCTTCTAACAATAGTCAATGCTTTTTAATGATTTCATTGTTGCAACGTTACATTTGTTAAACGTCAAGTAAAAGTAGTTAGCATTTCAGAATATTAAGGGAAATGTTTACTGCGTCTCAAAAAAGTATTTACTTACTGTTTAATCTATTTCAGTTTAACCTAGTCTGCCTAATTATTGCAATGTGTGCAATGGCTAGAACGAAGACAATGGGGCAGAAGAAAACTAAAGAAAAAATAAAGTAGGATGGTTAATATACTAAATGAATATGCTTATACGACGCTGATTCATATAAAATGCAATTTCATATGCATTACGTAATGTTATTAAATCGGTTAGGGGACAAATTAAGTTTTATAATTATTACATTTCGTTTTACACTTACTGTGAGTAAATGTATCTAACATTATTATAAGGGGAACATGTAAATGTTGAAATTTACTCATAATAGTCAAACTTCAAATCAAAAGTTTCAACTATGAACATCAGATCAATAGTTTCAACTATGAACTTCAGATCAATAGTTTCAACTATGAACGTCACATCAATAGTTTCAACTAAGAACGTCAAATCAATAGTTTCAACTAAGAACGTCAATCAAAAGTTTCGACTATAAACTTCAAATCAATAGTTTCAACTAAGAACGTCAAATCAATAGTTTCAACTAAGAACGTCAAATCAAAAGTTTCAACTAAGAACGTCAAATCAAAAGTTTCAACTATAAACTTCAAATCAATAGTTTCAACTATGACGTCCACTACTATGGAAATACACGACGCTTTATTTACATGGGATTCCGCGAAATTAATTGTTTGCACACCGCTGGTGTATTCTAATTATATATATGCTTATATAGACCAATACTTTAAGAAATAGAAATAACTGAATATTTATCAAAGTTGCCGGTAATAATAAATGGTAGGGTAAGGTGACAATGATAATCTACGAAATGTTACACAAACCAAATATTGCATCCAACTTAAAGAGAGGTCATTTGCTGAAAAACTTTAGAACGTAGTTTCAAAATTATTTATCTAGTTTCACTTCAGTAAAGGTATTTTTGGTTTATTATGATTTGTCAAACATTATATAATTATTCCAAAGTAAAATATATGGACATTTTTTAGTAATATTCCAACGTTTCGTTTTTAGACACATAAACATTCCATTTAACTCGAATTTCTCCTTTGTATACTTTTCAGAACTAGTGTAAGGTCCCTTTGTGTTCTTGTCCCTTTGATGGGAATATCCTGGATGGTTGGACTATTTTACATCAACGACGATTTTGCCTGGACTCAATACGTGTTTTCCATATGTAATGGACTTCAGGTGAGTTTATATAATATGATATATTTTATATACTTTTTTTTATTTTAGGTACTATTTTGATTATAACTATTGATTTTATACACTAGCTTAATGATATTGCTGATAAAAGATATAAGTATATAGCAAGTATACATTTGTAACCTAATTTCGATATATCTAAAAGTCACAATATTTAGGCTTCGTTTGTAAATAAGATCATAGATGACAGAAAACACACCTTTTGAAGGACATAACCATCAACACAGCATAAAATTGCTATGGCGGGATGAGAGCCATTAATGTCGAATATTTTGTTTACAGTACCAACAATAATTAGATATTAAGTAGTTTTATAACGAAGGGAATATTAAGAAGATATTAGGCGAAAATCTTAGTTTGAATCTATAACTAGCGTGGTTTCTTATATTTTTTCAGGGATGTTCTATTTGTCTATTCCATTGCTTTTTAAACCCTCAGGTAAGTTTACGTTCATAAATATTTCACTCAAATCATAATTACTCTTAATGAATTAAATAAACTAAAGAAATACAGGTCAAACGGTTACATCATCATCTATTCAGTGATATTAATATTACGATAAAGCACATTAGAAATGTAAAAAGAAATTAGTGTGTTATTTGTTTTCATGTGTAATCTCTCAAACCATGATCATAGATTGACAAGTTTATTTTCATTATTTCCAGAAGGTCTGAGAAAAAGTCACATAATATATGATTAAAAATATCACGACAAAATCGTATCTTATACACTTCATTGAGCATACGTATATACAGTTACATAAACCATTTAATTCCAAAATATTATAAACAAATATGCAGATTGAATTATAGGAATTTGTTCGACTATAGATATATATTATTTTATAAATATTGATTAACTATGGTAAACTTTGTAAGATAAGAATTTACATACAAGTTGGGCAATATTATTTTGTAGGTAAAAATCTATATCTATTTGATTCTGTCCGATATCTAAACATTATAACAATATCAAATAATAGAAAATCTTAATATACATCAAAATCTAGATTGCATTAATAAGTTCATATAATTGTTTTATACATGTGGTTGATCTTGCCACTGTCTTTAACAAGACCGATTTGCACTTTACTGCACCACTGTATTTTGGTGCACGTCATATGTTGTAACAGATTGAAACTATAACTATAAGATGAGATTTTCTCCATTTTTGCAGGTGAAAAAAGCTTATAAAATACACGAAAGGAGGACATTGTCTAAATCGTCATTTAAAACATCAACTCTGGTAGGAACTTTTTTACTAAAACAGGACTACGGACCGTATTTTATTTCTGTGGTTTAGTGTCTGCTGTATCTTATAAAGTCAGTTTAAAAGAGTGTCATCAATGTATATATTATTAGTTTTATTATTATAGACGCAATTTTCAACACAATCCAGATTATACATGCATATGGCATATCGAGATTCACGGTGAAGGGATACTTCAGAATGAATCCGAGTAGAACCATCGCCCTTCCGCAAATACCTGGCAAGCTTTCTCACATAAAGTGTTTAAAGGGCGAACATACGACCGTAGCGGTAAGAGGTAAGCGATCTTAAGACAGCACCTTAGCCCACTCGTCCACGTATGAGACGACATGCAATAAAATGTGCATTAAATGTTCTCCGGCAGAGCAGTTGTGGACTTATACTGCTATCTGACAGTAAGTTTATATTGGATAAAAGGAAGACATTACATTGGGTATATTATGCACCATTGTTTTTACACTGTGTTTATTATATTTCTTACAGAGAAGTCTTTCGAGAGATGACTCAAAAAGAATAACGATGCCAAGTAACAATAATCGACGCAGAGGTACATGCTATACTATATGTATATATGCACACACATATATGTAACGATAATGTGTATTAAATGATTGAGTTGAATGTATCACCCTTAACATAATTTATTTGAATGTATTTGATCCACGTGGTTTCTCCGTATAAACAATAGCTGACATCCTATAATTTTTCCACATGCACAAATTGTCACATTTATTCGGATATGCTATGTTCGTGTATTTTTTTTAATTTTCTAGTGCCATCATGATTTAATTAAATGTGTGTTTTCTTATTTTCTATTTATCGGGTTTAATTTGATACACATGTAAGTTCCAATTCAAATACATTCAACCTGTTGTTATTTTTTTTTTCAGCAACGAACCAAACATATATTAATGACGACATTTACGACTCGCAAGATGGACTCCCGACAGAAAATATATATTTGTGTTAATAATATTATTTCAACCTTGAACAATAAAACAAGCACACTTCAGAGATCTTAGATATGAAGTAAGATGTAAGAACAATTAATTGCTATCTTAACTTATTTAATTGAACACGATAAAATTGAAATTACCTTTACAATTAAATTGTATTATAAACTCTTTTGTTAAAATAAAATGATAAAATGTCATTTTCATATGTATACATGAAGCCACAAGTCTTGTCTAGTGAACTTAAACACGAATACTCGAATTAATGGAGATTGCACACAATACCACACAATACATACATATGGTAGTGTGGGAAGGAACAACTGAAATAAATGTGTGAACTTATGAAGAAAGTGATTGGTTAGTTTTATATAAAAGAGTGTTTAAAAAACTGACCTCATTTTTGTAAAGTTACACAATAGTCGTATTCTAATAAAGAGCACCTGTAGTTTGCATCTGGTGTACCCCCAACCCGCAGACACACCGCAGATATAAGCATCATTCTGCTCAACACAGTTAAACTGCACAACATTCAACGCAATAATACTAGTTATACTATTATCCTTTTATAAAATTACTTTTTTTAATGCAATTGTTTTGGTTGAATGATTTCCTGCTGTGCAAATGTGTTTGCTGTTAATTTCAGACTAGCTTTTTGCAAGTGGGGTTGGGCTACATTTTGGTTAATTTCAAGATTTTAAAACAGAACAGAACATGGTTGGTAGCTCGATCGATTGATTGATTGATTGAATATTTATCGTCATTTTTATGCCATCGAGGGCTAACAGATTATCAGTTAACGTAACTACTGTTTCCTGGGATTAACCAGTACTCAAGCACACCTCGTCTCCGCAAGTAACTGATAACTTTCCCACTTGAATCAGTGGTGAGAAACGAAGATAATGAGACACAATGTCGTATATCAATCATCACGGAGACTGTTGCCGGGCGGGGGATTAGAACTCACGACCCCTGCATTGATAGTCAGACGCGTAACCGACTGAGTTAATCGGGCCTGGCTGGTAGCTCGAATGTTCACAGATGGGAATTCACTACTTCAAAATAAAAATATTTTCTCTATTTCATGGTCATTGCTATGTCCACCAACAATATGTTTCGCTTCTGGTTGTTATCTTTGTTGAATATAAAATAAATAAAAAATAAAAATTAAACAACTCATGCAACGTGCACATATATATATGTATATATTATTGTACTAATACACTTATTTAAACCAAAATAAAATTAGAAAAAGTCACAGCATTGTTTATTACCATTGTTTGATCGTCTGTTCCAGAATCTGAACAATTATTGATATTAAGGACACTGATGTTAACTAAGATATATTACGCAATAGTAACGTCAGATCGATTTATTATATAATCACCAACTGAATTTATTTAAAATGTGTTTCACGTGCTTGGTTTTTCAGACAGGACATTTTCTGTGGAACAGTTTAATGGCCGAGAATGTTCAGTTTGCCATGCCTCCAGTCGTTTATTTTGAAGGACTTAAACCTACTCCAGCATTTGATACTAGGTCAATTGATAGAGCATTGTCACCAGAAACAAAGTCACGTGATAGATGTTCATATAATGCGTCTTGTCGTAATACTTTAAGGAAACACTTACTTTTTGATGTATTATAAAATTGGATTTGAAAGTGTTGTAATTTGAAAGATTCATTCTTTAACAATATCACTTTATCATTTTTGTGCCTCATCCTAAACGTCAGGTTGCTAAACATGCCTCTCCAATATTGCATTTTGCTTCATAACGTCAAAACATTTAAAAATGATTACGATCTTGACATCATAAATATTTGCAAATCTTAGCAACTTATGCTATCATATTTAAACGACAATTCATCCATACATTGAATGGTATGCGTTCATGGGAAATCACGGTAAGGTTTAATTCTAAATACATGTAGGTGTAATTAAAAGTCATGTTACAACTGCAAATACATGAAATGAATTTTGGTTCATTGATAAGAAGCGTGTGACAGCAAAATAAGAAATTGAAGTGGTCGTGTTAAATATAATTAATCTTATTTAAGTCTAAAATTAATAATGACTTAAAACATACATTGGTATATTACAATTTCTTTGTATTGTTGAATGTTCTATTCTATGGTATCTTATAGTATATAAGAAAATATGACATGTTTCTTTATATTCATTTTTATTCTTTTTCCCTCAATTGTATGGTATTTCTGGACATATTTTGTTTTTCTCGCACACTTGTTACATCAAACTCGCTCAATGTATTGTAACGTAAAATGACTAATAGTCAATGAATGGGTGGATTGCCATTTTAATATGATAGCATTAGTTAAATGCATATATTTCTTGCACTCAGATGAAAGAAACAAATTCAATTGATCAATTTCATAATTTAATAAACAATGTATGCATTCGTTCTAATATTGCTTCAGTTTATTACTAAAAACAAAACCATGTTTACATTTTCATTTTTATGACATTGTCAATGAAGCGTCATTAATTTGCCATTAAAAGTGGCATTTTTCTCAACTTACACTTTATGGCGTATAAAGATAGTCTATGAGATGATTCTCAAGACCAATGTTAGGAAAACATTTTCATAAACTAAAATGTCTAATACAAAATTTCATGAAAGTCATGCTATGTATATGTAGATTTGTGCCTTATTTAATTAGTCGATGCAGTGAGCAGGTATAATATATATAACGTATGATTGATATTTTGGTGAAATGTTATACATAATTTACCATTACAAATTTTCAAATTGATATTCCTTATAGAATTAATCATGCAAGCATAACAGTTTCGTATTCTACTTCAAAAACCATGTTTATATATATTAGCAAGGCTTATCATTATGTGCCAAAGAAATTAACAATTTGTGTTTTTATTCATTAAGGTTTACGGACCCTAAAACTCATGTTTGGAAATGGTCACATACTTGATGATTTCTTGTTAAGCATCCATTAAGACACCCAAATATAAACTTTAATTAAAATGTACCGATCAAAACTTGAGAAATGTGCATTTGAAGTCGACACCCCCACTTTTCCGAGAAGACCCTCAATGAGCAAATACCTAGCTTCACTAAATCTTGTGTCATTTTACCAAATTGAGGAATAAATTGGTGTAATATACCTTGTTGAGTTCATGACATTACTTTTTATCTTGCATTACTCATTTTTGACAATTCTTCACACACAAAAAAAATTCAATGCAATATGTGAGAATATTGATCCTGCAGTTTGTGCCTTTTTTATGTAAAGTCCAAATATACAATGTTTTTGACTGAATTTTATACCCTTTCTATACATTTTCACAATATAAAATCCAAATACAAATTTTCTACCATTGTTAAAGGATAAAATATGAAAAAAAGAAAAACTTTTACCGTCTACTTTGTTCACAACACACTGTTTAATGACTTTGGTACCAAATTTCAAGGGAGACAATTTCATGTAAAAATTCAGCTTTTATCTTGCATTTGTATCAGAATATCAAATAATGCTTCAACCTCTACTTAGAAACAATATGAGACATACAATACAATAAAACAACTTACTTTAATAAGAAAAGACATTCTTTTCAGTATAAAATCATGTGTTTTATTCAATATCTATAACAACAAATAAACGCCTTTTTCTGTATGCCATCCCAAGCCTTACCGAGTTATGAAAGTTGTACATGAGACAATTTCCACTGTTTATTGAAATAAGGTGAGCACATAAGGGCTGAAATTAGATTCCATTGTTCATGAGGAATATAATTACAACCATCACAGAAGAAATTAACAAAAACTATTTAGTAGAAAGAAAATGGTTTCAAGTAAAATAGGTTGAGATTTCGAAGTTCAACTGCACAAAACACTAAATGTTCACAAGGATAAAACTTATAAGGCAAAAACAAATAATACCTATTGTATGTTTCATGGTATCTGCAGATAGAAGAAAATCATAATCTGACAGTTTGTTTAACAAAAGGTAATGTATTGACATGACTACAAAATGCAATGTATTGACAACGTGACCTTGTCTTTGAGATTATTTGAATTTTGTGACTAATGTCAAAAGTAAGAATCTTTCAAAGAGTAAAATTGAATCTCCTTGATCCAGTAACATTATTAGAAATATACTGCCTTCCTGTAATGGAAAGTTGTTGAAACTGATCTAATATAACAAATAAAACGAAGATCCGTATAAAGACGCACGTTTTAACTATGCACTGTTTTTTGCAAGAAATCAGCAAGTTTAGGAAGAACAGTCTCAAGTGTTCGTTTTGTGTTGGTCACACGTGGTTGTCCTTCACTATTTTTCATTGTGAATGTACTTTGCAGTCCATCTTCACCATCACGCATATAAATTTTCCTCAGATTCTCCAGGTTTAGACCAGATGATGCGATATTTTCAGCTGTAGGAAGTTTACAAACACTATTCGTAACCAGACATGTCAATGATGGTAAATGATTCGCCTTTTCTTTTGAAGATTGACACTGGTGAAACACTGCTTTTAGAGGAAAAGTGAACTTCATAATATCAGTTACTAATGTACAACAATGTTGGAACAGTTTCATCAAAGCTTCAACAGCATCATGGGCATTATACTGTATGCTGAGAATGTCTTGAACAAGATCTCCCTGCTTGTAACTACTTCTCCCACACTGTCAATCATGGCTGAAAATACACAGCAACATCTAGTTAACAGTAGGCCTATACTGCGATGAATTCCATTCATAGTAATTAAATGTGTATGAATTATGCTGGCTGATAGTTTTACATAAATTTCAAACTGTGGTAAATTAACACAAATTTTATAGCTAATGCATAAAACACAATATTAATGTGAAATGGTTGGAGTACTGAATGCATTTGTAACAGTATGATATTCCACTTTGAGCTTTTGAGTGATTTTTTATCAGTAACTACATAAACGGTTGACGGAATTTCTATAAATATTCACGTATGTTTTATACAAAAATCAACACAAACATTACTAAGGCTTTAGACTTATGAAATGTCCCCAAATTCGGGTACGAACTGACCTATTTTTGCTGGATACGAAATGACTTGTGTACGAAGATGTAAATAAAAGTTTGCGTGAAATCACAATAATTCGCTTATTAAACCAATATAAATCAATAGTGGAGATTCAGTTTCAATTTAATAATTTATATATTCGAGAGAATTACATGTAAAACCAGTTACCTGTTCCAAGCTTTGTGTTGACAGCAAAACTCGACGCACCCTGTTTACTTCCTTTCACCAATTTTCCATACGCAACACAGTTCACGTGACCGCAATCAGTGTTCAAGCATTTCACATACAAATATCCTCCTAATCCTTTCTTTAGTTCACCAATAACATTCTCCATGGATTAGGGAATAGGCCCAAGTCGACACAATTTACAAAATTTCAGCCCCTCCAACAACACGGCGAACTCCACAACACGCCTGCCTTCTTTCCAGCTGTCATTTACAGTCCTAGATTGGGTAGAACTCTCTACCTCCACAAAATCAGTTGTAACGTGGCTGTGCTCTACTCTCACGTCGTATGATGTTTCACTTTTATGAGGAGTCGTCTCTTTTTTGCAAGATGCAAAGCGGCCTCGTCGATCGCGCGTTTGTTCAGCCATCTTTAAATCAGCTCAAAATCAAGATCACGTGATCGTTTATCATGGTCACATGGTCGGTAACGTGACCTTCCGAAATGTACCGATATAACCCGGAAAATACCGATTTTTCAGGGTCCGTAAACCTTAATATACCCCCTGGAAGAATCAAGAAAAAGTATTAATGTAATTGGCTGTTTTTAAGCGATGTTACCAAGATATTTCTTATATTCATGATATAGGCGAATAAACAGAGTTCATTTCAGAAATACTAAAGCTAGAATTCACTGGTACATGTAAATGCCTGAGTGAAAATAATTTATTTGTAAATTAACGCTGTGTCTTAAAGAAACTATATTGCTCCAAATGATAATAAACATTGGTAATGATGGCATACCTATTTTCTTCAAAACATCCTACCGATATATGAAACATTGAACTTAATTTATCTTTAAAGTAATATGTATCTTCAGAGACAATAATCGTTACTGCATTGTAATTATTACTTAATTAGATACAGGGTACTAATTGATTTCGAACAGCATATCAATAATTGACCTGCAACGAGAGCGACCATCTCTCCGCCCACTGATCACGTGTCCTTATTTGTCTAACTTAATACAATGCAATATAATATGTGTTTATATACCGTTAGATTGTTTAAGGAAAGTGGCAAAAAAAAATAACAATATATATCGCTGATTGGTGATCGGTTTGTTTGATTGACAGTCCACGCGCGTCAGGTCAATTAAATAGTTATAAAAAATTACATCAAGAAGATAACGATCAGAAACTTTTCAAACAATACATACTTCTTCTATCCAGACCATTTTCCGGGCCCATGTCCGCCTTTCAGTCGCTTTCGAAGTCAGAAATTTACACTGGCTAGTTCAGCATCACTGTGTGTGTCACTTATTCTGCCATTAATTCGAAACACCTCTGGTAATTTCACAAAAGTCATTTTTAGAAGAATATACCTGTTCGACGGTCTTTGGAATATGAGTTATAAATTGAACCTCTGCAACTTTTATTTCAAAATAGAACATTCAATTTTATATAGACTGCCATGATCGAAAATAGATGTTGATATACTTCCTTAGCCAATGAAATCGCTAAAGGAACGAAAAGTAGACCAACATCTAAGCCGGTTAGAAGTTCCATGGATTTTTCTATGTAATCTATATTTCTCTTTAAGAACTCCTCTCCGTCATATAGAATAGAGACAATTCTTGCGTGTGCGTTCGTGTGTTCCATTTGTCTATTTATAAAATGATTAATATAACAAATCTAGAATATTTTCATTCACAAAACACTTTTCGTTAAAAATCATATACTTCGCTTAAACTTAGTAAGAAATGTAATGTTAACTCGAATATACAGAATGTATATAGCAAATTTTCGATACGTTTTTAAGATGTCAAACAAAAAATACATAACTATATTCTTTATTTAGTAGACACTTGGAGTAAGACAATATGGAGTAAGCACATTTAAGGCAAACCAGTCCGTATATTGTCACTTTCAGCGTTTTTCAGAGTTCTTAGTGTTCATTAGTAATTGTTTCGCATTTTCACCTATATTAAGTCATAATTACATGATAATAATATTGCTATAATACAAACTGGGTAGCTTCAGACGATGTTTTGTCAAAATGAAAAAGAAAGAAAAGTATTATAATTTAAACTTTCAAATACCTATATGTTGACATGAAGAATGGTCATGCCTGGTTAAGAAAATTAATATAATTATATAAAATTGAGACCATTTATAGTTGTACGTTTACTCGGCAACGATATTGTAACATAAAGACATACTCAGCTAGAAACGCCAAAACCTTCACCAATATTTATACACTATGATATAAACTCCGTCTTCGCACTAATACCCTAACTCTTTGAAGATACCAAGACAATCGATAGGACGTGTTTTGTTTAGCAAATGATTGTTATGAATCCAGAACTGTTATAAATTTATCATTTATACTGCAGACCAGAAACAAGTTTCACCATCATTCGCAGGTCTGAAGAATTTCGTAAAAACAAAGTGTGGCGGATAGGAATGTTTCATTTGCGCAGTATTTTTTGCTAAATCTTACACCAAGAAGTTCGTTAACTTACGAAAGTAATTGAAATGGGCCCCATAGCCACACTAACACATTCAGTTGCTTACAATTGCTGTCACTTATCATCTAGACCTCGACACCGGATGCCCAGAAATAAATCCACCGTTTTAAAATCTTCACATGTACGTGCACTGCCTATGCATGACCCCGATCATTGGGTGTCCAGAATTAAATTCAATTGTTTTAAAATCTTCATAAGTACATACACTGTCTATGCACGACTCCCGATCATCGGATGTCCAGAATTAACCATTTTTTTAAAACCTTCACAATTACGTACACTGTCTATGCACGGCTCCGACATTAGGTGCTGGGAAAAGTGTGATCCTTCGGAAGTCTTCTGTCTCCAGATAACTGCCATGACGGAAACTCGTATCCAGGAAATACCAAAGTGCTACAATTATAGAGGTATAGGCAGAATAAAAAAATCAATTTTAGGTTGACTAAGGGAGGGAATACATACATCTTTATCATCAGGCTATAACTAAACATTTTTCTTATGTCGTAATTACTTCCCTTAGTTATTTAGGAAGTCCGTACAAGTGGAAGAAAAGTCTTAAACTTAGTGTTCAAATAATTCATATATTTAACTTAATGACTATATTTAAATATTAAAGTCAGTGACCTCCGTGTTTTAAATACACGCTCTATTGATGTCAACAAATACGTTAGCTCTTTGGCATTGCAGTTGAACAGAATTTGAATACTAGATAATGTGAGTGTTTATGATTCTAAATGTGACGCCATTTTGGGTATATACTAAGACAAAAATACATGACTTTGATTAGTTTAAGGGCGATCTGTGTGAAATTCGGCACTGTGAATCTTTCAACATGGCTACGAATGTATGAATCCGTATTACTTTTCTATGGCGCCATGCTCCTTATCTAGACGATGCACATTTTAGCATTTCTGATATTATATGTAGATCGCAATTATGTAAACAAAACACAAATATAAACAGATCCAGAGTAGAAATATTGTTGATATATACGTAAATGTACATTCTGTTTTATGCTGTACAATATGCATCTGCTGTAGACGATTATTCTACAATGTGTCTATTTAGCAATAACAAAAAGAAAAAATATTTTAATCTATTTAAGCATGTTCCAGGGGCTCCTCCGTGGCCCAGTGGTCTAAAGCGCCGTCTCCAGATCATTTAACTCTTAAACGCTAAGGTCGTAGGTTCGAGTACCGCACGCTGCAAAACCTTTATGTGAGAAAGTTTGCCTGCTACTAGCGGAAGGACGGTTATTCTAACCAGGTTCTCCTTTACAAATAAAACTGGATATGCCATATTTATATAACTTGAAATGTATTTAAAATGACGTATAATCCCATTCAAATATAATTGTTAAAATAAAAAAGCATGTCCTTCAGCCGAAAGCATACTTTTTTTTCAAAATGCAAATAATAACTACTTTGTTAGAATTAAAAGGTTGCATTGAGCATTGCGATATACATTCCAATGTTGTTAAAAACTTATTGTGCAGTTAGTAATATAATATATACGGAAAGACAATATTTAAGAAAAAAATGCAGAAACTCATTTAGCACGACAAATATTACAACAACAGTTACCAAACAGCAAACACGTACATCTATTTTCCTGAAGAAAAAAAAAGCACATTAAAGACAATGTTAGGGAAGATGCACACATAGGAGTCTATTGTAATGTCTCAAGGTTGTAAAATGTAATGTAATATGCCTTTTTAATCTCTGACATTTAAATAACTTTACTTCCTTGTATGTAATCTATTGGTTGTTTGCATGAAGTACGAGCAAATAGGATTGGTTTTGTATGCATATTCAAATGTGCAACATTTTATGATTAATGATTTATGATTAGAGTCTTCTCTAATGTCTTAATGTTGTAAAATGTAATGATATACGCTTTTTTAATCTCTGATATGTAATTAGCTTTACTTCCTTGTGTGTAATGTATTGGTTGTTTGTATGAGGTACGAGCAAACAGGATTGGTTTTGTATGCATAATCAAATGTTGGCAAAAGTATTTCATTGCAGACCAAATTATTCGACAGGAAACAATTAAATAAAACATATGTAGTTAAAGTTAAGAAACAGAATATAAAACAGTGTAAATATACAAACCTTGCAAGGTGAATCGTTGCAAATTCGAATTCTCCATCATACGCGTAGATTTATATGACCTTTGTAAATTTTGACATATATTTAAAAAGTGTGTGGACAAAACATAAACAATGACGTCAGTTGCATTGTACAATGGCGTTAGCTTCATTACAATGTGTGTTTGCGTGGATATTTCAGCCATCAGCTTATAATAGAAACACTTACCGATACGATAATAATAGGATATTATTGAATTCAATATTTGCTGTTATGTATTCTACTTTAAAACGGATGGTTTAAATTTCCATTCACATATTTTACATGAGGTGTCAAAAAGTCTCAGATATATCTATCATCTCCAAGATTGGAATTATAAGGATCAGATGTTTCTTTATTCTTTTTTATGCATGTATAAAGAATATCGAATCACGCACACAGGTCTGACATAAAATTATTTTGACTTAGTTTGAGTTGTTCGTGACTCGCCATTCTTTTATGCATGCATAAAAATGAAACAAAAAAATTTAATCCTATAATACTCATATAACCATTTAGTTTTTAAATTTTGTATTACGAACTAATGCAAGGAATGCAAAACGTATGCTTAGTAATATGATTCACTTTGAATTAAAGTGAATTAACATAGCAAAGTTATAGGAAAATTCCTACATAAGATGAGATGAAATCTGCACTGGCTGACTTTGTAATTTGATTCATGAGTGTATTTCCTATAAAACCTTTATTATCTCTTCACTATCGGTTTGTTGTGTTTTAATTGGGAACCTGATGACAAAATTGTACCAGGAAATTCTCAAGCTGTTTGTAATAGACAAATAATAACAAGAGCTTTTCATAGAACAGGAAATATCACCAGGAAGATGCCGATCGACATATAATGATATGTTTTCAATTCCCCAATATGTATTTAGTTTGCAATAGGTCATTAGCAAATCAAGTTAATAACATATAACAGATAGAGGATGCCACGTTTGATAATTTGTTTTCCGATAGACTTTAAAAACTAAGTTTGCCTCTTTTTCAATATGAAACACAACAAATAAGTATTACTATATCTACTGAGATCTTTATAAATGGTGTGACTGTCTAAAACTGTAATCAGTAAGTGGTATACGTTATAGGGAGCCAGAATATATAATTTATGCTACAAGACTTATTCTGGTTTTAAAAAGAGTATATCAGGACTTTTAAAATGTTTCAAATTGGCTTAAACATTGTTTTCCTATATATATCTCATACCTTTATATACACATTGAACCCGCACTGTCAAACTGTTTAAACAAGCCGAAACGATAAAATGAAAAAAGGGATCGCACAATATTTTATGACGTATAAAAGAGTCATGTGATTTAATTTTGATTTCATTTTGACCCGTCATACAGGTTGATATGTATTAAAAATATTTCATCATGAAAAGAGCCCGATTGATAATGTGAATGTCGTCAAGCAGTATTTGAGTGCTGTGTATATTTAGAATGGAAATTTCGTTTCAAGTTTACCAATCCGACTGAAATATCGAGTATGTCACGTTTTCATGAATTTGATTTTACTAATCATTATGATTTTATTCATTAATGATGCTTTTAATCCATTTTTTATATTTATGTTCTTAAATTGTGTTCTTTATTCTTAAAGGCATTTAAAAACTTTTTATCGATATACTTCCTTTAAGGTAATTGATAATACAAACACTTTAAGTTATACATCTCTGACTGTTAATCGGATATTTTAAGTATATGTTACGAGAAATTGATTTTTCAAGTGTGTTAAAGTTATACGTTTATTTTTGTTAAAATGAAATAAACAAATACAACCTGTTAACGTCTTAAATTTATGACTGTTTTTAACAATCAAGAATAAATGGAACCATAAAAGGGACTATACCAGGACCTTTTTAATTTTTAAAATAGGTTAAAAACTTTTTTTTTCAATATACCGTGCCTATTTATACTCACTGACCCCGTACTAGTTTAAATATATTTTATTTCGTAATTTTACATGAAATGGGGTTGGGCCACTAGTGCTGACAACATTACATTCGGCCCTTCCCCTACATATTACATAATCGTTTTTTAACAATGGAATAACATACATTACAAAACCAAAATCAGTATTATGGAAAGAGAAAAAACAACAACAATATTTAAGTGATTTTTTAAGAGAGGAAGAGAGAAAAAGAAGAAGAAAGAGATAGAGCGAGTTAGTTGCTGCATAACAAAGTTTATAATACAGTTATTTTGATAGTTCACTTATCATCTGTTTGGCACCTTCCACTAACAGCCAGCGGCTCGTGATAAGTAATTTCAACAGAAGCAGCAGTCCCCGAGCTGCCAAATATATATCTTTTTTTAACATGCCAAAATAGTATATTGAAAACGGATTTCTATCTTAGGCTACGGGCTTAGCTTACACTTAAAATAAATTCCCGCTCAAAGTATTTTTTGACGTATTAAATAAGTCACGTGATTTCATTTAAATTTCATTTGGATTCGTTATACAAGTTTACACGTAATCAAAATGGTAGAAAGAGTCAGCATGACGATGGTCGTCAAACAGATTTTAACACTGTCTATTTTTAAAATGAAGATTTCGTTTCAAGTTTACCACTCCAATTTACATATCGATTTCGTCACGTTTTGGTGGATTTGACATACCAAACTATTCTGTTTATATCAAACAATGATAATGAGATGCTTTTTATCTATTTTGATAATGATTTGATTTTACACTCAACAAAATTTATAATCGATCTACTGAATTGATTAATTTTTCATCATTTACGAGTTTGTAAATTTCATATTATAATCTACACTCTAATTAAAAATTCATGACTCAGGCATATTTTCAGAAAAAATTATATAAATTAATTCAGAAACTAATCTGTCACAACTTTACGAAATGCACAATCCGGGTACACACAACCTGCATTGTCAAAATTCACAATTGTATCAGTATATTGTATGTCTGCCATTACCAGCAAATAAATCGAAACATCTCAATCTCATTGACCTTGACCCAATTGACTATGCATGGAATTTGTTCAGACATGCAAAACAAATTTCACAACTTCATATTTTGATGCATTTGTATCAGAACCTTAACCTGACCTAGGATAATGTTGTTCAAAGATACCACTTACATAGATACATTGTTTCAATGACGTCGAATTGCTGCACTTGGTGTTACATATATAAAACTTGTAATTGAATTTTGACTTACCGTGTGGTTCATTTAAAAAAAATGGTAAAGTAATTTTCGGCAAAAATGCAAAATGTTTTTTTTTTATTAGCTTGTAGATTAAGATATGACACTTGTCATGACAAAAGTTGTCTATTCAACGATAACTGTAATAAAATAGTAATACAAAACGCTTTATGTCTAACTTGAGACTTCATAATGTCCCTGTGATTTCATTAGTTTAAATATTTTGAAAAATTGACGATTTAGTGCGTTTTGCCAGGAACTACTTTTATAGCGCATCAATTGTTGATAAGCGGTAATTTCATTTGAACATAAGTCGATTAAGTAACTTGGTTCAGCGAGCGAATTTTAAGGATAAAACGTATACTCGCATTTAAAAAGGGTTAAACATACTGTAGTTTTGAAATAAATGTGTGCCCGTTTAAAGGTCGAATGTTATTTAACGGAGACAGCGAAAGTATCATATAAGTATCATCAAAACATTGAATAATTATGATTAAGACTCTAATACATACAGAAGCTTTGACAATAAAAGGTCATTAAAAACGAGAAAGCTTCTAGTACCATTTTTCAAGTCTTTTGTATGACCCGACCGGGGATCGAACTCAGTACCTTTCGCTTGCGGGACGTACGCTCTACCTCAAGACCACCGCTGCAGTAAGTAAGCATTTAACATACGACGTATAGGCAAGTTAAATAGTATTTCATTATTATTTTCGTTAACGTTTCCGAAATATTGGAATTGTTGTTCAGACATTGTTTGTCATTAAGTAGGTCAATGAATCTATCGTGAATCATGTTGTTATAAGTTATATTTATTTATGCTATATCTGTACGTGTTTAGCCAATCGCCTACTCAAGTTATTATCACGTGTCCGTACAATGTATAGAGCTTTATTAGATTCAATGAAATGATTTATAGTGTGCAGTTCAAAATTCAAGATGGCGATTGAAATAAAACAATATAGTAGAATCTTCAAACACAAACAATCGACACAATGTTCCGCTTGACAATCGAGACGTTGAGTTAATCCGAATAGCTGGCATTGCAAACTCCTTCGTACTGTTCTGTACTCACGTCATATATATATTGGTATAAAGTACACGCATTTGTGTTTTTTCCTATACAGGACAACGAATGGTAATAATACAAAAACAGACGTCGTGACCATTAAATCTTGTTAATGTTCATCACCAATAATTTCACAAAGCTGATCATTCTTTTCAAGATTACAGCTTTTAACTTCCAGAATAAAATGTTCTCAGAACTAGGACACTTCAAACAGAGAACGACCCATATAAAATACGAACAACCAGAGATAAGTCGACAGCCATGAGTAATGCGAGTGCAAATAACTACAATATGCAAACTAAATACAAAAGACAACAGATCTCTGATCATGATGATACAGCGAAATCAGAAAAAACAACGTTTTTTTCATAAAGAGAGATTTTGGAATCTTTTGAAATCAATATAAACTAAACTGTCTAAGATTGAATATATTTCCAGCTTTGTTGAATTAGCGACACTTATCAGATGGGAAACGTATATACGAAAACCAATGTTAACATAGTTGTATTATTAACATAAGGAGACACTGACTATGACTACCTTAATATAACCAAAAATTACAGACCAGGGCCGTAAATCACTTCGACAATTACTGAGTGATTTATTTGAATTCTAACCGATATTTATCTTACTGTATTTCCAGAAAATATATATTTTTCTGCATGGTTTCAGCAATTTTGAATTCATTTCCATGCATATTAAAACTAAAATGAGTAACGGTTGGTTTACGTTAACGTTTTTCTCGTAATTTTTTTTGTGAAACGCACCACAGTCTATTACATTTTTATGTTATATTTTCAAAAACATGATGACACGCGGCGTTGCTTTACCTTTTTCAAGATGATGAGCCTGTGTTAGATCCTCTATATAAAACGCCATCAGCAGTGCAGAACTGTACTAAACGTTTTTTGTTTTAAAACAAATGTGCATTAGATATACACTTTTAAAACCAAATATCAATGTTGAATCTGATCACAAAATACATTTTCTAAGAATTTATTTTATCAATTCATGTGTCGAATTTATTAATTGATTAATATTTTAGTCTTTAGATAGAACTGTTGCCAAATCGATTTTTCTGACTATTAGTACAAAAGCACAGACTCTTACTTATTACAAATTTAATATTACAAATGTGTATTTTATAGAAACTTAAGGGAAATGCAATTCTATAGGATTTCATTGAAAACAGAGAGACTATATATATTGATTTATTCTGCACATAAAATGAAGTATCTAATGGACAATCATCGAAAAAGGTGGCAAAGTTTATGACAAAACCATAGCTAAAAAGCTGATAATCTATTTACACTTTTACTATTTAATCACCATACCTGCAGTTACCTGATGTCAATTTACACATTTTAATTAAGTTTTTGTCTGGTCGTGTCGTAGAGCATGTGTAGATTATAATGTCATTCAACTTAAAAATCTAATTTATCAAGAAATGGAATATCTGGTAGATTATTCTTCTTCTCTATAACATAGATGGAGAGTTATGTATCGATGTTTGAAATATAAACATTCGAATCAGCTTTCATTCTAAATAGATGAGTGCTTCTTAATTGTTGAATATATTAAACGAATTGGAAAACATACATTGTGCGAGGCTCTGCCGAGCATTATGTATATTTTCCTAACGAATTTGAAAAATTTAATAATAATAAATGAGCACGATTTGTAAGATTCGTTTTATATCATAATTCGGAAAAGTTTATATTAACCATTTATTAAACAGTTTTTCTATATATCGAACAAGAAAAAATCGGGCACATTTGTTTCCGTAGAATAAGAATAAGAACTAGATCATTATAATCAGAAGCACCAATGTTAATATATCGTATATATTTGTTAAAGATAGTAATCATTTAAAAACAATGGTTATTATTTTAGAAGATGATTGGGGTAAATTTTCTAGCATATATTGGAGAATAAGTTCGTTTAGAAGAAAGTTATACTCGTACATTGTATCATGCCTCTGTAAATGCAAAATGTCGTGTGACTATTGTAGTGAATAATACTTCGAACGATGTTTGCAAGGTCATGTATAATATTGCACAGTGTCCTTTGTCCTCACGCTACTTTATATGTTGAATAAGTAGAAAGTTTGTATAAATATTTCAGCTTCTTTGTATCATCATATGCATACAATGTGGTTGTTTTATAGTGTTAACACTTGTGAAATAACTGTTGCAGACTTGATGGTATATTGGCACGTCATATACATGTTCATGTCTCAGTTTTAAGAAGATCTTCTCTCAGATGAAGCTGTCGCACTTTTAGAGGATTGAACTTAAGCTGTCTCAGAGACTTGATGGTTTACTGGCACGTCATACACATGTGAATGCTGCCTCAATATTTTAAGAAGACATTCTCTGAGATGATGCTGGGTAAGATGAGCGCGTTGAGGCGGTGTAGGATGAAACATCCTTAATCGGTAAAAACACGCAGAAATCCTTGCATGGAATTGTGGCATAAAGTACACTCAAACACGGTGGTTTCATTTTAAGTAATTTTAATCACATGTTTATATATTTCTCGATAATTGTCTCTAACTCTAAATACATTCTAAGTCATAGCTATTATCTTAACTCACTAAGGTCTTTCTCTACCTTACATGTAACCCTCAGCAAGGCCTGTCCCTAACTGGCCATCCAATTTTGTTCCTCACACTCCCAAAAAGACTTTGAGCCCTTATCCTTGATTAGTCAACTCATAACTACTTGGCTATTGGCAAATTTCTTAATTACTAAGTCCATATTAAACGCGTCCATATATTATTCCCTTATAAAACGACCTGACATTTTTACATGGTGACACGCCTAAAGCTATATCTTGTCTGACATATCATCTCAAACTGCTGTCATCATTGACATACAGTGACCTTTGATGTTAATGACTATGTAAGCAATTGCGTTACTCCACCTTAACCCTATCTTAATATATATATATGAATTTTATACATTATTAAAACTCTTATCTACCATAATATTATATTTCTCCCTTGTTTAACATGAAATATATATTAATATATAAATATATTTTTCTCTATTCTATATATCTTCCTAATTTATTTAACTTTTAAATTCTAATCAGGTAATTTTGATACATCTTATATCCGTTATGCCTGTGGTAACTGGCATTAATTAAGTACCAATTGCTTTCTCACCGAGGTGTCAAACTAAGAATGCGTCTGGTCATCTCTAAATACTATTTCATATCATGCTTTGTTAGTTACTATTTGCCATCGAAGTTTAGTATTTATACACGTACACATTTCGTTGTACATCGTCATTCACACACAGTCTCCCAAGACAGATGCACGCTCAAGTAAGATTTAACTATAGTTTCTTTACGTCTGAAAGCCAATTAATTAACTCCAATCACTTTAATTGGTATCTAACCTTACTTTAAATCTAACGTAGTGAAATATTTTGCATTGCCTAATAACGACAGGATGTCATCTATTAATGGGATCAGATAATCTATAGATCTGAATATTTGATTATTTTCTCTATAATCAACACATAATCTTTTCATAACATCTTTCTTATATACTAGAACGATCGGAGAACTTCAAGCCGAGTTTGATATTTGTATAACTTTGGCTTCGTGCATATCACTTATTGCTTTATCTATACGTTTCCTATTGTTTATTTTGCTGCGGTACGGTCTTGATTTAAACAGAGGATGATTTCCGGTACCCTAGGTCATCTTTGCGCCTATCGATCTTCCTAAATGTAAATCTGTATTAGCAAACAAATCTAAATTTTCCTGTAACAAGCTATATATGTCGTCTAAATGTTCGCACGTAATATCCTTATGGTTAGACTTTTCAGTTATCACCTCAGACTGACAAGTTCTTTAATTTACTGAAGTGAATCCATATTTTAGAACACAACTATTCCTCAGGCTAAGAGTTTTTTTGTGAATTGTGAATTAGCATTACTGGAAATGAGTTAAATGAAGGGTTGAATTTGAAACTACATACCTGGTTCTGAACTTACAAATCCTGTTTGTAACGGTCTTATTTCATAATCACAACGCGTTGGCAAGCCTGGATTATATATGAATTTCCCATTAACAACATTTATTTTTTGTAGTTTTAAAATGGTGGTAGCAGCTGGATTGTAGATTTTTGTCTTACTATAGAAGAAATATGAGGATATTCCTCTAGCCTTACGTATGTTCCTTTCAATTCTTAACAGATGAATATCCAAATAAACTCTAACCTTTTTCTCAGTCAAAAAATCTCTACCTAATAACATTCTTCAATTCATATTTTGCACCACATAAAAAAAGTTTGACTAAATTTTTACTCCCAGTTCAAAATTGAATTCAAAACATCAATCTACTGAAAGTGATCCCCCATTTACGGATTGTAACGCAATTGATTTCTTGCTTAGTTTTGGTAACTTACGCAAAGTTTGATAAAGTCATCTATGCATTAATGTAATTTCTGTCCCAGAATTAACCAAATATCTCATTTTTATTCCATTGATTTCAAAATACATGAACATGGACTACCCTGCGATTGCAATATTATATGTAGGAATTTTATTACCCTTCGCAACGGCTCGAACATGAGAAGAGGATACTAGTTTTACTGAAGCCGTGTTCTATTTTGATTGACCCTAGATTTTGACAGATATTGTTTCTAAAAATGCCCCTTCTTCCTACATTTCCAAGATTGCCTTGAGCACTGCTTCTTTTGTAATCTGTCGATCTTTGACTAATAACCTAGTTGGCCTTGTCATTTAGAAAATTGATCTGATGTCCCTCTATAAAAAAAATATTTCCTAAATTCTGACTTGTTCTCAATTATATTTTTTCTAAGATTTTGCTCGATCGTGGCGGATGTTACGGCTGCATGAAGAGTGGATTGATTTACTCTCATTAACCTCATTTTCAAATAATCATACGCCAACCCGTTTATGAAATATCTAAGTAACATATTTTCAATAAATCTTAAATCGCTCTGGTATTCTTTGAACGCATCTTGACCCAAATCAAGTTATCTTTCTGCAAAGTTTTGTACATTTTCATTTTGTTTAGCAAAATCGTCACCAGGAACATAAATGAATAAGACGAATCTATTACCTCGGCGTATCGCGTCGCAAGTTCTTTTTATCAATTGTGCCCAAGTTATATAGGACTTTCAATTATCTATCTGTTAATATAAATCATTAACTACACACTTGCTGGCTTGTAATGCAATTAGTTAAATTTGCTCTCATATTCTAAGTAAAAATTGCATATTTTTCGATATTTTTTACTCAAGTTTAAATTGTTTAGATCTCCAACAAAATGTTTTATAAATTTGATAATTTCCTGAGCTCCCACAGTATTATTTAATTGTTTTATAAATACAGAAGCAACTTTTTGGTCTGTTATTATTTTGTGCTTGAAAGAAAATAAATCACTATACAACACTCACCGATTTTCCTTTGTCTCCATGTGTTGGCCTTTACTCTGCGTTTTGCGAATAAATACTCCAGTCCTGAAATCACGGCTCCATTTGACCTACCCATAATGTTGTATAACAGACACTCAAGTATCGTGGTTTCATTTAAAGTCATTTTATTCACATGATTATATATTTCTCAATAATTGTTTCTAACTCTATATAAATTCTAAGTCACAGCTATTATCTTAATCCACTAAGGTCTGACTCTACCTAGAATGTTACTCTAGGCAAAGCCTGTCTCTAACTGACCATCCCATTATGTTATTCATTTTTACTTTGTTTACATTAGATACATTTTATAAATGTGAAATCAGTAATAAAATAAACGGAGGTAGCACCCACACATGTCGGTAAGTACTAGTATTTTACTTTCGTGGTCAAAATGCCGAAAAAAGGCGCATAAGGCTGATGTATAAGCACATATCAAATATAGGCGCATAGTTTAGTACTTCAGTATAAGCGCAGGCCAATAATAAGCATATAAAAATGTCACTAAAATTAACATACACGTATACGCTTATTTACAAGATTCTTCAGTATCATTATCTTAAGGTATATTCCGTTTTATGTTTATCTTTTTATGAAAACAGGGTCCTCCGTGGCCGACTGGTCTTAGGCGCCGTTTCAAGATCACTTTATCTTTCACAGCTAAGGCCGGAAGTTCGAATCCCACTCGCCCCAAAATCTTAATGTAAGAAAGCTTTCAAGTTACTTGCGGAGAGACGGTGGCTGTTCTCAGTCGCCCCACCAATGAAACTGGATATACTATATATAACCTTAAACTGCATATACTATATATAATCTCAAACTGGATATACTATATATAACCTAAAACTTGATATTCTATATATAACCTTAAACTGGATATACTATATATAATCTAAACTTGGATATCCTTTATACAACCTAAAACTGGATATACAATGTATAACCTAAAACTTGATATATCATATATAACCTAAAAAGATGTTAGAATGGCGTTAAACCCCATTCAAAAATAACTATGAAACCATTTGCAGATATAGTGTATGCATGTATTTACATTTGAAATTGTATTTGGATATTATTTCTGGAAAAAAATATAATGAAATTATAAAATATGTCTTCAATGAAGTAGAAAGATTGACACTCTGTATTATCAGATATCATTTTGTACCGAGGGTCTTAACTAACATACGATGAAAGGATACTTTTATCCGTCTGAGAGATGAATTAAGCAATTCGATTAACATTTTCTCTCAACACCATTAATCAGAATGCCAATTATCACAGATTCGTTTCTATTCCCAGCCATATAAAGTGGCGGTTACTGCAAAATAACGCATTTCTGTCATTAAACTGATATATCATTAGTTTTATTGTGGTGGTATATTTTGCAAAACATGTCTATAATTTGCACTAAATGGTAAAGATATCTGTTCGGTTATTAGGAAACTATTTTGATATAATTAACGAGAAAAATGGGAAAAAGCATTTTAAGAAAATAGCAATTAAACAGCTATGAAAATCTCATTAATGTATTTAATTGACACTTGCTATTCGAACGATGGTAAAATAGGAATATAACGATTTTAAGACATTGCAAATATATAGACAATAAAAAATGTTATTATTTTATATCATTTCATAACTATATGTAAAAAATTGTAAGAATAATTTCGAACACGACCTAAAATGAAGAATATTTGAAAAAAAAAAAGACTTTTCATATTAGAAAATTTAGAGTCCAATTATACATTAATTAAACATTTCTGAGCTTTCTTGTGAAAATAAAGTACCAGTTGTAATAAGTTTACAGTAAATCTACTTTTAGAAATAGGTTTTAGATCACAATTTAATTTGAGTAGAGTTATTTCATTTCTGTTTTAAGTAGTTTCGTTACCATTAAGCACGATAAGCACGAATGGCATTGGTATATATATCAGTGTTATCCTGTTAAAAGTGAACATTATTTTGCATGATATACATGTTCTATAAACTTATTAACTTGTGTGTAAGTATGTGACTGTTTTAATACTACTATCTAGTAATGTGTACCGTAAGTATATTTATGCTTTTAACTTTAGTATGTCAAGCGAACCAAGCTCTCCCGATTGTGTCCATTAAACAGTAATGTTGGGAAAGCCACATTTAAGCACGTTGATTGGTCAGTTGCTTCAACTGTAAGTTGAATGACGTAACTGTTAATTGCGTGTTCAATTGATATTTATTGTAAGGACAGGCATAGAATTCCCTTTTTTTTCATTGGGGTTAATATACCTGATTTGGGAGATATCAGGATCTGGGATAAACTATTGTATCATGCTTGCAAAAACTGTAATGTTTGTCATTAACTATATATACCATGTTTGTTTTTTAGACAAGATATCCGACCGATTCAAAATAAAGTTTTATTTTATTATATTTGAAAATTTTGAATACAGGTTTGATAGGTATACGTGTGTCGAATAACAAACTCGATATAGAATATATTAAACTGTCGAAAACAAATCTATAGAATCAATACATTTAATACATGTAGTAAACTATGATTTGATAGTGGAGTTGCAAAACAAGATATATAATTACAACAAAAGCAAATCTGAGTGTATTAATTTATAGCATACGCTCGCTATATACATAAAGCTATGTTAAAAAATATTTACTGGTATATCAACTCGCCACAAATCTATGCAGAATGCACAATATGAAGGCAGAAAGTGATTAGTAGGAATATTTTGAAAACTAAAAGTCAAACATTATAAAACAAAGATGATATATTGGGGCCAACGTCTGAGGCGTTAAATAATTCGTATAAAGATGCATTATATTATGAATCTAAGCGGTGAAAGCTATGATATTTGTTTAAAGATTTTTTCACTTAATTTAAATAATTGTTAATGAATAAAAACCACTGCTGTTGAACCGAGCTATTTCCGTTTGTGTCACATCATACAACGACAGCATGCATATGTTTATATGTGTACCATACAGTTATCCAAAACCTAAAGTCGAAATACTAAGATTGTAATTCTAGTTAGTACAATGGTATAAATACATGAAAAAGTGGTGAAATAACCAGGCTAAAGCTCCCCTCGAGAAGCTGTGCACTTTCTTTCTTCTGAGAGCAATCTCTAGTGTCATTTCTCTAGTATGTTTAAAATGTTCCTTTTCTTAATTGTTTAATTATTCAATACATTGTCCGTTTGTGTGCTTCGTTGATATATGTAAGCTCCGTATGTTGCTTGTCTTATTTATCTTTACCTTTGGACGGTTTCCCGTAAATAACCATTCTCTACGTAAACTGTTGCATTTCTCTTGAGGTTCATCATCAACTTCACTATATTTTGTTATTAAGTTCATTTAGATAACGTAGACTTAATGACTCCCAAATGCTGTCAGTTGTCTTTGAAAACTGAAATGAATCTGGGTTGACCGTCTATCACAGTTAGATCAAGCCAATGTGAAAGTTAACAATTACAGGTACAAAACCGACTTGCCTGTTATGGGTTATGGTAAAATGGGCGGTATGGGAATTGCTTCATCACAATAACAAGAGAAGTCGAAACACTTTCTGAAAACTAATGAAATACATTATCGCAACATCTTTTGCCAAGGAAGGCTTGACCTGCTCCGCCATAACTGCAAATTATTGTAACATATACGTGAAGTAAATGAAGTCAAGTAAATTCTATTTTCTTAAACTCTAGATGAACAATTGAACCAACATCAATAACATACACATTCTTCATGACAAACATAGATATAGCATTATGGTTCATTGCAATTGAACTAAATAAGCACAACAAATAACTTCTTTGATAAATTTATTAATTATATAGTTAAAGCCACAACTAGCGCCAAATTTCACATTAGAATTATAATTCAAGACTTTCCCAATGTGTTGTGGTTATAAAATAAGGATGCTATACCTATGAAACACCTATAATGGTCAAAGAGTGACTGATATAGCCTATATTAAATAATTGAAACACACACACACACACACACACACACACACACACACACACACACACACACACACACGTCCGTCCAGTCCAGATGTGTTGCACGTAAAAAACCATAGTATATAAGTTGAGGTAATTTCTTAACCGGTTATTTTCGGACGTTTCGTAACCGTTTTTTCGGTCATTTCGTAAACGGTTTAAAATGTTTGTCATTTTGTAACCATCAAATAAAATGAAAAATGACATGGTGTAAGTTGACTAATATCATTTCATTCAATGCTTATATGCCAATAAATAATTTTGGTGTTAAGAAACAAAATAACTCGTTTAAACTATTAACTAGTATATTAATTGCTAATTATCTTTAGATAATTGCAATTAAAAGTGAATTATTTTTAGTGTGATTGATTGATTACAATTAATTAACTTATAGCTATTTTGCTAATTGCCGATTATCCTTAAATTGCAGTTAAATATTTCAGTGTGATTTATCTATTGCATTAAATTAGTTACTAATAACTATTATGTTAATTGCTGATTATCCTTTAAACGAATTAAAATTTATAATAATATCCCAAATATAATGTTCAAACAAGAATAATTGATTTGTCTCAACTTGATAGAGTGAAACGTGTCACACAGCAATAGATCTAGTATTAATATGCATGGCAAGAATACTCTTAAATAATTTGCCCCGTTAATTTTTTAATTTTTTATGTAAAAATAATTTACTTTAAAATGTGCTCCGTTAGTATACTTTTTAAAATTCTCTTCCATAAATGATTTAAGTTTGCCCCATTAATATCAATATATTAATTTTTATGTGGTAACTCTTTCGTAAATAATTTGCTTTGAAATGTGCTGTGTAAATTTACTTTTGATTATCCTATTATTATCCTATTATCCTAATTATTTTATTTTGAACTCTGTTTGTATCACATAAAATAGCAAAACTTCAGTACGGCTTTCTTAACAATTTCAACAAAAATAAAAATAAAACAATTTTAAGGGGTATCGCCAGGTTTTTCCAATAACACTTTTCGATTTACGAATGCTACATACTAAGGTCATTCATCATGTATTGCTTTTAAGTGTACCAGATTCATCTCATTGTAATTTCTTCAACAGTTTGCTCTGATCGCCTGCATTTAGGATGTCCTTTACATTCAAGTCATTTACTACGTATTAAAATGTTTCTCAATCGATACATATACAAACCTTTCTCCAGGTACATCATATTCATGAAGTGCCATGGCAGTAAATGCATCGCTTATGGCCATTGTACTGTGTCCGATAATACGAGTACGTGACGAAATGGTACTATTTTGAGTCTTTGACCGCATAAGTCCTGACGTAATGCAATCGCTATAACACAGTGAATATGTTTTACACAATATAATTATGACGCATTCTAGTCGCGTATTAATCTAGACTTTGTTTCACTTTGCAGTCTTTCGTTAAGATCAAAAGTCATTCAAAATCACGTGGTCTTATCTTCTAAATATTAATAATGCTAATCCTTTAAAGACAATTTATTTGGATCCACGCTGAACGGCTATTCATCGTGCATTTTATACAGGAATGATTGAATCATTTGCAAAATTGCATAGGATTATAAATCCAGCTTTGCTACTATGTGCTTAGGGCAAGTCATAGGCCAAGAACAACCACTACAAAATCCCATAAAGACTCAAAGTTAAAGACCGGAGATAAATTAGACCAGCGTTCTAGGATAAAGAAAGACATGCGCAACATGAAAGTTAAGGCAATTATTGCCAAACATAAATTAAATTAACACCAATACACGGAGGATATGTTAACCCACCTATGGACGGTAGATGGAATATTTATCCGGAGGTTACGCATTTGCAATCAGTGTCATTCCAGAAATATCATATAACTGAAATCATCAGTAGTTTTACATTGCCCTACAAGTAAATGGCATAACACCAGTGAAATATACCTAAAAACTACTCGTTTTCATGCTTAACGTGGTACTCTTACTAGAAGGCAATGTGATCATACGAAGAACTAAAATTAAACGAATTTTCTCTTTTAGCCCATAAATTATATACAGATGGTGCAACACAGTATATGATCATAATTACTTTAGCCATGACCCTCGTGTTATTTTCTGTTATTATCATTGATATATGTAACGATAGTAATATAACATAAATATATCAAAAAGTTGTTAATAAGAGCTAACTTATCATTGTCAAACAAATTTAAGAGCTCTTTCTTGTATTTTCGTTTTTTGTTATTCTTGTATTACCTCTGACACTCAATTGCCAAGAAGAGAGAGAGAGAGCACAATAAATTGGAAAAGATAAATGTTTGTTTACAAACAGGAGGAAAACTAGTGCTAAAAGATAAAATAATTATTAAGCAACGCCTAACAATTTTACGACATCTTTACATGCTATTGTACTATTATTATTGATATTGCAAATTGGACTTTTTTTCATTAGTTATTTTCTGCTTACAGCCACAGCTTGAAATTATCAGGATTAGCCTGCAGGCAATAAACAGAAACCAATTTTCTGTACTATAATCGTGTTGTAGAACTTCAACTAACACATCCAAATATGTAATTAGAATATCCAAGGTTTTGCCATCTGCTTAACACAATAGAAAATAGTATTGATGAAGATATCACGTACAATTCGTCCGAGGATGAAAATTGACATTTTTTTATATCTGCCCATTAACTAACGACATTGCTGGTTTTGACATGTTGCTTACTGTTTGATAAATACAATGACATATGGTCTACAGATTGTTCAGATCGACCAAAGTCTTCCTGTTTATATAAAGGAAGATAATCATAAGATTAAAATTTTGTTAAACGTCTTAATACAGAGTTGCTCCCCCTTTATATTGAAAGTAACACAATTCAACTAGTCAACACAATAGATATTGTGCATTGTTGTGAACAGATGCATTCCTGCTTTAGAAAAAATAACTTTAATAACTGTTCTATGATAGAAATCCTAAATCTATTTAACATACCAGAAAACAAAGCAACATTCAATGTTTTGAATCTACTTTTTTTTCTCAGCCTTCTGGTAATTTTATTATAGATTTTTTTTTCACTTCTTTATCCCTGCTGCCGTGTATTTCAGAGAGCTGTATCTTTTTGAATATTTAGCGTCATTTTACGCCAGCGAAAGCTGGCAGATAATTTTATTTTTCTAAGATCATGTGAGGAATAATAGTACATATTATTTAATTTGTGTGTCCTATATTAGATACAAAAAGACGTAACTGATATTGTGAAAAATTGTGGCACATTCTCAATGTTATAAATATGTTTGCAATAAAATATGATAAAATAAAATAAAAATGATAAAAAAGGTTCGGTCTTATTTTACCATGCCCCTACTTACTCACTCAAAACTGCAGCTACTCAAACTATTTTATTGGCATTCTAAGCGGTAAATTATATTTATGATGTGTTTCCATTTCATTGCAATGACTGAAAAGCCCGAAACCCACCATTGAATTGTGTTATTCATTCAATGGTAAATAAATTTTGTTTGCATGCTTGTCATTCATAGAGAGACCCAAATAAAAGAAGTGAAACTTACATTTTATTGATTATCAACATCTGCACTACCAAACTATGAAGAGAAAAGTGGGGGGCATATGTCATCTAAGATATTTAACTGTTAAATGTGTACACTGTTGACAAAGTGAAAGTAGACTTCTTCAAAAATCATGTATTCATATCCGGGGTCTCGTTTTCCGAGCATTATTATGTTTCTTCTAAATTCACACTTCAAACATGACAATGTTTTCAAAATGTTAAAAACACATCAATGAAACCACTCAAATAAAATGTGAGCATTGAATATGCATTTTTAAGTAAGAATTTGAAAAAAAAACACAAGTATTATTTATGACTACCATTATGCAACTACCTCAAGGAAACGTTTCCCGTGGTAATTGTGGTACTATGCCTGAATCAACAAAGAGAAACAAATGACAAAGGAAAGGAAGTTGTATATCTATCATCACGGAGACTAAGGCCATGCGGGCTATCAAACAAACGGCCCATGTATTGAGTGCCGCACACACTACCGACTGTATGGGATACGGCTTTGTGACTAGGCTTGAATAAATATGTTTACAAAATTTATTAATTAATGAGCTATGTGTTGCACATGTTTATAGTGTTGTAGTCACAGTGTCCGTTGAAGTCAGTTGTGTGTTTCCATTTTAATAAAAAACAGTATGTGCAGTCCTCTTATATTAAGCAATGATTTAAACTTTAAATAATATTTGAATGTTTAAAAAAGTAATAAATGAACTGAAAACTAGCAAAATAAATTAAAATAATTTGATTCATATGCGTATGATTGCATGCATGTCAGGTAATTCTTAAAATTTGCAGTGTTTAGTTTTAAAAAATGCAACGATGGTTTGTGAAAAAGGCAGCATGTCAGCTGAGCATATAAACAAAAAATGTATATTTAGTTACAACAATAATACTTATATACTATTTAAACAAAGATATAAGTTAACAAATGATGTGAATAATTGTGTTTATAAACATTTAATACATAAAATTTAAAACAAAAATCAATATGGTACTTCAAATCAAATTTATTATTTTCTTTCATTTCAATCCTTTTACTATGTATGCTGCGAACTATGCTGTACATTATTTATAAATAAAATATGTTTAAACCACATCAAAAGGTGTTCAACATAAGCCTTTATTGAACGAAAATGAACTTGAGCTTGTTTGAATATTTAACATTATTGTATGGCATCAATGACTAACAGACAGACAATCATTTATCATTACCACTATTTCCTGGAATCCTGGACTGTCACCGGTACTCAAGCACTTCCTCTCTGAAAGTAGCTGATACTTTGCGGTGAGAGAAACGTAAGACAATTAGAGGTAAATTCGTATACATACATCATGACGGAGAACTATTTCAATTATGCATATTTGTTACATATAGTTCTGTTAACGTTTATACTTTGGACAGTTTAACAAAGTGAAATAAACGTGTTTTAGACATGTGGCAAGTAAATGCCATTAGTAAACGTTACGCCTCCTCGTTTTAAAAATCATAAAAATATTATAGATAGAGCGGGACCTTGTTAGCTCCGTTGGCATCCCATTTGATTTTCAATACGGGGTCGTGAATTCGAATTCCCACCCAACTATAAACTCCTTAATGATCGGTATACGACTTTTAAAAATTATCAGTTACTTGCGGAGATAGGTGTGCTCGAGAACTGGTTAACCTTCAAATATCCCAGGACAAAATGATTAGTTAAATTGATCGTCTGTTGACCCTCGATTAAATGCTTAAACATTTTCAAACAAAATTAGCTTAAGGTGTAACCTCCAGTCTCTCACCTATAGTGTCACAAATAGCACAGCGTTTAGTTTGGGAAACATATGTTGTAACATATCACGGAAACAAATGATATACATAAACATACATTTATCGATTAAACGTAAAGAAAATGTAATACAAACTTAGCATTTCTGTTGATAGACATACGTGCTCAATTATAAAAATTATGTTTAGCAAGTATAATACTGAGAATGTTGGCAAGTAATATGAAAGTATTTAAAAAATTAGTTGAATGAAAAACTAATTTATTGTTATTCAAGCTCGATTTACGTGTTGTATAATTTTTAAGATGAAGTCAACGTAAAAATCAAATTTTTTTATGTAATAGAAAACTGATCTTAAAAATGAGAATAAAATAAAATTGGATGAAACAACTGTAAATATTTGAACAATACACAAAGAATTGAGTTTATCTCTTACATTTTGTACTTTAGAAAAAAGCCTTTGGCCATACCCCACTCATTGAAATAACAAAAAAGTCCTTTACAAATATAACTTAATTTTGAATATAATATTTTTGACCTATGTAAGAACTTTAAGAATGTAAAATGGAATTCATAGGTTTGTGTAAAAGAATTATTTGTATATATAATCTACATTTGTATTTTTTGAAACTGGTTATACTTGATATTATCAGAAGATAATTAAGATTTATTCTTAAACTAGTCCAATACATACTGTTGCATATTGAAACAAGTGTTAGAAAAGAGGAAAATCAATATGTTCTCTGTTGCAAAAACTATGCAATAAAGCTAAGTTTTATTAGAAAATGATGCTAAAAGATGAAAACATGTCGAAAAAAAAAAATTCTCCAAAACTGGACATGTTTGTGGCTTAAATCGTTCAAAGTATCTATTTATTTCATAAAATTGCAACACAAATAATGATTTCCTGAAATAGACACATCTTCAAATTAAGATGTTACATTTATAAAACAAAAAATCTGGAGTCGTCATTGCCAACAGCTGAAGAAGACATTACAGTGAATTTTCTCTTGTTCGGTATAACATCTCAATTAGTGAAAGATTTTTTACCTAAGAAAAAACACAGTGAATGACACGGTTTCTCAATAAAAACACAATTAGTGATCCGGTACCTCGGGAAAAAAAACACAATGGGTGCCGCGTGTTGTATATTGACAAAACATATTACTCACGTACTATGGCACTTGTATGATATATGTTCAAGACGCGTCTGTTGACTAGGTCTTGCTTTCTTTGTACAATGTTAATGTGTTTAGGAGTCAGTGGCAGCGCTGGACAGTGTCCAGGGTGAGAAAGCGTTGACAGCATGCTGTGATAAGAATTGAAGAATTGCTATTATGGTTTGTACATGATATGCTGGGAGTATGCTGGTGAATCTGAGTGCAAGCAGTTAGAAATCTGATTTCGACCGAACAACATCTAAAGTTATTACCTCTCTGTAAAATTATCACCTTTCTCTCTATATTAGAATTGTGAAATAAATAGTTTAAAACAAAATAACTTATTTTGAGTTATATTCCCCAAACGATACCTCGGGTAAAAAAAACACTGTAAGTAATCCCGTACTACCAGAAAATATCACAGTAAGTGATTGGGTACTACAAGAAAATATGAGCGATTAGGTTGTTCGGTATAACATTCTAGGGAATAAGAGATGGGTTATGTCGGATAAAAAACGTCAGAAAAACACAGTGAGTGATCCGTTACTTCGAAAAGATATCACAGCGGTTGGTCCGGTGGTTCGGTATAATACCCTAGGAAGTGATATATTTGGTAACTCGGGGGAAACACAGTGAGTGATCCGGAAAATCTCACAGTTAGTGATCCAGCACTATTGGAAAATATTACAGTGAGCGTTTCGGTACTACAGGAAACGTCCACAGTGTGTGTTTCGGTAGTACTGGAAAATTTGGAGTGAAAACTGGAGTGATCTAGTTCAATTGGCAAATATCTCGGAAAAGCTTTAACGTATCATACAACGATTAATTTTGCACTGTTTTACATATAGAGAAATGTACTTTTCTTTTGGAAAACTAGATACATTACCAATTGTTCTAAAAGTGTCCTTTCCTCATAGCTAGTCCTCTGTTGGTCGATATTTGCAGAAAAAACATAGGGTTGACCAGGTTACTTTTTTCATAATTTCCATGGTTTGATTTAACGTCATTTAGCCTATCATTTTTGACAATTCTGCCGATTTGTTGCAGTGTATCACTACGTATCTTTAAACTGTTATAGCTTATCAAACAGTACAAAATGTCATCCAAACTTGACAAATATCATGAAAATTTCCATTGTTCTCATATGTACAAAGAAATTTAACAGTATTATGCAATTTCAACTAAAACAATGCCCAGCCTCTTAACACAGCTCTAATTTCTAAGACTTAAGAATCTTGCTACCGTCATGTAAGGGGGAAGGGGGTAATTCTTAAGTGAGACCTTGAACTGCTCGGTGGCAATTTTTCTACGGACGATTTAAAGGCGGTGATTATTGAAATCGTAATGTCTAGATTTGATTATCTTACAAAGTTTGACTGTTTATGCGTCTTTAGTAATTATAGTCTAGACAATTTTCAATTTAAAATACATTGTAAATGGCCATTTGTAATTGTGTATTGTCGTTATGCTAATAAAATTGACACTTGACACCTAATGTCTGCGTTCAATGAAAACTACGGCAGCTGTAGGGCATATTTTGCAAAGAACATGTTGATAGATAGCAATACAAGATAAGAATATGATTAATTAATTAATATGTATGCCTCTTTAGTAATCTTCACAATTTTAAATGGAAGTATATCTATATCAGGATTTTCAAAATTTAAACATTTGCGCAAAAAATATATCATTCCTATATGTACTCTGTGACCTTTTATTGCCGTAAAATGATATATTAAACTATGCAAAAATAATATATCGTAAATAGTTTTCCTAAATTAGGCTACGTGTTGTAGCAAAATTACCAAGGGCCGGCAACTCACAAGGGTAGAATGCAATCATACACAAAGTAAAATTTACAATTCTAATTTTACATGAATAAAATTACGAATATACAATTATACAACAGAATAAATTAAAGATAATTATTCAACACAAAAACAAAACAACACAGCTGGTTTAAAAAAAGTCCTATGGTGGTATTAACACTTTTATTTTCTCACAGTTCTATCTCCAATACGTACGTAGTCTACATCGCGATCCAAACTGCTTATATCATTTGAATGTTTATAAAAATGCACTAGATACTACCCGCGTCCGGATATCGTAGATTTAGCATCACTCGTCCCTTGCGGCGGTGGCTATATAAACTGGGTTATCTCCCCTAGAACTCCATACTGAGTATATGGCTTTATGTCGCCTCGTACCGACTAACGACCGTATTCCGACGTCAGGAACATCAAGTCGTCTAAATGACGAATATGTGGGTTGCTGTCCTATGACTGTACTACCACCGGCTGACTTCCTGTCACGTCTATACGTCGTTAACGTAACGGACACATTCATCGCTTGCGTCTAAAAACGGCTACAATATATATATAAACTCACATTTACTAGTTACTCAAATATGTAATGACATGGCGTCTATTACTTACCATCAATCAATTTCATGGTATTTTTACCAATATATGATAACAGTGCATTCATTTCTATCCATCTAACAATTTCATGGTAGATTTGTCAACATATTATAACAGTTCATTCAATTTTTACTATCTGCAGTTTCATGGCAGTTTAAACAACATCTCATATACGACCCTCCGTCGATCTCAACATAGCAATTATATCTCTACATAACTTCTTATTTATAATATGAACAATTACAGACCAATTCTATATCTATTCACTTTGTGAATATCAGAATAAGAATCAACAAAATTTAATTACACATATCAATCAATTCTAACATGGTGAATCTCAATACTTCATCGTAAACACAATATCAACAGCTCAAAATACGTTCTCAGATTCCACAGCCTACATTCTATCAAATCACTTCTCAGTACCGTGGATTTGTATTAAATTATAGACATTACCGTCGGAATAGATATGAACAATTTATACAACTTTACTTAGATCTGATTATGTCAAAAAATATATATATCAGACATTTAAATACAACATAATATAAAATTCACATGTCCATATGCCGTTATGTACTGGAACAGTAACATGCTCAATCTTTCTCGTCACAACTACATCCAAAGATGATTCTGCTAACTGGACATGATTCCCTTACACAGTCAGCATATATAGCAAAACAGTCCACATACCTGATTGAACTTCGTGTAAATCATGAAACAACAAACCCTCAAACATCGTACGAAGCCAATTTTACGCTATAAGGCCAATGCAAACCTAAATTAGTTTTATGACAAATAAACCCGTTCAATTATTCTAACTTTCTTAATACTAAATGGAATTTGATGAACTAAAATTCAAAATGATTTATTCTTTAATCAAAGAATGAAAATGTAAAAATATCTTAAAAACGCTGCTCCTATCGAGCTATCAATAGGTTTTAACAATTCCACGCTACCTGACCTAAATATAGCCTATATCACTATGATGGACACGTACTAGCTGACACTACTAAATTAGGCCCCAACAACCTAACTATTTTGTTACACGTGTACAGATATAGAATAATTGCGAGAGTTTAGTTTACTAGTTTATTAGATTTCTTGAGTTCAAATCTAAAACATTCTTAAAAATTGCTGGTTAATACTACCCCGGGTGTAACATAGATAATCAGGTTTTTACATTAAAGCATTTTGTCAAATACAATGAAATGGTCAATAGTTTAATCGACCCATTTTTACGAAAGGTGATTCCTTTAGGAAATAAATTTTTCAATTATTTTACTATTCATTTTCATTTGTTATATTTTTGCAAACTTTCTTTTAAAAATACTTTGAATATATTGTATTAGAAATGCTATGTCAAACACTTGTACAGTATTATTTTTCTTTTTTTCAATGTGCCTGATTTCTTGCATACCGGATAAGATAAATCAGCAATTTTACCATGGTTGGATATTAGATATTATTTCTTGTATAACGGATAAGGATTTCGACGTAATTTTAACCGAGTACGGAATTTCACCCAACAACGTCTCCATGCGCTCATCCTACCCTGCTGTGATGTTAGAATAATTTATGACGTGACATGTTAAAACATATGACGTAATATATTTAACGTGACGTCTTCAAAGCCATCGTGGTAAAATTTAATGGTAATGTTTAATTAGAATAGTATTCAATGTGTTTGGTATGCAAGACGGACCTTTCTATCCGAACCTTCAACCCGTGTAAAATCCTTATATTCCGTTTCTTATTATAAAATTATTTTATTGGATTATATTACATCTTTCTACCTTACCTGAAACGTTTCATAAAAATCGACTATGAATAGCACTTCTTTTTATTGGTTTGAAACATACAACACCCGTTACCAAAATTCAAGTCTTTCGGCTAAGATCTATGATAATTTTAATTAAAATAGTCACTATATTTTACCATGATGGCTTTTAAAATGAATATATTTATATATGTTACGTCATATGATTAAATACTTCACGTCATAAATGGTTGCAACGTCACAGGAGGGTAGGATGAGCGCGTGGAGGAGGTGTTGCATGAAAAATCCGTTCCCGGTAAAATTACGCGGAAATCCTAGTCCAGTATGCAAGAATCTTATGACCCCAGGGCCGTGATAAAATTCTCGCGCTGTGACGTAAAAACTATCTATGTATACATCTTATATAACATTTCATACATTATAGGGTTAAGTATACTTTAAATTAGAAATTTACGACCTTATACATGTATAAGTGTTTTAATTTCGTGTAACGACGTCACTGAGTGCGGAGTCGTAAAAATAAAATTTGCGATCATCCTAAGGCACCTTTACGTTTTATCATTAAATATAAACATATCGAGCGACTAGTGTTCAATTGAACTAACCGTTTAGCCGAATAACGCATATCAGCAGTTGATGCGCTATCAAAGAAGATTCTGGTAAAAAAACAAACTCAATCCTCAGACAGTTTTTTGCAAACAACTAGTAATTTTAAATCGGCAGACATATTTTTTAATTTCTGTTAACACTTTTTTCTGTGACATTGTAAACAAATGGCGTAATACATACAGCGCAAAAACGAGGTGAATTTACTGACGGTATAAACCACAAATCTAAAAGTATCAACCACTGATATCAAAGAAAACTTCTGAAGGGTGTAAGAATATATGATTTGACGTGTTTAAAGAGATCGTGTGGAAAATGTAATAGAGGGGTTAATCGGCCATAAAAATTAGAACTTTTATTCTGCGAAGAAATAAAAACACTTGTACGGTCTTCCCTATTAAATAAAGGAAGTGACGTCAGTAAACTAATTCTCAATCACTTTCGAAAGTAACTAGAGAGGTCAAGGTTGGTTCATATTTATCAAAGCAAGATATAATTTTCTTATAGCCTCATTTTTTGTGATTTATTTATTAGTTTTACGTTTTTTCTTTAACATAAACTCTTGATTAAAGATATGCATTGGTAATATTATTCGAAATGTTAGAATTAGAATAAACTTTGTGTTTGTTCACCCGCCTTGTGGTATCGTTAAACGAGCACATAATTTTCACCGGGTGATATATTTTAAGAGACTAGAAATAACTAGATTATAAATTTGTCATTTTGATTAATTTATACGTCTTACATCTGTTTTTTATGCATTCTATAGTAAATGATCGGAATGGTTTGCCGACGATTAAAATTTTAGGAGGTGCGACATATGTACATGTAAATTATAATTGATTTATTTATAAGTTATCAGTTTGTTTTACAATTAACTATATCTACTTAAAGAACTCCAAGTGGAAATTCGGAAATAATAAAGTTTGTGTTTATTCGTCGTTCTCGTGGTCGGAATGGTTTGCCGACGATTAAAATATTAGTAGACACGACATATGTATATTATAGTTTGTCATTATGATTTATATATTATAGGTTATCAGTTAGTTTTAGAATAAACTATAGATCTACTTAAAGAAATCCAAGTAAAAATTCGGAAATAATAAATTTTGTGTTCATTCGCCGTTCCCGTGACCCTATATATACCGAGTACAGGGTCAATCAGAGTTAACAATTTTAACAGGCACGAAAGATATAAAATATTATTTCGTCGTTATGGTGTATTTATAAGTTTTGTATCAATATAGTGTCTGAATGTAATGGTATTAGTATTTTAAATATCGGAGTTATAATATTTTTTGTGTTTTTCGCCGACCTCATGGCGCTGTTTGACGAGCACATAGTTTTCCCAAACAAACTGTACAATCTATATTAGTTTTGTTTTAATATTTGTATTTATTAAAAACATTTAAGTGTAGGACCTAGTATTGATTAAAATTCTTATTTATAGTTCATCGAAGAATGTAATATTAGTATATTTATTTCATACAGTTAGATCTGTCGATTGTTTAAACGCTTTTGAATAAATTTAGAATCTAAGGAGGGGTTTGGTAACCCTATCCCTTTTGATTAATCAGTGAGACAGTTATATGCTAAGAACATTTATATTTATTCACGTTATTGTCCCAAAAATGATAAATTACATAATCATATATAATCATATAGGCTCTACAGTTAATGAATTAATTTTTTGTGTGTGCATGTGTTACATAGCGCGTTATTGCAAAAAAAACCCTATGTTTGTGGGCCTCATGGAAGATCACGATCACATTCCTGTGCAAAATGTAACGGATCAACTAGAGGCACCAATGACCGGTCCTCCATATGTTAATTTCGAGCAGGATGTTGACTTCAGATTCCCAACGCTGGAGCAATGTGTTAAAGAAAATATTTGGAACATTACGTTCACACAAATAAGGCTTGTTTTCAATAAGCAAAATGCGGAGAATAAGCAAAAAATAGACATAATTAATGATGAGTGAATTTTAACTAAAATGGAATAAATTGATATTGATAAAATCTAGAATTATCATTTTCAAGAGTATTTATCTAATAAGTCACCCTGGTGAGACTCAGAGTCTTTTCCAATACCTGACCAATGTTTAGCCGCGTCACGGCAAATTGCCTGGCTGGCTGGCTGATAGACAATTTCGATCTAAGAATCGGCCATTACATCAGTATGTAAAACTTACAAACTTTGGCACATTTAGAAAACAGTTTATCTGGTTGTTCTAATAAAGGGGACGCTCATATCTAATATATGGGTTTAAATCGGCAATAAACTTTTCTGCAATGTTCTAAACATTAATATGATACTAGTATAATGCTGGGATCAATTATAGGTCCCTTCGTCTCTCCTGTGATTTCAAATTTAAGAAAAAATCCTGTAGGATATTTCTTCGCCTTTTAATATGTTTACTCGATGATTTTATTATGGCTGAAAAAACATATGACGGCTGTACACTACCCATACACACGTCTAATAACAAATGTAGATACTTAGGAGTAACATGAAGTGCAGCCAATTGTGTGAGCCCTGTAACTTGCATCACATATTTAGGTATCATGGTAATATATTCAAGCAAGCAGAAAGTAAAGCTACCTGTGGAGAAAAATGAAAAGGCAAAATATTTATTAGAATATATAACTCAAAGTAAAATGATACAACTTAATCGACTTCAGTCAGTAGTTGTTCTGTTGAAATTAATAACACACGCGATTCTTTCCCGTAGAGCATTTAACCGACGATTCTATGATATGCTAAGTACCAGGCCACTAAGTCATTTTACAAGCGTAAATGAAGGATTTTGATAAAACACAAATGTGTGGTTAACAGTATCATAGAGCTACAATTGTGTAACTATGTTCAATGACAACAACTGGGTAACCGATGAATCTATATAACTTTACACTGACGCAGCATGAACTAAACATTGTGGTTGTGGTGCTTATTTCCTAGTATATTTGTCTGTTTGTAATGACCCAAATTCTGAGGTGAAAAGTGTTTAGAGATATTACCTATTAAGAAGCTGGTTCCAATTATGTTAACATTCTGCACTTTGGGTCACAAAAATGACAAACAAAAGTTATCATTCGATCAAACAATAATACATTAGTAGAGATTATAAATAAAACATCATCAAAAAAATAGTTCTTTCTCTTAAATAACAACATTAAAGTTAAAGCTACTCAGTATGAAACAAAATTTGTGATGCTATAAGTCGATTTCACTTTCAGAATCTTGAAAGCCTTTTGCGAGATCACGCCTCAAAAGTAGCATGCATAGCTCCAGAGACATTTCACAACCTCTACAACAAGCTCGGTCAGTAACGCGTCTAGCTATCAATCCAGGGTTCGTGAGTTCGAATCCCCACCCGGCAACAGTCTCAGTGATGATTGATATACGACATTGTGTTTCATTATCTTTCGTCTCTCACCGCTGGTTTAAGTTAGAAATGTATCAGTTACTTGCGGAGATGGAGTGTGCTAGAGTATTGGTTAACCATTCAGGATCCCAGGAACAGTGGTTGGGTTAACTGATCGTCTGTTAGCCTTTGATGGCATAAAATTGACACTATATATTCAATCAATCAATCAATCGACAGGAAACAGAGAACCCCATTGGGCCTCGTGGGCTAAAAATACATACAAGAGCTATAAGAATGCCAGTAATTCTATTGATAAGTTTAGAAAAAAAAACCCAGAAGCACTCAGATTTCCTGGCCCCCATAATGCGGAGGATATAGCTCACATGTTAATAAAGCAATATACATTCACGATTAATATAAATAACGGAAATAAGGTATAATAACAAAATGAATGGTTTGTTGAAAATACCAAACTTTTTGTGGTAAAACGAATACTAGGAGATCTAGGTAGAGGACGAAAACACAATTGCAAAAGGAAACCGATAACATCAGTTGTCATAAAACATCTAAAGGCCGGCGAACTAATTTTCTAAATTATATATTGAATACGGATACTATGGGTTTGTTGACGGGATCGGTGCATTTAATAAATGTATGGCTTTAATGACACCATGGAATTATAACTAAAAGTGTTGAAAATATGCTTTTAAATCCAAAACATTTGAACAGCCTGATTGATTTCATCGTCGGATACCCGCGGGTGTCAATTCCGATATTCTTCATCCATCACCCGTTGGACATTTTGCTAGCTCTGTGTCGTTTTATTTGAACTGTACAGAACAAAATACAGCTAACGTCAACAAACGTCTTATCAAAACGGCGTTTGCATGACACTAGCGTTGCGATTTGATAATATTGCCTCCATGAAATCGTGATGGAACCAGTTATATGGTCGCATTGTTATAAAGCTAGTGTAATATCCCACGGGTGATAAATGGAGAGTATCGGAATGGATTACGCGTGGGTATCTGACGAGTGATTAATATCGATACATTGAGTTTTGTTAGTTTGATATGGACTGGGTTTAAATAAGAATTAATTAATTTACATGTTTAAGGATCGCCATATAGTGTAATGTAAAAGCCGGCGATCCATTATTTTTAAATATATAGTAAATAAGGGTACTGTGGATCTGTTGACGGGCTTAGTATTTTTTTTTTATTAAATAACGAACAATGAACATAATTATGGTTTGAATGATACCATGGAATAACGATACAGTTTGTAAGCGTGTCTCTTTTCATTTAGACCACAGACTGAGTACTATTACCAATGAGAGCGTGTTTTACAAGGAACAAGTTTATATCGAGACAAGTAACTTGGCGTACCCACACTATAATGTAGAAATGGGTACCAGTTTTTCCTTGGTTCCAGTGAAAAATTAAGTATGTCGCATTGGTGTCACAGAAGTGTAATAGTTAATTGGGGTTTAGGTGCATTTTTGATGATAGCTATTTTATACACGAATAGTCACGTGAAGATTTGTTTCCCTGTTAGATACATATGTGATACACACATAAATCACAGGCAGGTACTAACTGTGACTAAGTACTAGGCCAAGTTCAAGGTTTGGATAGTGGGATCTTCTATCATAATGAATGCTTTCCAGACAGGGTATATTTAGGACACTGTGCCATAGGCGGAAGCATTCTATAGGGGTTCAACGGCGAAACTAAGGGCGTTTGACCTTGAGGAAGCTATCAATAGTGTATAAACATTTAATACCCCTGTACTTCTAGTGTTACACCCCATGATAGAACTTACAGGGGGAAAAAAACCGTCAAAATTTCGTCTGTTATAACACAGACGACACTCGTCGTTTGTTCAAAGATACTACCAAACTTGAAATTAAGTAACAAGCACTACTGTCATGACGATATTTGCCTTTTAATTTCATAGCGAACAAAACCAGAAACATAATCAATAGTAAGTACATATTGCTTCAAGCATAAGCCACGCATTGTGATTTCCCACGACGATTGACACACATTTGTCTGAACTGAGATGCGATATAATGTTTAACACATTGTCAATAGCTTTATATACTTTCGCAACCACATTTACAAATAACGGGTAACTAAGAACTTATGTAATATACAACTTAATATTCATTTTCTCAACCAGTCATGCCCATTCTTCGTGCAAACATATAGGTATATAATAGTGTACCTTGTCTACTTTTGTATCCATCTTCGTAGTTGAATAATTGGATTAAAGTAAGTATTCAATGTGTTTGGTATACAACAAAAGAATAATTCACGAATCTTTCGGTTTTGATAGAAAACTCCGTTACTTCGTTTTTGCGTTAACTCGGCAGAGCCCTGTTCACGCCAAAACATTTATCCATCGGAAAGGAATTTTTCTATCCGAACCACAAACCCTTCCAAGGTTCGTATTATCTATTATAAGATTATAAACAAAAGTATACAATCACATAAATAATATCTTATTAGAAAGGTATAAGTCATGGTTATGTGAAACAATGAGTCTACTATAGTCACGGAAAACTAAAACAAACAATACACACTTTAATCATAGTATTGAATGTTATAAACCCTCTCGAATAACGTTGAATCAACTTACTTTTTAGAATTTTGTTTAACGCTATCTCAAACACATGACCGTTTATATAAGGCAAATCCAGTTTTATTGGAGAAGCAGCCTCTGAATCTATCTGAATAGAACATTTCGTATGTAACTGGCAAACCTTTTCTCACCATAAAGTTTTTGAACGACATAGGCTAGAACTCTACGACCTCCTTAGCAATGAGCGTTAATTGGTCATTAGACAATAGTGACCTTCACCTCTCGGCCATGGAGGATATCTTTGTAAATTGATGACGTATTTGATACCTATAGGGTGCATCAGCTTATCGCCAAAATGATTAGAATGGCGTTGTTATTATCAGAAATTACAGATAGCATATTCTAAATTGTGCTACGGCAATTTTAATCTCATTCGTTAAATTCGTTAAAAATACAACTTACGGAGATACATATGATTCGTAAACATGTATTTCGCTTGTTACCCCGGCTACTATTAAATCATTATAAAATCATCTAATCCATCTGCAAATATCCGTACCATTTTCATTGCTTATATATATATTGTTAGGTTTGTGGTTTATGATGATATCGTTGGAATAAAATGAAAAAAATCCAACAAGTTGAGATAGTTTTGTCTTGGTTATCATTCATGGCATATCAGTCGGGAACCACGAGAACAAAAAAACGTGGATTCACCGAATTACCTGCTCAGTTTTGTACAGTAGTTTAACACAAAAAAGTCCCATTAAAGGAGCGCGCACTTTTTAATTGAAATCTTAGTACCTTATTAAATTCAATATATTGAGATAATGACATAACTAAAGTCCTCGAAATTTTAATTCATGTTTTAAAATATATTGAATAATGATGCAATATATAAATATAACTGATTCAAAGTTCGTTGGGTTTTATATTTGTAACGCCGTTGGTCGTTTCGTAATTTTGGCGTTTTCTGAAAATGTAAAATTGGCAAAACTTCAAAAGGCGCAGCAAAAATGGGTATCTTCAAATTTTCTTTAAATTTTCAGAATCTATAGTTTTATCCCTTTTTTGCCGTTTTTGAAAAAAATAGATACCAGGCAAACGTCGTATTTTCACTGCGCCTTTTGAAAGATGGTACCCGTCCAAGTGTTGTCAACGACAACGAAATGCTGTCAACTGATTTGACAGTAGCCTCGACACCATGCCAAAAATCACTATAACACACACATTTTTTAATAAACAAAAGTTTGGGTATTTCAATCAAATATGTTAATAAAATAAAAACTATATCAAATTGGTCAAACATTATTTCGATCGACAATTTTATATAGCCTAGTATGGAACAACAGGGAAACCCCCAGTTTGTTGACCTTGGATGACACGCCATTTTTGTTTACATATTTTGACAAGAAGGAAGCACCAATATACGAATTTGCTTCGCTGTTTCTGCAAAAAGTTGCCCATGAATGCTTTTGTAATAGTTTCTGATGATGGATTATTATAAACAATAAGGTAAGTGCATGTTTAATCCGTTTAATTCAATAGAAACATTAATTTTAATGCGGCCATGTGAGCAGTGATTGTCGTCAGATCTGAATTATCGAAATGGCTGCAATAGTATTCCTTTTTTGGCGTAAAAAAACAAATGAAAATGCTCGTTTATGGTACAAAGATGATTGTACGTAGTTTTTCATGTCCGTTATGGAAGGCCTACAGTTTAATCCAGTATATGTTAAGAAATATCGAATAATTCGGCTTCCTGTGATTTGAAGCAAGCCGATTGTGAGAAGCTGTTTCAATTTATTTTTTTAATCAATGGGAAAACGATTTATTTCTTAATTAGTACACGTTTTTCAATATACTAATGTAGTTGTATTTTTCATGCATCATTTTGTACTTAAATATATTGCTAAATGCTTATAAAAATAAGTGTGTTGATAAAGATAACTTGGTCCGTTGAATTTAGCCAAGCATGGTTTAAAGGGTTTGTCTCAAAAGTAACCTTAAGGCATTTTTTTAGTTTCACTTTTATCTTTTGAAAAAGTATTGAGTGCATTTAGTTTTCATTCGTTTTTATATAAATTAAATTCATCATGGTAGTTTTGCAACGTGATTAAATATGATAAAACTACATTTAAATTATTTTTTTTAAATTTGTAAATGAGAAAATAACAAATTAAGTGTGTGTTTGTGGAAACTGAAGTCAATGTTGGGCATATATAATTTCTTAAGTGTAAAATCTACGATACTTGTCACTAATATTGGTGAAATGTAACATTACAAAAAAATATAACTACAGTATATGTCACTTCAAACAATACAACTTCATTTTAATAACTTAAAGGTGAAAGTGAATTAGTTGTCAAATTCCTGTTCATGTATCAGTTATGAATTCCCTGAATCTTCTTTTATATAAGAGACTGAGCCATATATGTCTCACTTACAAAGTTGAATTTTGTTCTATAGAAAATAAGGTCTAGGATTTCCATGGTAAAAAAATAATTCCACATAGATTTTTTTGTCATTTTTTTTCATTGCTGGAATGTAAACCACATAAAAATGCACAATAACTGGTAGGTTGACCACGTTGGTTTTTTTTTAAAAGAGGGTGCAGTGACACCCTGCGATTTTTTTAAAAAAGAAGTCCTCAGATGCTCATAATTACATGCATATCATATATGTTAGAAATCCTAAAAACACTCAATTTTTTAACACCCGTGATGTCTTATTCAATGCAGTATATGCTATACCAACTTTTGCTTTACTCATCTGCAGCAAAAAAAAATCACAGCTACTATGAACCATTTTGAAAATATTTCAAAACCAAATTAAATAAAGCCTTGTTTCCATGGGAAAAAGTTGTTTTCCGTGGGAAAAAGGGGGCGTTACTGTGTAGTGAGGCGCATATGGAGTCATATTGTATAAATTTTCTAAATTTTTATGTCATTTCTTCAAATTCTGGTCTTTGATATTTGTCAATGGGAAATAGTATAATGTCTTTGATTTAGCATGATAAAAGAAGAAAACAGAAAAAAGAAAGATGTAGAAAATGAGGTATTTACTACAAATAAAATTTATATTGGTGTTGATAAAGGTAGCTCAAGCATGTCTTGCAAAGTAACATTTTGAACAATTTGAAGATAAATAGTTGAGAATCAGTATAACAAAAATTATGAATGAGAAATTTATAAATTATATTTTTTAATGATGCTTTTCCATCTTAAAGGGAGTATATCAGGAAAAAAACGCTATAAATGTCTTAAAAATAGAATTATTTTTAAATTAGATAAAAAGCCTCTCATTATCATTAATAAATAAAATTTGAATGGTTTAGTATATCAAATCCACCAAAACGTGACAAAATCGATGTTTCAATTGCTGTGGTAGACTTGAAACGGAATCCCCATTCAAAAAATATACAGCACTATAATACTTCTTCACATCGTCATTCGTACTTCTTGATGAAACAAATATAACAACGCGTGAACCTGTATGATGGATCAATTTGAAATCAAAATGAAATCACACGACTCGTTTAATACGTCACAAAATATGTTGCAATTTTAAGCGGGAAATCTATTTTAGTCTAACCTAGGCGCGTAGCCCAAGTAAGGAAACCCATTTTCAATATGTTATTTAAGCATGTTTATATAGATATCCTTTTGGTATTGCGGGATCAATGAGTAATATAGACATGATCTATTGGAAAAAAATGTCTATAGCATTTTTTTTTTTAAATCCTAATAAATTCCCTTTAAGCAATTGCAAAATAGTAAACAATGAGTAATGATACTAAAGTCTGATATATTTTCAACGTTTGGTGTACAGAGAACTTGGATACATAATGCTATTTAAGAAATCCAACTAAGAATGTAATTAATTAATACATAAAATATGTTATTTAGTGTTTGGTGGAATGTGGGATCCTCAAAATTATACTAATAAATATACAAGTAATATATTCCATGTTTGGTGATCTCATACAAACAAACAAATACATTTTAAATGTTTTACTTTATCAATGTGTGGGTCAGGGCAGTGTTAATGACTGTAGGTTGGAGTTTTGCCGCTCACGCCAGAGGTTGCGGGTTCAATCCCAAGCTCAACCCTATGACTCTCGAAAAATAAAACTAATTAATGGTTCTACCCAGGAAGCGGACTCAAGAGGGATTTCATATATAATTAAGCTTTGAGCTTTCTTTGCAATCGAGCTAAAATAAATTAGTATAAACTAAGAGTTCAATGCTTACTAGAAATTCTGTGTGTGTCTGAGCAAGTTATTTGATCAGTATTTGCTTATAACTAGATTTGAGATATTTATTTTGATAATATTGCCATGAGAATTTATTTCACAATCAATGTAATTTATAAGTATATATTTTGGAATAATCTTTTCAGTGGTCAGTAATAAAATTATTAACTTAATGAGTTAATGTTACTGTACCTCTGAACTTGTGTTCATAAAAACAAAACAAACTCTACCAGAAACAAAATAACTGTCCTCTGAACTTTGAATCATACACATTTTTTTGTATTGAATTTGTGTCAAACAGTATTAAAGATGTTGCAAATACCTATGCTAAACGAATAGAATTTTTTATCCTGTTAATTGTATAAAAAAATTAGCCTAATGTCAAAATAGTCAAAAACATGTTTTCCACCATAACATGTCTTTATATACTCATTGACCCTGTATTGTCAAAAGGATATCTATTTGATACTAAACATACCACAATAATATATTGAAAAGGGATTTCCTAACTTGGGCTTCTCGCCTTGGATAGACTAAAATAGATTTCCAGCTTAAAAACATATTTTGGGACATATTAAGTGAGTCGCATGATTTCATTCTGATTTCAATTTGATTTGTAACACAGATTAACACGTTATAATTGTTTATATTAGAAAGTGTCCGAATGACGATGCGACGATCGTCAATCAGTGTTTAAGTGTTGTCTATTTTAGAATGTGCTTTTATTTAGTAAATCACTCCAATTTATATATCAATTTTGCTTGTTTTTGGTGGATTTCACATACAGTGTACTTAACCAGTTGTTTTTTATTTATTAATGATAATGGGATGCTTTTCAACAATTTTAAAAATGATTTTAGTTTGTTTAGAGATTTATAGTGTTTTTTTCAAACATTCCTACTATGTATGTAGATTTGATACAATATTCATCAACGAGTTTTTAAAGGCATCAAGTACAGTGTTACTGTTAGATACAAAACGTTTACTGTGTTGAATCTTTAGTTGACTTTATTTGACTTGCATGTATGTGGATACTGTTTTAAGTACGATAGGTTTAAAGATCTGCTTTATGTTGCTGTATGTTGTTTAACGTTGCTTTCAACAATTGTTCAGTCATTTTGCAAGGTGTCTACTTGAGACATCATTCTAAGCGCTGCCACACTGGAGACACTTGATGATATGCTAGGCAGACGCTCTACCAGCTTAACCACCGCTGTGGTTCTGCATTTATGTACTTCTTGTCATGATATTATGTGGCGACATGAAATGAATGGTAGTTCAACCATGAAAACGACACCCATAACCGTTTCAAGGCAACACCATGTGTTATTGCATACTTCGTTATATGTATAATATTCATAGTATATATCAATATCATGATATTCATTGTATGTACATATCTTTTGGAAACGATCTGAAAATGCTCTGTATCCTTTTGAACATTAGATTTAGTATTTTCGATATGGAACTTTATCTTTCGTGATGAAATTTCGTCATTAGCTAATAACGAGGAATATAATCCAGTATTTTTGCACTAAATTTGAGATACCTAACTGATTTATACAGGAATACAACATATTGTATTACATATTCCCTAGCGTCAGATGACATCGTCATGACATTAGACGTAAAGTATAATCATATAAACTATCTGAACTTAATCCTAAAATACTGTATTAACAAGTCTTATGGTACAAAAACATAACATATACTAGAAAACATATTAATTACTACTACTACAACCACCATTAATACCTATAAGACTACTAAGACTGCTTCTACTACTACAATAACAACAACTACTACCACTATAACTACTACGTCTATAACTACTACAGAAATATATTACTATAACTGCTTCTACTACTACTACTACTGCTGCTGCTACTACTACTACTACTGCTACTACTACTACTACTACTATTACTACTACTACTACTACTACTACTACTACTTTTTAATCTTCATCAACATTCAATATTACGCTTTTTTGACAACAAATACTACTATAGTATTACTACTTCCAAGTTGTACTTACTTAATATTCAGTACTACAACTACTATACTACTACTGCTATCACCACCACTACTACTACTATTATTCCTGTTGCTACTATACTATTAATATTACTACAACTACTACTACTAATAATACTATTATCTCTGCTACTTCTAGTTCTCTTGTAAACTACAACTACTACTACAACAACACAACTATTACTACTACTTCTGCTACTGCTACTATACTACTACTACTACTTCTTTTGCTACTATTACTTCTCTACTACTTTACTTATTCTACTACAACTACTACTACTATTTCCGCTGCTATTTAATACTACTACTACTACAACTACTACTACTTCTCTTCTACTTTACTTTGTCAACTTCTACTACTACTACTACTACTACTACTACTACTACTACTACTACTACTACTACTACTACTACTACTACTACTACTACAACAGCTACAATTCTTTTACTACTATTACTTCTCTACTACTTTACTTTGTCAACTAAAACAAAACCTACTACTACAACTGCTACCACTACTATACTACAACTACTATTATTACTACTACAAGTACTACTATTACTGTTACTTCTCTACTACTTTACTTATTACTACAACTACAACTATTATGCCTGCTGCTTCGTCACTACTACTACTCTCATAAGACACTTTCGTCAACCCATAAACACGTGTGAAAAATATCTTTTAAAGGCCAAGCCGGTTTAGTACGAACTTTAATATAAGTCCGAATTTCCGTAATATTTGCTACTCGGCTTCCCAATCTTTTCTACAATTGTGGTTAACAATTGCCTATAAACTCTCAAATCCCGTGTTACAGCTGATACATGCATATACCATTATATAGGTATTATTATACAGCTGGCCATGAGTATAAATATCGATGTAAAATTCACGTGAATTTTGTGCGACTAATAAATACACAATACATTTTGAACACCCCAAATGTGTGTGTGCGTGTGAGCAGGATCTATATCCTCGGGTGAAACTCTCCGTCAAATTTCGGAAGAGTATAGACAAATATCAAAATACATTGCTCAACAAAAAATACTGTTACTAACCATCTTATATAAGCCTTAACATATTTGCCATTATGATTGACCTGATGCAAATATTAATATTAAAACTGAAACTGTATTAGTTTATTGTATCCTAGTTTATTGCATTTTTACAAGCTGCTTGTGCTCGACCTAAATTTATCAACATTTTAGACTCAGACTCAAAATGTCAAAAAATTCGAATTCAAATAATAACTATTAATCAGGCAAATTAATATACTTATCTGTAGAATCAAGCAGTTTCAATGATTATTTAGGAGAAATTGTGACAGGATCACTTGTGTTATTCCTAATTGTGTGTTTACAGGGTTTTACAAAAATGTTAAATTTTGAGACTCAAATTGTTGTTGAATTTAGAATCTGGTTATCAAAAGATCTTGGGAAGAGTTGTTTTAATTAGATTAGTGTAATAGGATATACCAAATATATTCCATCAGTTTTGTGATTGCAGAATCCTCTACTTTAACACCTGCTTTGATTTTTAACATTACCGACAGGGTATGATATCAAGTTCTGAATATTGGTAGATAATGATTATTCAATATTAATGTGAAGCCGACTTATGTCTGGTTTCGTATTATTCTTTCAAATCTTCTTAACTTTATTCCTGTTATTTTAAAATATGAAAAAGCACCTGCACTTACTTAAAGACAATTGCTATCGTTTTTGTTACATTTTTTCTATGGATATAATTTTATGAAACTTCCTAGTATTTAAGTTTATTGTATGTTCATGTAATATCAGAGTTAAAAAAAATACATGTTACCGTACAGATTAGTTGGTATAACCTCGTCATAAACATACCCGTCCTTGAATGTTGGCGAAATTATGTAGATTTAACAAGTAATGCGAAGATATTTAAGACTGTTTACATCAAACTTTTACATATTACATGCATGCATATAACGATTAATTTTCATGGAAATGGTAACTATAAGCTTTAATTTATCTGTTTGGGGTTTTTAAAAAACAAAATCATTTCGGCATTTCTAATGATAATCAAAATAGAATATACACTTTACCGTGTATTTTGAGAAAACAATAGTATGCCATCGTTAAATAAAATACAATTGCAAACGTTTTATATTCAGGTTCATTTGCTATAAACAATTATTTTATAACGGTATGCATATTTCATATATTGAACACAATATAAGAGACCAATTTAAGGCGTATCCGTAAATGATTGTGCCATCCGAAATAGGGTCAGTTGTAGAATAGCCGTATGTAGTGACTCATGCAAGTCTCGACAAAATTGCTTCCCTTTGTGCGCGAAGTTGGTGCGCATGAAAAACCAAAGCAATCGTCATTAAGCTAATGAAACTGTGATGCAAATATAACCTGTTCCATTTGAAGCAGGCAATGTCTAGATGTAATTGATTTATACAGTCGCATCAGTTTTAAGTTTACCGTCTAGTGCTGGTTATTTGCTTTAAAAGTAATTAATTAACTGTAACAGTCGGTATGATGAAACTCAGCACTTAAGCTTCATTTAAAAGGATAAATATTCATTTCAATATCATTTTAAGGAATTGCTAAATGTTTTAAATAAAGATTCAGTTTAAGTGAGCCGAGCCTGGTTAGCTAAGTCGGTAGTGCGCCAGACTGTTAATCCAGGGGTCGTGAGTTCGATTCCCGTACGGCAACAGTCACTCAGTGATGATTGATATATGACATTGTAATTCGTCCCTTGCCTCTAGTGGGAAGTTGGAATGTTACTTGCGAAGATGAGTGTGTTCGAGTTCAGGTTTTAGCCATCGGTACCAATTAACAATGACGCTAAATATTCAAACAAACAAACAAACAAACAAACAAACAAACAAACAAACAAACAAACAAACACACAAACAAAAACATATTTATCTTACAGATTGTATTAATCCCTATGAGCTAAGGTCGTAGGTTCAAGTCCTGCTCGCTTCAAAGTCTTTATATGGAAAGTTTCCAGTTACTTGCAGAAGGTTGGTGGTTCCACTCAGTGTGAGGTCTTCCTCCAACAATAATACTGGATATGCCATATATAACCTGTATAAATGTGTTGAAAACGGCTTTGAACCTAATTATTTATTAGATGAATGTTGCAATTTGAATTTTAGGACAGCAATCCCAAGAAAGAATACTACACAAAAGCATAAGGTGAGCATGTTATAAGAACATGTTTCCCAACTGATACAATATACGATTGGTGAGCCAGACAATTGGCAGACCGTTGTCATTAATTAAATAAAGCATTATGCAATGCATAATATTGTTAATGTATATGGCATTACTTTTACATATGGGCATATTTTGAAAGTTTTAGCATGCTATGTCAAGTATTCAAACACTAAACCGCTGTTCAAACTATAAAATTCATCTCCATGTTTGTCGTTGGTTGATTGGTTGGTAGGATTGTTATATGGTGTTTAGAATCGCTTTCAAAAACAATTTCAGTTATATAGCGACAGTGTCCACATGAGACAGTATTCTAGGCGCTGCCACACTGGAGTTTGTATCATGCCGCTGACAAATGCTATTAAACTTCATCAAGTCACATTATACTGACACCTGGCCGACCAGACATCGAATTAATCTCTAAATGCTGAGCGCCAACCGAAGAACCTTCTAGTAACAGTTTTCAAGTTTTGGTATGATACGGCCGGGGATCGAACACACGTCCATCCGTATGCGAGCAGGACACGAGAAAAATATGCAGCCAGTCAGGTACTCGAACCCGGCACCCTTCGCTTACAGAACGAATGCTCTACCGACTGAGTTAATCGGACCGCTCACATACATTTCTCTCCTAGTAAGTTACGTACACACTGTGACATATTCCCTCTCAAATTTGGAATTCGTCCCCGAATTTCCATAGAGAACAGAGAATAATGTAAATGTTTCTCGAAATATATATAAGCCACATCCCCACGTTGGGCGCTTAATGTAACCGGACGAGGAAAACATGCAACCAGTCCGGGACTCGAACTCGATACCCTTTGCTTACAATGTGAATGCTCTACCGAATGAGCTCACCGAATCGCTTGCATACATTTCTCTCCTAGTAGGTTACGTACATACTGTGACATATTCCCTCACAAGATTGGAATTCGATCCCGAATTTCCATAGAGACCGGAGAATCATATAAATGTTTCTCGGAATATATATTAGTCACAGCCTCACGTTGAGCACAAAATGTAACTGGACGAGAAAAATATGCAGCCAGTCCGGGACTCGAATCTAGTACATGTACCTTTCGCTTACATGGCGAATACTCTACCGGCCGAGCTAACCCAACCGCTTGCATACATTTCTCTCTATGTCGTATATTAAGGTTTAAACAAGAAACATTTGAAAAGTTTTACAAAAACCAGACAATCATTATATCCACCTGGAGACGTTTCGACCGTCACCATTCATCATTAATATAATCCATCATATTATTGGTATTGTGTGTATGGTTTTTATTGCAATAAGCCACGCTGGTTGTTCACAAATAAGTATCTCCATATATACTAGCGGAAAAAAGAAACTGTGCATGGGTATATTATGCTTTAACTTCTGAGATATATAAGAAATCGCATAAAAAATATCAACAGGGTTTTATCTGACCTTTATTCAACACCAGCTCAATTGATATGGTTATTGCATCAGCAGCGTCTTGGATAGAGACGTTCTCTAAACAAAGTTCATCTCATCAATACCGTGTATGTCCACCACTGGAATCGATGCATGCTTGGCAACGACGCCTCATTGATGCGACAAGTGTGCTGAAAAATGCCTGGGGAAAACCATTCCAGATTCTCACAAGCGCACATGACAGGTCAGGTAACGTCAACTGCTGATTTTGGAGGCGACGTAAGCGACGCTGCAACATCCCACATGTGTTTTATAGTCGACATATCCGGTAACATTGCAGGCAAGGGCAGCACTATTCTCATTCTTCTGGATCAAGAAGTCGGTGACGACCCGCGCGACGTGCGGGCGAGCGTTATCCTGTTGCAGCGTGGCGTTACGTTGCTGCACAAATGGAAGGACGTGAGGCCGTATGATTTCGTCAAGGTATCTGATGCCTGTAAGTGTTCCGTCCATAACCACAAGAACTGTTCTGCCACGAGATCAGATGCTACCCCACACCATGACACTACCTCCGCCGAATGGACGTCGTTGAATCACACAACTGTCATGGAGACGTTCACCAACACGACGGTATACTCTAGAACGACCGTCGCTGCTGTTGGAGATGAAACCTGGACTCATCCGTTAAAAGAACACGTGCCCAGTCCTGTTGCGTGAAGTGCATGTAGTCGTCTACACCTGGCAAAACGTGCTACACGATGACGTTGCTGGAGAACAGGACGTATGACTGGAACGTCGTGGACGCATGTCCTCGTTCAAGCAATCGATTACGTACCGTTCGGGGATTAATTCTTCTAAGGCCAGGAATACTTCTAGCCGTCAAAGTAGCAGTTCTGAGTCGTTCACGGAGATGAACGACCCGGATGTACGTATCCTGGCGATTAGACGTTACCTGTGTACGGTCCTGACTGAGGCCGGTCTCCGGGGGTCCCAAACTGTTGGTACCGTATCCACAAGGCGTACAGTATTTCGGTGCACACCAAATTGTCTGGCAACGTTAGTATGACGTACACCAGCTTCAATCATGCCTACGGTGCGGCATCTGTCAGTTTCATTCAACCTTGGCATTGCGTATCAAAGACGTTTTTCAAAATTATGCTGGTTTTGTGTCTTACAGGTATCAACAGTATGCTTTTACACAGGTTTAGGCGACAAACGTGTTTGCGATTGACTGCTGGCCGAAAAAAACAACAACGTGTAAACGAAGACGTTGGCCAGACAGACAAACTAACCGTGCAACTCATGCACTGACCAGTGTAAATGACCGAGAGGGATACACAACTTACCTGTGTAAAGTTTCAAGCTTTAATTTAAAAAAATGAGCGATACATGAACATTTTACACATGCACAGTTTCTTTTTTCCGCTAGTATATTATCATACATAGTTAATTTACATATGAAAAGATCCTAAAAATCAGAAATTATCAGGATTTCAATTATCTCCCTTTATGGAATGAATACATATGATATTACTGTATCTCCCTAATCAAACGGGTTTCTATGTCTGTTCTTTATATAGAATGTGAGTAGTCATGAATCCTTAACTTGATCCTATTTATATAAATGTATAAGTAAATGTATGCAAATTGTCCGCCCGGTCCGGATTTATTGCATGTAAAACCAAAGTTTTTAAGTCATGGTTGACAGAAATATATTGGTTTGGTAGATTACTCTGTTTATGGTTTGCACTGTAGCTAGGCGTTCTCGCCGTAGTCTGGTCTGTACATTTATGTCTTGTTCTTTACAAATAGTTATCTCAATATTTATTTTGTAAACATGTGTGTCTATCGTCTGTATTTTGTATGAAAAGGATAAGTTTTCAAACTGAACACCTTTGTGAAAGGTCAAACATTTTAAAAATACATATATATATCAACTACATTTTTTATTTATGTTCGCACATGGATGTATATGTATGTATAAAATATATGAGTGATATGTATTACATTTGAAACGTAAATTTTTACTTTACTGATGATAAACTGATACCAAGTACTTTTCCTCGCGTGAATATTCAGTGTAAATCCTTAATTAATTATTCGGTGGTGTCCCGCGGTCGCAAATATTGATACAACTGTTGACAAACCGATACCGATATATTATTAAATCGTCATTATATCGCACGCAGGAATAGATGCATGGAGAAGGGGTTTAAATGCCCAAAAACATTTACAACTGTTTAAAAGTAAATAAAAACGGGCTGTTCATTAAATATTGTTCCACTATTGACTAAATGCAAATAAATTCGATGCGTAGACGATCCACTGTTGTAACGAACGCACAAGGAGGTCACACCCGATATTGATAAAAAAAATCAAGAATTTAAGATTCCCACCTTATTAAATTATCGATTTATCAATACTTTTAAATGAAATTAAAGAACACAAATCAGTTTCAATGATATCTCAAATATCATATTTCAAAATTTAAATAAAAAATCTAAAACTGCTTTCAATGATTAAATAGAATACAATTGTTTACATAAATCGTTAATTGTTTGGCTCAGAATATTATTGAACGCATGGATGCTATTATCTTTTGTATACGATGAGAGATATTGAAAGAACTCCCGCTCGTATAAAAGAGTTGAGCACTTAGCATTAAAATACAGTAAATCAGATAACACTTGTATGGTCTCCTCGAATCCATTCCGTAGTTTTAGAATTAAAAAGATACAGTAAGATGTAATTCGTTCCTCCCATATGCATCCGTATTAGATTTGCAGTATAAATTAGAAAGTTATTGTCGATGAAATGTCTTCAGATTATGATTTTAATAACACTGGATGTTTAATTAAGATAACAAAACAACTGTTATGTAATGGATGGTAAATACTAGACACAAATTAATTCCAATTAATTGTAAAATACGCCACAGAGGTCAACCATTTTATGATTGGATATATTTAAAAAAAATATCAAAGTAAATGAACGTAAGATTATGTATAAAAATCAACAAAAAGAACGTGATAATCGCAATAAATTTTGATAAAACTTCAAGGAAAAGGAGAAAGATGTTATATTATCAAATTAAATAAATTGAAAAAGAAATCAATGAAGGCATAGTTCCACCATTGCAAAAAGGAAGTGTGCTTCCGTAGGGTAGTTGCATAATGATAGCATTGCCATGTTTGAATTGTGAATTTAGAAAAAAAAATGATGCTTGGAAATTGGGGTATGAATACATGATTTCACTTTGTCACTAGTGTACATACTGAGCAGACCCCTATTTTTCTCATCATATTTTGATAGTGCAGAGGTTGAGAGGTTGACAAACAGTAAAATAGTAGGTTTCACTTCTTTCATTTGGATTTCTCTATGAATGACAAGCCTTCAAACTTTTACTATTAACTATAGAATAAAGAACAAAAATCAATGGTGGTTTTACACCTGAATAATCCGAATAATCTTTTGCTATTTATCTGAGTGTTGCGTTTCTAAAGTCTTTCGGCGCAGTTACTGTTCACACATTTCAGATCATATTACACTTTTAAGTACTTGTTTAATTTATATAGACAGTTCTTGTTAAATATTATGATTCTCATAAATTTCGGCGTACACACGAACGTCTTCTACACTCAATGTAGCCTTTTTCAATTCTATTTTAAACCACCTGGCCATTTTGTAACCTATTCATTCATTGGTCCGTCTATTGGTTCTGTGTAATGTAGGTCATGGTGAATTTTGAAGAGTTGTTGTTATCATTTATTCATAACATTTATGCAAAACAAACTATCTATGTAAACAAACTGTAACTTGAGATAAGGGCCGTGAATGCGTACAAATTGTAGCTTCTTTAGACAGTTTTATAGTTTTTAAAACGACTTTTAATCTGTTTACAATATTCAGGTTGTTAGTTATATAACTTTTTTGAGTCATGTGTTTTACATAGTATCATTTTATATTAGTAGGATAAAACAGTGTTTGTTGTTGTGTTTTATTTCTTCATCTGCTGTTGTGTAAACCGAAAGCTAGCTAACTTACAGGATTATTCTTTATTATGTTTTAGCATTGTTGAAAGATCATTCTCTCTACTGCATTTACTATTTTTATCATCTATGTATCGGCCGTGCATCCAGTGCTCGTGAAAAGTGTTTTCTTTGATGTATTATTCTCGCTATCGTATTTAGGAGTATAATGACGTTATCTTAATACAAGGGAACTCCATGTTGCATATCATGACAAACTAATGAACGAAGATGTGTGCTGTGCTTAGATATATATGTCAGACACACTCCCGCTTTAAAGAGACAACAACGTAGTTGATGTCTTCAGTCACGATGTCGTTATCGTTGACAACATACACGCAATTATTATTATTGCGTGTATAACATCAGTTACATTAATGCAAATTCATAGTATAAAAATAAGTAACGTACTTTCGGTACGGGATTGTATGGCTTATCGCACTCAATACACACTACTGAGAGCGGTTGTAGGGAATATAATTGATACCTACCATCCTGATATTCAATATAGAAGTTACACCAGACTATTTGTTAATCTAAATATCAGCGACCAGTTATTATTCATCAGTTCATTTCAGATCTGATCTGAGATGATATTCGATTTTTAAAATATATTTTACTATTGGCGCTTTTTGGATATGTGCGAGCTGCCGGGTGCCCTAATATATATTTTTCACAGTTTAACTTTATTTTGTTTTAATACACTCTTAAACCATTCTGTATCATTATTGATGCAAAATGGATTGATTAACAGTGACTGGTCAGTTTTTTTAAAAAAATACGATATGCTAATGGATAATACCTCATTCAGCAGATACTGTTTATATATATAAACCCCCCCCCCCCCCCGTATAGCATGATAGTAGCTTTAACCATCAAAATATGTTCTAAAATAATCTATTTCTAACATATTCCATTGCAGCCAAACCATCATAGGTCAGTTCATTTCTACCATCCAAACATTATGATAGGGGTTTTACGGCACACCATAATTTGTTGATGGTTATATTATTGACAATTATTGGTGACACCTGGATATATGGTTACATAAGATAACTACCAATCATATTTTACCATTGTAACTATACACAATAAGTGTGTACAGATAACACTTTATATAGTATTAAACTTTATCTCAAGTTTATAGTTAGGTCGAATATCGCTGACAATACAAGCTAAAGCGAGTTGCGCTATAAGCCGCGTTGTTTGACTTATAATATTAAATAAACAACCATAGGTGCACTTCATTAAATATAAGTAATTACATGCACTAAGTATAAACCATTAATATACAGGTTTATGTTATATAAGGCTGCAATCGGTAAACACAAAAAGAAAACAAATAAATATTTTTGTCATTTAATCTTACATATTAAAACAATCGTCAGTCTACACATTTAATCTTATGAGTATAATCAACGTTTGTAAATAGTAAGCACCGAATCAAAAAAAAATAGTCGAACCTAATTAAACATAAACTTCAAGTTTGAATGTCGACACGTCTTATCATGTGATATCATCCTCATTCATCACTCATTAATCATCACAGAAATGTGTAATCATCTTTTATGTTTTTTTCATCTTCATCTTATCCTGCTCGCCAAATGACTGGTTCAAAAGCGCGAGAGTAAATAAAAACTTATATATATATCGATATTGTTGCATTTGGCGTTCTTAGTTTGGCTGACGACGAGAGAATTTGTGATGATAACAATTCACACACAGTCGCAATTGACAAAAGTATTCTTCACTGTAGACAAATGATTCATTACAATTATAACTTTAATTCATTTAGACGAATACAATAAAGTGTACTTAATTAAGATAGAAAAAGTGTAGTCTTCAGTATATATACGATTTCTAATCTATAATCAATGTAAGAATATTTGTGTTAACGTACATGTATGCTTTTATATCTTTGTATGTTTTATACCCATAATTATTATTAATATTAATTAAATACTTATAACTTCACTTTTACGTAGCTTTGTCGTTATTTAAATCAATCTTATTGTTCGGTTAACTCCTGGAATACTTTCAATAATGTTATGAAATGTGTACTTTGGATGTTTGTTTTGGTGGTTAACGCCATTGTAACATAGTTCAGGTCATATACGGCATATTCAGTTTTATTGATGAAGAGAACCTCAGAATAAATATTGAAGTCCTTCCGCAATATAACTGGCATCTTGAGACGGCGCCTTAGACCACACGGCCACGGACGACCACGTTAATAATTTAAAGGAGGGTCGTGTACTACCAATGATTAGTCTCAGTTGAGTAGAACATTTCCTAATACGTTAAAAATGCGTCTCGATTATTTTCCTTTATTTCCATCTGAAGCCCTGTATGTTTGAAGTGTTTATTGTCAGACTATGGAATAATTAACGAATTATTGCAAAGTGCACGCCTACGATTGTGATGCTTAATAATTCAGTTGAAATTACGCCTGTCACGTTATATTGGACAGATTTGTTTTAAATGGTCTAAGCCGAGGCACATAACGGGAATATCGTGATGATAATGTATCCTTTATGTGCAAACGTAAATGCTTTCAGTGGATTATGAAGAAAAATAAAAGGATTTGTCACAGTTTATTGATATAACATTTCAAATTACATATATATATAATCATGCAATATTAAACATAGAAGTAAACGTGTCATGGCCGAGTACAAATAAATGTTAATGATAATGTGGCTTGAACAGTCACAATTCTATTATTGTGACCAGTTGGTTTTGTATGAACATGAATACGTTTGCAATTTACAATGATATACCTATTCCATAAAACAAAGTATCGAAGTCTTTTTTTCATATAATTAATCTATTTTCTTACTAAGAAAAACTTCGAAAACGAATTTACGTTATATATTAATAAGTTTTGTTTTAATGTTTTATTGAAGTAGTGACAAAAATCACCGATCCTCGGATATCTATTGAAATAGCTACGAATACCTATTGTTTAATATGTCATTGTAAGCTGGTCATTTGAAGTTAAAATGAAATTCATCTTCAATATCTAAAGAATTGAATATTTGACAATGATGCATTCGTGTCTTAAATTTATTTCTAGACTATTTGTCCACTCGTGGAAAGATGACTTTTGGTAATCACTTAATGAAATATAATTCGATCCACACCAAAACAAACAAATATCCTGTATGTTTTAATCTTCATCGTATTGCATTGCAGAATCACCTGACCGGGCGTACGTAGTTCTGCCAATGATGTTATAACGCCTACTTATTGAATGGTGAGTTTACCTAAATTTTAATGTTTGCCTTTCATTCATCTAGAAAACCACTGTTAGGAAATATTGAATGATTTTAAAATTTGCCGCTTTATCAAAATAGTTTGAAAGTCCCAATAGTGTAAAAAACAACATATTTTCTCCTAAAAAATCGCTAGATTGTTAACAGCATTTAATTTTCCAAAGGGTATTGTCCCGTACTCCAACCCACAGGAGGGGGTTACTCAACTCACATATTCCCTCTTTGTCTCGACTCGGAGTGCATGAAGAAATGGGTTTAAAACCGTTCAATATTCACGTTTTATTACATCTGGTTTTAATGCAATTGGATTTGTATGTGTGTGTGTGGGGAGGGGGATGCGTGTACGTATATGTGTGGTATGTATTTATGCGCGTACGTGTGCGTTCTAGTGTCTATGTGTTTTGTAGTGTGTGCGTGCGTGTGTGTGTGTGTCTGATTCTCTGTCTGTGTATTATAATTATTCACAAAAGTCACAAAATATAGACATTAATAATAAAAAGAATATATTGTTATCCTTCAAACAAAACAATTCGGTTCTGTCCACAATACCCCCACCAGCGGAGGAGGGACATTCCTTCGCATCTTCTCCGTAAGGTTGCATATTCCTAATAACTGAATAGCCTACAGAAAGTATCGTTACAAATATAATAGCGTACAATAGCGCCAAGTTGCTCAACAAGGCAAGCCATTCCTTTTAACAGGAACTTTATAATATCTAAAGATGTTTGTTGGCATTTTTGGTTTGATAGGACCACACTATGATGCAAAATTACCACCCTCCGTGAACTTCTTGTACCTCAGATATTCTAATGTTCCTATAATACAGATTCTCTGGACCCCTATCGTATCTATTTTCTTAATTTCATAAAGGGTCCTCCGTGGCCGAGTGGTCTAAGCCGCCGTCTCAAGTTCACTTACCTCTCATCTCTTAGGTCCTTAGGTTGGAGTCCCACTTGCTCCAAAAACGTAATGTGAGAAAGTTTGCAAGTTACTAGCAGAAGGTCGGTGGTTCTACTCAGTCTGCCATATATAACCTGAAGTGTGTTGAAAATGGCATTAACCCCCATTCACTTAATAAACTGTTAAATACAATTAGACTTTTAATCTGAGTATGAGGATTGATTTTGCAAACAGTGAAAATGTTGAATGACATGGAATGAAGCGGTTAAGATGTAGATGGAAGGACTTTAGAGAGGTTGATCCTCGCGCACACTTACACAGGCAACAGAAAAAAAAATAAAAACACAATATTTTGTGGTTTCTGATAATGACATAAACAAAAACTGTTGCGTTAATATCATGTCAACGTCATTTCAATGGCGTCATACGATTATTTTATTAAGTAAAGTACACTATGACAGCTTGAAATAAACTCCAAATGTCTTCTTCATAACCAATAAAAAACACATACAATATGTATTAAATCAATGTCACGGTATTCTAGTAGCAATGCAATAAACGTCACTGCAACTATGATATAACAAATTTGCAATGGTTTTAGTGTATTTGGGAAATACATAAAATCTTCAAGGTCTTCATTTACTGGATTATGTTGCATTGATGTGAGGTTGGACGCTGGTGCAGTACATAAATATGTAATTAAAACTCTCTGATTATCCATACCAATAATGTTGTTCTGTTTTAACATTAAAGGAAGTATATTTCTTCAATATAAATTTTTAAAGAAATCTTTAATATAACATAACTGTAATGATATACTCACTGAGCGCATAATTTATTGACATACAGATATTTAATTACACGTGGCAAAAATATATTTTATTGATAAAAATCTAACGGTAAAAGATGTAAGCAAGATATAAATGAATGCAAGTCTATGGAATGTGACATATGCAATGCGTGAAATTGCCTTAAGTGCTCGGGCATGAAATCTCAGAACTTCAAATCCACAAGTGATAAAGCGAACATTCTTTGGACATGTAACATTTGTTTGAAAACCTTACCTGGGAAAAGTCTTAATGGAAATAGTTTTCTCAATCTCGGAGGAGGTGATCGTTGAGACAACAAGAACTGAAATAAAGAAAATGAGATAAATAGAGAAGTGTTAAAAACTTAGTTGATGAATGTCAAGAGGAATCCAGAACAAATAGAAAAAGAAAAGATTTGGAGCAGACTGATAAGATTGTATATGATGAACCTCAATCCAATGTAGAGATCACTAAGTTCCAGATACTTGTAAAGCAGAAGGACAAAAAATAAACCCCGCCCAGTAAAAATAACTGTTAAAAATAACGAACATTGTTGGCAATGCCAGGATGATAAAAAAAGCATTTGTCTTTGTCCACAGTAACTATCACTCATGATACTTCGTTTAAACAATGACTGGAGGCATTTAAAGGGGGGATTGTTAAGTCAATTCATGTTTATGATGTTGAGCATAGCAATACCACGCCACAAAAAAGTCAATACATCCTCTCCATCTAATAGAGAGAGGACAGTCTTTCCTTTTTGTCTGTAACGATTGAACAGAATTATTCAGATTATTGCATACATGTTAAAAGTTCTAATGGTAATTTGAAAGCCGAAGGGATAAATCGTGTTAAGGCTCAAGCTGCTACAGTCGTTAATGTTCCTAATTTTTTTTTGTTCTTATCAAGTCAATATTTCATCTTAAAATGTGATAGAAATTGGTGATACTGGTGATATATTGGATAGTTCTGATAGCTCAGAGCTGACAAATGCATGCATCATCGAAGAGCAATATATTTTTGAGTAATTATGATTATTCTAGAATCACAGGAATATTTCGCAAAAGATAGTGATAAGTATTCTTTAAATTTATTTGTTACAAATGCTGACTGCTTGCTCAATAAATTTAACACACTTCAGGCTTAAAACGATTGATCCCCTCGACATTTAGCTATTTATATCTGTGAAACAATCAGTAAACTACAGACACTGTGTTATCTTAGGTGATAGGATTTCTTTTTCAGTATTGGCTGGAACGCATTGTTTATACAAAACAAAGTGAAGCCAGCATATCATACCGTTCGAGATAATTATATGTATCAACATGTATTTGCAAATACTCTCTATCGTATTAGACAACCAAATCTATTTGAATCAGTAACAAAGAAAATACGATAGACATTTTATCATGGGGACAAATTAGCTGCCAGTAGCCATATTACATTTATGTATATATTTCAATATTAATTGCAATTTTCATATAACTCCGAGGGTGAATCATTGTAGAAACTTTATCAATGGTGATTATGTATCAATTAAAGAGTACTTTGATATAATGGTCGTGTTTAGAGAATATGACTTCTGAGAATGTATGGACATTTTTCAAAACTCATATATTGAAGTAATTTTACCAATGAAAAATGACAATCCATATCCAGAAGCCAAATTGGCTGATTTTTATAGTTAAAAGTAGTAAAATAAATGTATCATGCATGGAAGAGAATACATGTTTACTAGAAACTATAGAGATAGTCAAAATTATTGTTAACTTAAAAATAAAGTAAAAGAGCAGTGGCATTTGTCAAATGATGAAAGGTCATGAAAGGTCAGATGCAAATATTGCTAAATCAAACCCAAAATCTTTCTGGAACTATATCAAAGAACAAATAAAATCTAAAAGTGGTCAAGCGGACCAAAAAAGGACAGATGGAAGACGTGTTACTGAAGACGTGGACAAGTCAGAACTTTTAAACACCCTTTTCTGATCTGTATTCACAAGAGAGGACAATGCTAACTTTCCACATTTTGAAGATAAAACAAATCCAGAAGATCTTTTGAGTGATAATGTGATCGAACCAGGCAGTGCATTGAAATTACTGAAATTTTAGGATGTGACTAAAAACCTGTTGATCGGATAATTGCCAACCAATGCTACTTAGAGAATGTGCTGATTAAATCGCATTTCCATTAAGTACTATTTTGCAGAAATCTTTTCGTGAAAGGAGCATCCTTAAATGACTGGATATTATCATATGTGACATGTATATGGAAAGGAGTTCAAACTTCGGTAACTACAGACCAGTTTCTTTAACTTCATTCCTAGTTAAATTACTTGAAAAGATTATTTGTGATACTACCTTAAATCAAATAAATAGCCATAATCTTTATACACATATCGAATTTGGTATTCGTAGGTATTGAAATACTGCTCTGCAACTTATTACTGTATTGGAGGACTGGACACCAGCTCTTGATGACAACACTTATGTTAATGAAACAAGGAATACTATTTGAAATGTAATACTAAGTCAAAAACTTCATTTAGGTAAAGACAGTCTAAATTTCACATATCGTATGTTTGACATAGTTGTTGATAATAATGAAAAGGACCTTGACACAGAATGTAAACTGTGGTGTTAACAAATCAAGTAGTATTGTGGGACTTATTAAAAGAAAAATCTGACCTATCTCGCTCTCAATAATGTTTCTGTTATATAGCGGCGGTGTATAATTGAAACAGTATTCTAGGCGTTGCCACACTAGAGTATAATGCCGCAGACTCATTGTATGACACCACACCCAGTCACATTATACTTGTATCAGGGCCGACCAGATCTAAAACTATCATTCAAATGCAAAGCGTCAAGCCAGGAAACTTTAAGACCAGTTTTCAAGTCGTTGGCTTGACCTGGCCGAGGATAGAACCCACGAGCGTCCGCATGTGAAACATATTTTGTGACATATCAAATGAAACTAATGCTTGCATTTTGATTTCGATTTGATCAAATTGGTTACATAGCGATTGTTTAATTTGTTATAGAGTCTAACTGAAGAGGTGGAAGTCGTTAAGCTACATGTGTATGATATCTATTTTTAGAATATGAATTTTGTTTCAATTTCAAAATTCGGAATAAAATAAAAAAAAATTAGTTAATTTTTACGTTCGAGATGGACCTAGATCTGATGCATCTACAACTGGAACACATACTCCACATACCAAAGACTAATTAAAATATAAATAAATAATCTAGATTAAAATCGTAATTGTCTTCTAAAACTATAGACGTATGATTTAATGGAACTAACGAGGGGCGTCCATCCTCACTTACGTGGATTCCATATAATATAATATAATGTATGCAATTCATTACTAATATTCAGCTAGAAGACCCCGCTATTCTGACGTATATGATAAATACACGCTATAATATATGTATAATAGAACCATCTATTTCAACTCTACCAAGGGAAGAAACACAAAAAGTTAGCAAATTATTTTCTTCGGTTTATTGTTTTATTGATTTCATTGGTCCACCGATTTTGACCGGGCGCCACAATCAGACCATTATTTGTTTTGAGAAACAATGAAGTAGGTCATAAAATGTTCAGATTTGAGATATAACGATACGATATATTGTACCTATTGAACACAGCCCTGGGTTATCCGAACGTGAAAGATAATCGTTTACAAAAATTCCCACAAACCAATTTATTTGACAAGAAAAAATGAAATAAAAACATGTTGAAGTCCAGAAGCAGACGATCGTGAGACAATGTAAATACACAAACCTTGCAAGTAAAAGAGGTTTCAATTTCGAAGCGTGGATTTAAATGACATTCGTAAATATTGACACATTTTATAGACATCCTTAGCAATGACGTCAGCGTCTACACTATGTGGGTATTTTCCTTGAATTATCGTTTTTTATTTGTACCAAATCGGGAGATAAAAGGCGGGTGTTTAGTTTTTTCACCTCAAAATATTTTGTCATTTTATAATATACCAACTACTGTTACAGAGTTCAGCTTGCAATGGAAATAATAACCGTTACGGTGAAATTGGATTTTAGATCTAGTGAATTTAATGTCAACCAGGACAGAAGTAATGTATTCGTACGCGTTTACTTTGCAGCGTGTTGTTTTATTATTTTCAATTCACTTGAGGAATTTCAAATTAATTATTAACCATCATAGGATTGGTTTGATAAAGATTAAATTCATTTTTTTTCTGGTGTTTAGACATGTGTTAAGAATGTCGAATCATGCACAAATCTGACTTAATTTGATTTGTGCGTGATTCGACATTCTTTACACATGTGTAAAAAACAGAAAAACGTGAATTTAATCCTAACCCTAATGCAGATTGCCTACAGAGTGTAGACAGATACTTTTCTATGTTAATTAGGCGTTTACTACCAACAGACAATGTGATAGTATCAAAGCTCAATAAAAACACCACACGGTGTATTAGATATGCGAAAGTTTATAAGAAAATATTTTGTTTTGCTCTTATAATCAATATATCTATCACATAACTTCAGGAGGTAGAGACAAAAACATGACAAAACAAGACACTAACATGACATTATTACATGCAACAGTTTATCAATGGTGGTTACAAAGGTGTTTAAACGTTGGTTTAACGTAACTTATAGATATTGACGTCATCATGTTTGTGTTGCTGCAAGATAAACTTTCCTTTGCCGATAAAGCAAATGTTGTTCTTGCACACCGGATAAGAATATCTACATTTTTACCGGGGTGAGATACTTCTACCTAGGGCCGAGATAAAATTCTCGCTGCTATGACGTTAAGACTATTTTATGACGTAACGTATAAAATATATGACGTTAATCATATAGTTTAACGTCTTAAATGCGAGTTTTATTACAAAAATATAATGATAAAATAAGTTTTTGATATGTTTGGTATGCGAATCTCAAACCCATGTAAGATTCTTATAATCTTTACCCTCGCTTTATCATTAGAAGCACATAATTACACTCAAAGGAATAATATAATAGACTCGGTTTTATCAATTCTGATCATGGAGTGTAATGAAATGTGAAACAAATATCTAACTCCCTAATACGGATTAAGCTGGGTTTTTTAAGGCATTAAACTAGGCTAATATTTCTCATCACTCGATACAAACTAAAATTTTGTAACCATATTGAATAAGTGCACGTTCTGTATGGCAACTCATGAAAAACGTCACGTGAACTTAACGGCAATGTGACGTTTCACCAGCAAAACAAAGTCGTGCAACCAATAAAATGCAAACTGGTTCTTTGTAGCTCGGCCCAGCTGCAAATATTTTTCATTGGGAAAGGAAATACAGTTAATGTATGTAGTTAACATAGGCCGATTGCAGTATGTATATACTCTTGAACAACAGAAAATGTTAGAAAACAGTTGCTTAGAGAACTAAATTGACGAAGTATACCATGTTATTTTTTAGGATTATTAGCTAAAGTTAAATGAATCACGTGACCCTTAGCAGACTGTGTTTAAATCTTATCAAATAAACTAATTCATTATGTAGTTACCACTTTCTTTTATGGAGTAGATTTAACATTTTTTTTCTTTTCTATACAAATTTGTTTAGTTTCAATACTAAATGTATCGCTATGTTACACTGCAAATATTAAGCTACATTAGAAAAAGAACTCTACAATAAATGTATTCTGTCGACCTTATCCTTAACATTTTGAATATTTTACTTCTTTGTTTGTAAATATGGGCAATAAAGTTGATTGGTCATTTGATTCAAATGAACGTTTGGGTGACGTAACAGTTCAATAAGCGTCCGACTGCTATGACTTATAAGACAGGAATAGAATTGTTGGACTGGCATGGAATTCCCTGCTTTTTCATTGGGGTTTAATAGGCCTGTTTCTGCCGATATCAGGTTCTCGGATAGACTAAAATTACAATATTACTGAAATATATGCGAGTAATTTTGCGTTAGATTTCTGCAAATATGTGTTTCTGTTTCCACTTTATCAACAGCATTTATTGGAGAGTCCAGACTACATCGGAACAGTTCTGTTGTTTCCCTGCATACTAGTGGCTTTATACGTAATATTTAGTGTAAATAATTAATTCGGGGTCATCACTTTAAATCTGAATCGATTGCATTCACATTGTTTGTTCTGTGAACTCTTTCGGCATGTACGAATTTCCACCACAAAGCTAATGTGTCATTGTTTTTGTTTTCAATTCTATTTTCTCATAATACAGCATGTCTATAACAACTTACGCTGGTTTGTTTTCCTACTTGTTCCTCTTGACTTCTTTCGTCTTAACTTTTGTTGTCGTCAGTGGTGGTATTGTTGCAGATGGCATTTATTTGATGTCATTGTTTGTTGAAGAAAGTATATCACTTTGACAGACAGAATTAAATACTATGTCTTTATTTAAAGTCTAATTTGTTGATAAGAATTAGATTACCTCATTACAGTACCTCATTTAAGTACTTGTTTACAATAGTTTACAGCTAATTTTAATCTCAATCTTGTATTGTTTCATTTATTAGTAATTTATCTGATCAAATAGTTATAAATAGAATCACTAATTTATTTATTTAACATATGACAGCCAGTTTCTGATTGATTTAACAAAATAAAAACAAAAAAAGGAAGGACCTTACCAACATATTAGATGTATTACTGAATAATTCCTGGATAAATTTGAAATTCTGTTAATATAAGGAGCGTAGTTCAACAATGTAATAGGTATTTCCCTTTTATGTTTTATTCATCCGGATTCAGTCTACGAACTAAATACTGATCTAATCCTTTGAGATCAGAGGTGTACGTTATTATTGCTTTCTTATTCCCCAATAGCTCCATGACCCAGTGATCTGCATATAATTCATAAGGAAAACCTCGTGCTATGGTTTCTAAACAGCTTACATTTTAATGAATAAATCGCTCAACTAAATTGTATGCAATAAAAAGGTCTATTGCATGTTCAACATCATTTATTACAAACTATTACGCGTACAGTACCCATGAAAACCTACCCCGGCAAAACCAAGTTTCTGTTACATGTATAAACAGTGGGGTTTGCTCGGGTGCAGTGTATGAAGAAATATGACAAAAGAGTTCCTAAACCAAACCGGTTAAAAATAACGTTGTTATTAAATATTAATGCTTATTCTATATATTTTGGTTAATTGATATAAATAATTTAAAGTACAATTAAAAAGAGTAATGTTAAACATTATAAAAGTAAATGTTTACAATAGTAAATAACCATGACAATTACTGCGCCAACATGCAACCCTTTCACTGTCGCTTCGTCGGCCATCAAAATATAGTGCGATATTTATGTGATTAATTTAGCTAAAATCAAAGTATTTTTGTTCTCAAAACACTTGATTTAAAATCAGAAAGGTGTATTAAATAATTCTATAATAAGAATATAAAATATTTGCTTGGAATAGCTATTTAGTTATTCGCGTAGTAATACATCGAATCATAACGAAGCCCCCGCTGTCTGTCTGTGCCATTTTAGAAGTTACTGTCAAGGGCGTCAGATGTATTTTAGATAATTTAATAACTAAGTTTCGATTAAGCAATTGTCACCCGCTGTGCGAAAGGAGATCAATTTTAACTAAGCTTTTACCAATTATAGGGGAGTTTTTCGGAAGAGTCTATCGCTACGTAACATGCCTTCGATGTATGATCACCGACCCGTATCGGTTCATCAAACCGGTTTTGCTCCTGAAATTTCTTTGAAATACCATTTGCCGCAATGTATTAACTTGTTTTTTCCCAAGTGGTCAAAGTTGTGACTTTCGGACCGAAATTGCTTGCTTCATTAAAATATTAAAAAAAAAACGCGCAGTATTACTTGTTTGATTTGATGTTTTTAACAATGACTTTAATTGTTATATGAATGACATACATTAAGGAAAGTTATCAAACCGGGACCGATTTTATTTTGATGTCGGACCGGAATTGTTTGCGTTTGGAAGAATAGTTGTCGACAGAGTACAGATCTGTACATCATCAACGTCGCTTGAACTAAATAATTAATATAAAATTTCCATACCGTTTATATATCTTATCCGTTTCCTTCATATTACTTACTTCGCAATCCAAAAAACATGCTTCAATTTTCAAAAGGAAACGTCATAAACATATCACTTTCAAGGACTTTAAATCATGTACGTTTCACCCTTACAATATCCCTTTCATGTTAGCCGACGCACTGTGACGTCACAGTCATCAAAGAGACGACAGCAAACGTGTTGTTTCATTCAATACATGCAATGAAATTGTGCAGTTCGTTTCCATATAAACTCTCTCCTTAGGTTGCCCCCATGATAATTGAAACTACGCTCATGTGTGTATTTCTGTTTTGGTAAAGTTCATACCGGTCCTATTTAGCTTTCGAATACATTCAATGATTTCCTAAACCACACGAATTCAGTCCGTATATTTTATGTATGTACAGAAAAGGAATATAAAATATGACATACTGATAGTCATACTACCGGGAGCTTAATTATTTTTCGCTGAGTTTTTGTTTCATTTAAATGATATTAGTATCACGGATTTTGATAGCTAAATATTTAATTAATTAAACGTATTTACAATATGTTAAAATGATTCGCTTAAATGTTTGACAGTTTTCATTATTTCTTTCCTATTTGATCACATGCCGCGGGTTAATTCATCTGGCACGTGTTACAATCAAATATACATATCAGCAGGGTTCTTTCGTGATCGGTGAACCGATAAGACACCAGCTGACTTCCAATTTGACTGACACATTTGGCGATAATATGACATAACACCGCATGGGGTCCATATTTCTAAGTGTCATACAAGTAGCGGTATAGCTCATTGTGGAATGCCAGACAACCAGACACCCAGACAAACCGACACTATTCCGACAACCCGACACCCTAAAAGAGGTGTCAGCTTGTCTGGATTTTTTTCTTGAGGTGTCGAGTTGTCTGAAAAAGGTGTCGGTTTGAGCGAAAAGGGGTCGGGTTGATCGGGTGTCGGTTTGTCTGGGTGTCGGGTCGTCTGGATACCCTCATTGTGTGTTTTTCAACATAGTTGTAAATCTTTGTCATTATATATAATATAAACATAATCATAATTTGAGTTCTTTGTAAGTTTAATTGGACTCCATTTGAGATTGAAATTTTCCAAAAGTACTGCCAGGGCACTTAGTAATTTTTGTACCCATGCGATACGCGTATTACATAATGATATCGCATCAGAAAGATTTATGATGCCACATTCGAACCCCATTTGAGAAAAACAAACAGATTAAAAGTTTAAAGCATTAGGTTCACTTCTAGTGCATTTTTCAAAATATTTTTTGCATCTGTGTAAAACAAATATAACATAATAAAAACGGGAAAAAAATAATGTCAGAAGTCAACTTCCAAGTTCAAGCGCACAGATCATGCTATAACTGTACGGATCCATGCATTGCGCATTGAATATAAAACCAATTTTATTTGAAAATTGACAATACGATTTTTTTTATGCATATCATTTTGCTACAGACGAGTAATTGTTGATTTCATCATTTATACATATTTTTAAGAATCCGTATACAAAAGTACTCGTAATCAATCTTGTATACTGAGAAATATAGCAAAAAATATGTAAAAAAATATATGTTTAACATGCATACGATGATTTATTTTTTAAATAAGTATCTGTTTAGAATTTTGTTTCAAAATGATATCCGACGACGACGCTATAATTTGATTACGTAATTTATAGGATGGGAGTGGGGGCTGGTGAAATAAATAGCTACTATTAAAGCGGAAGATGGGTCCTCCAGTCCGATAAATGTTATGTCTATCAAAAGTATCTGTAATTGAAGCTTTACCTTTTTTTATAATACAAACTAGTTTTCAAAATATCAGCAGACATTTAAACTATTAAGTCACTGACATCAGTAAAAAAAAGTCTTAAGAAAATGTTATTTGATGCCAATTTCGAGAGTTTTGCCATCATTCCATAATACAAACGAAATTAAAAATCCTTCATGTACATATACTGCGGTTCCTTATTCCATATAATTTGCATCATGTAGATATTATGATATTAACCAGTTTTGAGTGTCCTTAAAATGAATCAGTTTAAAATATCGCAGAGGTGTTAAATAGTTGACACATGAACAGATAGACGCGTGTAAGTACTGTTATATACGGTATGCGATAAGGTCATCAGACTACACATTGGATTTAAATATAGATCAGCTATGGCTTTGTAGTAACGGTATTAATAAACAGGACAAACTGAATAAACACATCGGCATCCTAGACGATGTACATGTAGTGACATGTAATTACAGACCTGAGCCATATATATTTATTAATATTACAGATGCTTGTCGGTATTTTCTTTACTGATCAGACTGCAATTTCGAATCTGAAAAAAAAAATCAACTGCTTTAAATTATTTTATTGTCGCTAAACATTTACCGGTATTACATAACATATGGTGCATATTATTACGAACTAATTTCATACGAAACCCTCAATAAGCGCATTATCATTACGGAATATGGATATTTATCGTCTTAACTGTTGTGCACAAACGACATTTTTGTCAAACAAAAATATAAAAATTTCCTTTTTAAGGTATCTTACATTGTACATAAAACGGCCTTCACATCGTAGCATATAAGTGTGTTTAATTATGTAATACATAACTGATACCCATTAATCACATCCTTTTCAGTATACGATAATCCTTATCAGCAGACACGTGCCTACCGAAGGGAAAGCCCCAGCGGGTGGTAGTATGGGGAAAGTACCGTGAAAGTAGTCCTTGCCGAAAAAAGTAGTACCGAGTTTCATGAAAGTGGTCACGAGACAGTTTACTTAAACGCTCACGGGAAGGAACACGTAATGCATAGAAACCTTATGAAGGAGTTAAATATCAGTATGACAACATTTGTTCGAATATTATTCATACATATGCATTGAATATAAATATTGACGTGCGATTTCAATACTTCAATTATTGTATCACTCTGCAGGATTACACTAAATTGAAAATAAAACTGGACTTCCTTAAGACTACGGTGACTGCATTAAAACAAATTATAATAAATATGTTTAAATAGAGTATTTTGCAGCACGCTAGAGGCAACGAAAGATGAAACCGCATTGGAACTGCCAATGGTCCCGTGACTTGGTGAATGTTACTGCAACAGCGCCAGTTGTGCCCTTTACATACTATAAAACAAGACAGTCACTTTAAATAGCAGTAGCCCCTGCAGATTGATTTCTTACTTTATCTCCCCAATGTTATTTTTGCTTCGGACCCTTACTATTTGCATTTTGCTTATTATAATTAAGTTGCTTTGGTGAAAGCATCTTTTGAGACACAGAAAACCCATTTTACCTAACCTCAAAAAGCAAAAAAAATGTTATTCCGCACCCCCTTCAAACACACGTATCCATTTTTTCTTAAAAATAAACAAAATATTGATATGTTTTATATGAGTTTATTCGAAAACATGTAAATTTCCTTTTAAAACATATGAGGATATGGACTTTATGTTTATTGCTTTAAATATATAGACATGACACTCGATCAAGGTTAACCCAACTCATATCATTCGATTATTTCACTGATCAAATTTAGAGATATTGAGTTTGGAACATTTTAAATGCCCCGCCCCCCCCCCCCCCAATTTTTTGGGTGGAATATAGTAATCGCAGCGTCCGTCCGTCCGTCCGTCCGTCCGTCCGTACGTACGTCTGGAGCGGCAGTTGTGGGTTGCGTTGCCAGTACAGAATGGCATTGTGTTTTTTTTGGTACTTATAGGATGAAAGATGCACCCCACAAGTGCGAAAATGCGTACAGAATGGCATTGTGGGGTTAATTCCATTTTTTCACATTTTTCTTTTACTTTTTTCCACCTTTTTTCATTCTTTTTTAGTGTCATTAGGGTTGGATCTCAAGGTTTGTGACATTAGGGTTAGAAAGAAAATAGGTTTTGTTTTGTTTTATAAAAAAAAAAGATGTTTTATAACATATAAAAACCGCACCCCACAACATCACTTCCACCAGAACGTCCGTCCTTCCGTCCTTCCGTCCGGTAATTCGTTTCCGGCATGTAACTTTGTCATGCATAGATGTATTTTGTTGACACTTGCAACAAATGATCAACAGAACATGACGACGTGTCGCGAGTAAGACCCACCACACCCGTACCTCAAAGGTCAAGGTCACAATTTGAATTTGTTTAACAACACTTTGAGTTTATGTGAGATTTCGTTTCTGGCATGTAATTTTACTAAATTCTGCATCCGAGTTAAATACTAATGTTATTCATGAGACAAGAGAACAATACCCTTTTACTGAAGTTTATTAGCAAATTAACTGTGTGAAAGACTGCTATATAAGTTTTGGGCATGAAGGTTGATTCCGATGATAATTAAGTGTCTTTGTTTGAGAAAGTCTTTAGGAACCTATTACTTTAAAATGATACAATGAAATATGAAAATATGAACACCATATTATATCCACATTTATAATTTAGAACCAGAACAATAAGAACCAAAATACGTGAAAGGTTAATTTGAAGAAAACCTGCGCGTATATTACAAGATTGATGGCGGTACTCGGGAATGCAACTGGTTTAATTAAACAAAAATATAGCTAAAACTTTATTAATATGCCAACTAATAGCTGTTTTAAAGTCGTAGCAAATTTAATTATCCTTTACAATAATGGGATCGAAGTAACAGCTGAAGTTGACTGGATATAGCACAGTTATAGGGCGAAGTTGGGTTAAGATTTTAGCTCATCATTAACGCCGGTGTTGCTGGCCGTTCCGAGTCCGTGACCCCTGTCGTCATTTTTGACCCTGTCTGGATATCATGTATTATGTTTTTAATGATAAGTTTAAGTATAACTGTTAATTAACTCGAAAGAAAATATAGTGTCCAGTTAGAGTAAAAGGTACCAAGTCTCTATGAAATAAAAAGCGTTTGGTATATGTTCCACTAATATGTTCTTTTTTTTAACTCTAGTTGACAGATTTAGTGTTTTATTGGCGAAGGGAACTTTAGGATTTGTTTTGAATATAAACCCGGCTCTACTGTATGAACGAGGAAACGTTCTCACATACAGTATTTTTCTCTAAACTTGTTTTGAACATTTAACCTCGCACTAGGAGGTTAATATTCTTGAGATAACTAAAAGTCTGTCAGGAACAAGCCGTATTTAAGCGCACTCCTGGAAATGACACGCATGAAAGACGATGGTTAAATGAACTTGCTATTCATACTTTATTCTGAACAGAATTATATCTGCCTTTTCACACTGAGTTTAAGCACGCTACATAACGTGTTATGACATGTTTCCACATAATTGAATTTGCTATGACAGAATTACTGTCCAATTTAAGTACAAAATTAAAATAAGAAGTAAAACTTTCAAAATCTCAGAAATTAGTTGCATGCATCGTTTTGGTAAAGCTAATACATCTTTTGGATTCGCATCTTTTATCACACAATTTGTATTTCAGCAACAATGACATGCATCTTCTCCGAACCAATTTGAAAATAATATGAGAATGAGAATGTATGTCGTGGCATTTAAATTTATAGGTCATTATAACAGTACATGTGTAAAATGCATTAAATCCTAAACACAATATTTTACTGGGTACGGATTTTCATCTCCAACACCCCTTGTACGCGCTTATTCTATCCTCTTTTCGCTATGGCGTAACGCCATCCTTACCATTCTTGCGCTGTGACACATTTCTCGCACTCTGACGTAACGCCATTCATAAAATCCTTACAAATTCCTCGCTCTATGAAGTATATTATTAAATATAAATACTATGGTACCCTTGTGGTACTTTAAAAAGTAAACCGTAACAAAAATCTTTAAATCTTTAAAAAATCAAACAGTTTTTCGTTTCGGTGCGTATTGAGCATTTCGTTCCTACGAAAACCTGTTTTGAAATAACTCGTAACAGTCAAAACAGGTATCCCTCGAAATGGATATTTCTATTTCAATCCGCACCTGAACCCCATGAAGTATACTTATATTCTTCCATCCGTCAACAAATAGTTAACGCCTGAGAGGGTGTATACGAAAGAAACTCCGTGAAATTATCAATTTACAAACACACGTCACACGTCACACGTCACACGTCACAAGAGTATATTGAGAACGCATTTTTCTAATGTAATATGGCCGTGTATAGACCTTCCAAGATATCTTTACAGTATAAAAAGCTAATTCAACACTTGTGACCGTACTAGTTGATCAAACTGAATGCTTACTTAATAAAATTACAATAATTTTCTATTGAAACCAATAACTATTCTTACCTATTTATTTTTTTTTCTTTATAATTCAACCTGTTTTAAGATTTGTAATTTTAATCCGTTCAAGAATCAATCGAAGAAAATGGTCATACAATTTTGATATATATTTGTATATTGTTATTTATGCATAAGCATTTTCGTTATATGCTAAAATATTGGTTATGATCAGCTTGTACAATTTGTCCGAGCCTATATTTCAATACATAGTCTTGAAATAGCATATGATTAGCTAACTACACAGGGGTTATTGATTTACATTGTGCTGAATGGAAATCATATCGGTATTCGGTTTTCAAAAAAGCGAAGTGCATCACGTCTGTGTCTAGCAACTTGCAGATAGTGCTGTTTTTAAAAATAGTTATCGTAAATTTGATAGCATCAAAGGTGGAAATGCGTAATAATTAGTTATATATAGTATCCTGTCAAAGTTGTATTAGTCGAAGGGCGCATTTTTATATGAAGCCTAGAAATAGGTGCACGTAGCACTATCTGTACAGGAAAGGGTTGACTTCATAACCTGTTAGTTAGATGCCCAAGGGATGTTGCAAGACCTTCAGTATTAAATAATTGTGGTATAACTTTTATGTCTTTGGGCTAAATACACCGAAATATATAACGAAACTAGTGATATTGGGAATAATGGAATAAAGCCTTAAATTACACTTATAGACTAATTCCTGTTGTTTTTTTTTTGTGATTTGCACTATTTCAGATTGATTACAAATAACAGATGTTCTTGTACATAATAGCTCTATAAGTGGCGGATCTTAAATTTTAGATTTCATGGATTGGGTGGAGGCAAGTTCTCATTTAAGGACCATTTTTTGTTTACTTGTTGCAAAATCAGATTTTTTAGCCGATATGAATCCATTAATGTATTTATCTTACATCATTCTGTTAAATCAAGCGTAGGCAAATTTGTACTTTTTCATAATGATTACAAATAAAAATGTATATACTAGCTCTTTAAGTGGCGAATCTAGAATTTTAGATTTCATGGAATGGGTTGGGGCAAATTCGGACCATTACAAAATTCGGAATTTTTAGTCGATATGGATCCATAAATGTATCCATCTAGCTAAACTCAGTATTGTTATTATTTTTACTCTTTCTCAATCACTGTTACTTAAAACACAATACTTAAGCATATGCACAGAGCATGAGGGTTGTTGTTTTTTAGTCCTCATGAACAGATCAGATTTGATAAAACAGAGTCTTCTATTTTCAGACTATGCTTACCAAGGTTTTTTTATCAGGAATAAAACCCAACGTAAAAAGTAGATAATAAGAAAGTATATGTAAATACAATATAAACGTGTTTATTGATATATTACAGTATGATAAATTAGCAGACGCATGTAAGCATCACCTGATCCAGTGTCTAATTAATCTACATGAGTAGTGCCCTTTAAACATTTTTCACGTGCTACATATATATAAGCCTCTGTACTAACTAGATTATTCGCTGAAGGTCACATAATGATCTACATGTATCTCAAAATGTTTACAAGTGACAGACCTTTTCTGTCCAAGGGGTGCTACGTGAGATTTTATGACATTTGTTTGCTCTTGGACTATATATAAAAATAATGGAATAGAATTTGGAACCTAAAGATTTTGTTACCAGTAGCTAAAATATATTATATAGTTCACCTAAGTAAAATACTGATTATAATATATTCAGATCGTCCTGTGTCCGTTGTCTGGCTTTTATCTTCCAGGTTATATGTCTATTAGCAATTACATATCACTGGAACAAATGTAATTATATATGGAGATAATTATTTGCGAATAACCAAAACATAAATGTACAGACCAGACAACGGCGAGTGCGCCTAGCTACAATGCAAACCATAGACACAATATCAAGGCATCTGCCAAACCAATAAATTTGGTGTCGACTTATATACTATTGAATTACATGCAACACATCTGGACTGGGCGGACACATTTACATACATGAACTGATAGCTTTATATGAGTAGTATCCAGTTAAGGATTCAGGAATTCTCACTAATTAAATTCACAACAACGGAATTCACGATTATTGGGATCTTTTCAGGTGCTCATTCAAAATGCATGATATATACATGGTTCACAATGCATGATATATATATGGTTCACAATGCATGATATATACATGGAGATATTTATTTGTGAATAACAAAGATATAATATATATTATGGAATGTTCTTAAAAATTAAAACTGTAGAACATGATAAACTTCGAAATTCAAATTAGTATAAACAGTTTGTTTATCAATAAAAGCAGCAAGATCGTTGACCTTATTTCCCAACTCTACAATAATATGCGTGACCCGCATTTAATCGTATTGGATAGTGCTTAGTACAGTACACATATCAATATAACATTATATGTAACACAGATGTATATGTAACATTATAAAAGTATACTTTTAACATCTGGAACACTATTTTTGAGCTGAAGCCATTATATTATAACGTATATATTCGTATATTTTAAATCGATTATGTCCTTAAACTATGAAAATGTACATTTTTGGCCTACAGTGCACACTACCATCCATATTCACCAAACTCACTCAGTTGTTATGAAACATATTACAAAACTGGCGAACTCAGATAAATAATGCTTGAGAAAAGCACTTGCATTATCAAAAATTACATTGTACTTTATACAGGTGTTTAATCTAGCCAGAGCAATTTTCTCTTGGTCCGGATTGCCATATTATTGGTTATGTGAGTCAAATTTCTTTTTTTTATAATTGTATGAAGAAATGAAGCTTCAACCAAATTGCTAATATCGATACATTTTATTACACATAGATATAATAATGAATTGTTAAGAGTTAACTCACTACTTTTTAACATATTGAATGATTAATACAGTTCTTATGACGACGTTCTCAATATGTTCTTTTTTAAATTCGTAAATAAATTAAAAACGCTAAAATAGTCAATAGTTAAACATCACACGTTTCCTATATCTTGCGACTAGACTAAACTTTCTTAAAAAACTAAAACTAAACGCTTCAATGTTTCAGTTAATATCATGTAAGTTTCCTGATGGATACTGTCTCTACATATGTGTATATATAGACAGTGAAATATATATGTATCTGCAATGCTATCGACATCACATAAGTTTACCACATATACTATTTCAACTTTCACAACGGACAACGTCGTATAACAATTACCACACAGGTCTCCATTATGACGAATAGTTGTTATACATGTACCACTTTTATTGTATCTTTTTAACGACATTACAAAATACATGTTCCGACTTATGACGTATTACATGTTCACATAGAATGACATTTCATTTCATTGCCACTCGGGTTACTGTCATGACTCGCTATATACATATCTGGTAATAGTTATTTGAATCATATATAACACATGTACTGACGACTGACGACTTGCAAATACCAATAAGGTTGCAATGGCTATCATACAAACAACTAGTGAACCTCAATCACCCATAAATCACCTACAATAATACAATTCACGCTCTGAACTGAACGTTTGGTTCATACTTTAAAAATATTATACCTTAAATTTTCAGAGAAAACAGCATTTCAGACAATTTAACTAAAATAAAGAAACTACTCACAGTGTCCTGTCTCTTATTCGCTTCAATATTCTTATATCTATCTATATATGCTACCTAACTCCTTAATCAAATGCAACGTGCATTTATACTTAGAGAAAAATCATATGTACATCTAACAGGGCATCTGCTCTTGGAATCAAATTGGCAAATGAAAAACAACTATATCATGAATTGAACCTTCTTATAAAAATAAAATAATTTTTAATTCAATGGATTGAAGAAGTATAACTTATATATAATCTGAAAAATTGCAGTGATTATAAACCGGATTAAATCAATAAAATATACAAAACTACAAATTTGGGGGTTTAATAATGATAGATCTGCAATTATTTATAAAATCGGTTAAAGCTGGGCAGGTCAAGAACGTATTAACGATCAAGCACATATAACTTAAAAACCTTTATCAGACCTAATACTTTCATTGCCAATATTAATTATAAATTTCAATGAGTATATTAGAAATATTAAAACACAGATTATATGGAACAACCCCTTGAGCAAAAAAAAAAAACAATAATAAAATACTCTTCTATCAATCATGGTATGATACTGGAATAAAATATATATGATAGCAGACATAACTTATTTTATTCGTTTCAACATATGAAATATACATTGGCTATAGACAAAAGATACTTTTTAGCATCATACACGTAATAAAAAATTATCGCGTTCTTCAAAGGGTTAGTTTGAGGGTGAAAAATATATTATTATATTAAAAGATGTTTGACTAGAATATTGAAATATGAAAATAGACGACGTCTCTTTTCATTTAACGATATATAAATATATAACACTAAAATAGTATGCCTAGTAGAATTCTAGTATATTAAACAAGGTTAAAAATATTTTCCCCCGAAAATGAAAGTCCTATTGCTATATTTAATGATAAGTTATTTCTAGTTTCTGTCATTGATTGAGGGTGCTTCATGTGATTAAAAGATAATAAACTGGATCTGTATCCATATATATCATGAGTTTAAGAATTACTCTCGGACACAAAATGTCAAATGTTTAAGTTTTAAATAACATCTAATAAACAAGAAATTATTTCATTTATTTGCAGAAATAAGCAGATTTAATGATTATTTAACAGAAAATATTAGTTTAGTTTAAACTTATTTATTTTACTTCGATTGTGAAACAAGTTCTTACAACTTAGGCAAATCCCGCTCGAAGTCTTCCTGGTTAAAAAAATAATAAAGAAAATATTACAGGATCACATTCATTATCGATGACTGTATGTTAACAGTGTTGTACAAAAATGTAATATTTTGAGGTTGAGTCCGATTCCCAGGTTATTGTTGAAATAAGGTCCTGATTACATTACCCGGAATATACAAAAATCGACTTCAACAATTACTGACAAAAATATATTTAAGCAATTTCCAAAAATGCACTTATGTTATTTGACCAGTTGCCAATTAAGGGCCCTTTAATATATGAAGAGATGTACACATACTATCATTTACCTAACAGGGGATGTCAATCAAACACGTCGATCATCCAATCAGTGATCGATATTGGTTGCTACTTCGCCATTTTCCTTAGACAAGCAAAACGATGTCTGGTAAGCATTACATTGTATTAACCATGTTACCAATGAGTGGAACGATAGTCCTCGCATCAAGATAATTACAACACGAAATATTTTAAATTGTTGACACATAGAAACCTCAAACCTTATCTCAGCTTATGTTTGCCAATTATGCTGACTCGCAATGGACTGTATTTTGATCAATAGCGCAAACGACTCTGCTATCTAAATACATTTCGACTGCCTTTCAGTTTTGTTACATAATTTACTTAAAATACTTCGTCACTGCGTCACAATACGTTTATTGAAAAAAAAAATAGATACTTTCTAAGCGAAGCTTGTGACAGTATGATTGTTTTCAGCTTCTTGCAGGATAGATAATTTTGTGTGTGGAATATTTATTATATTAAACAATTGATTATTATAATATATAAGTGTTGATCATACGAGCAAAATAGGCAATATATAACTTTTTAATAGTTTCAAAATAGAATAAGGACAAAGGTAATAAAGAATAGTAATTGGATAGAATTAAATTAAATAATTATACTCATAGTATTTAATGTATGTCGTCAGTTTTAATATAAATAATTAAAAATAAATTAATGTTATATCACCTCAAATTAAATACTGAACTAAAAAATGGAAACAAAGTACAGTTTAGAGAACAATATATCGAGTATTGTGTGTAATTCAAGTGTAACCAACAGCACAGTATGTGAACAGGAGGCAGTAGCTGAACCGCCGCTGTATATTGTGATCAGCTCGTCATTGTTGTACGTTCTCATATTTTTGGTCGGTATCGTCGGCAATGGAATCGTGATGTTCGTTATAAGTTTAAGCCGATCGATGAAGACATTCGGTAAATATGTACCTGATGAATCTTTGTGTTGCCGACATATTAGTCATCATCGTATGCATGCCGACGGCTTTAGCCGACATTTACACAAAAGAAGTCTGGTATTTCGGTGAAATTATGTGTAAGTTTTTTTTATTGTTCGTTTTCGTTTCTCGTCATGAATATCTCATCTTTGTTACTAGATCAGAAAACATATCGTTTTGTGATAGAACTTGTTACAGGTTTATATTGCCATTTCACAACCAAATTACAGAGTATGTATCGCATATGATTATACTGAGAGGGAAACCCTAAGAACATGATTCTGCCCTTCACTTATAAACTTGCCCATATATTTTTGTTTTGATACAGTTGGGCTCAAACCCACAACCTCATCAATGAGAAGTGACCTTGAGATTATAGCTCCTTGGACCAGTCGGTCTTTGAAGAACTTTAAGTTACGCAATGTAATCGTTTACATGAACAATTTGATCGAAGCGTGTCATCATTACCTTGTCATGTAATGTTACAGAACGTTGCAAAACAACGTTGCAATATCAGAGTGCGGGATAAGGTATTTGATAAAACTATGCGAAAATGCGAAATTCAATTTTTGTGTATTCTGTGTTTCGTGCAAACCCTTTCAAAATCAATTTTGCGATGCTTCTCACACTTCATTTTTAACCAATTAACATTATATACAATTCTAATACAACCGGTTTAAGTGAACTATTCCCTAGTGAAAAGCATTTGCTGCCGGGCGTAGCTTAGTTAGCAGTTCATTAGTTAAACGACCTTGTTTATCTGGTGCGACGCCAAATTGCCATGAGTTTCACGTAACGTTTGCCGTAAGTTGAAAACACCTCTGAGTGTTGACAAAGTTGCTTTTCCGATGCTTAATTTGTTTTTGTGATTTTATGCGTATAATCTGATTTTTACTTGGGAAAATTTGCCAAGGTTTAAGAGTCACGTTTCGTTTCTTCGTAGGATAGATGTTCTATAAATAGTAACAACTTTGAAAAGTTGATTTAAACCTACTAGCTTGGAACTATTTTCGGTAGTCTCGAATTTTGTTTTGTATATAAGATAAATTGTTAATTTATCTTGGTATTCATTTATCTAATAAGTCTAGTGGTGGTTACGTTTTCAAGCGTCCCGGGTTCGAATGGCACGGGCGGCAAACACGTTCTTTAAAATATATTATTCAATTTCGAGATTGAACTTTTTGCATATATGTCATCTTAGGGGTTGACTTTATTTGAAATATATCATAGTTCAACTTCGGTATTAATTTTTGTATTAAAACTTTGTACGTCAGCTTGGAGATAATGGAGATAAGTTTATAATTAAATAAATACATCTAGATAATCCTGGAGGTTGAATACTTTAAATACAGATTTCAACTGAGAGACAATGCATATTTACTTGCAGATTGGGGACTCTTTGAAATACTTTTTTATATAACAATATCTACAATGAATAAACGAATTAATTGACTTTTTAAGTTTATATAATTCAAATTAATGATTGAACTTTGTTTTTATTTATATGCATCTCGGTCATCTATCTTGGAGAATGAAGTCGTTAAGCACATTTAACAGTCAACTTAAATATTAAAAGTTTTTTTTAAATATATGGTATAACTTGACTATGGATTTTTTAAATATGTAATTTAACTTGAAGACTGACGTTTTAATATAAACAGTATTGCTTGGATATTATTATTATTTATATGTTACAGTCTATCTATTAAGATCATCTAGAAAATTGTTCAATTGTCTTTAAAATATAACATTTTACTTAGAGATTGAAATTTCTTCGATTAAACATAAAATATATATATGATCACGGAGACAGCACTATGAAATATTATTTTACATTCAAACATTCTGAAAAATATATTTTAAATAATTTCAATTTCCGTTATATCTAACGAGCTTTTTATTTTGCGCTTTTTGATGAATTATAGATATTTCTCAGTGGATTATTTATGGTAATCAAACAGTGAAATTATGAAAAAAAAATTGTCCTTGCATATTGATTTAAATTAATCCAATAATATCTAATGGCGAATTGAGGTAAAAAAAAAAAAAGGAATGCATATGCATAGAATAAAAAGAAAATGTGTTTGTTTTGGTATGAGATTAAATGATATTTCATCTCGTGATTACCAAAAATGATACTCTTACGAGTTGCTTTTGGTGATCACTTGATGAAATAATATTCGGTCTTACACCAAAACAAACAAATAATCCTCAATATAATACAGTAAAATACTGTAAAATGTATTATCGTTCAGAAATGTAGACTAAAGCATCCTTCTAATACACACTTGGTTAGTAAATATTCGTTAATATATCGGCTATCTAAAATATCGTTGAATCTTAGTCCTGGATAGGCTAAACCATTATAGATAAGGGGGTAATCTTTAAATAATCAAATGAAAAAAAAATACTATTTTATAAAATCGTATTAAGCAGTCATCCGATACTCGATCGGCCGTTTCCGTACACGATCGATTGTGATAGCGGCAATCATTACAAAGGTGCGTCAATGGTTAGCAGAGAAATCCTCGAATTTCCAATAACAACTCGAGTAACACAATGACGGACGTTATACTTCACATACAGCGAAGTGTGCAGAAAACGGAAATAGAAATGAAGGGTTTGAACAACCAATTGAGAGAAAAAGAAATAATATAATAGACTAATGAAGGAAACACAGGATTCAATGCATATTTCAATGTCAGAATTGTGTGCGACTGTCAACAAATTAGAAGAGCGGCTAAATTTTAGTTGGAAAAATGCCAACGTTTAAATGCGCTGTCCATTAGGGAGAACTTTTTTGCGGAGTTCCGAATTGAAAAAAATAAGCCGTTGGAAGACACAGAAGTAAAAGTATCACATTGTACGGCTAACGATCTTGATCTAGATAACGCTAAGACAGACGTAGAATAGATAACATCAGTCCTTGAAAATAATCTTGGAATGAAATCAACGTATCTAAATATGTCCCAAATACAGTTTCTGAGGCCAGACATGACCTGAAGCCATTTGTCAATAAAGATATTGCATAAAGAAAAAGTGCCGTTTTAAATTACGATAGGTTCGTTGTACGTGTAAACCCTTTTGTATATGATTACGATCAGAGTTACATCATGAACCTTAATGAATATGATGGTGGTCAAAGCCATAGCAGAGATGGTCAACCTTCATCATTTAATATGAATTTGCTGTCATAGAATGTACATGGATTGTTACAATTTTAAATCTATTTGGAATTTAATTAAAGATATTTGACATTCGTGCGTTAACGAATCAACATCTAAATCTGTATATCGGTTTTCCTGTTTACTCGAGGAATACAACTGCTACATTTCGATTAGAAACAATGAGATGAAATAGAGGCAACCACTGCGGTGGCGAAATCGTATTTGTCAAATCACACCTTATCGAAAAGGGTATACTCACAAGACAATTTGATACATTAACAAACTGTGTATGTTTAAGAATTTCAAATGAAATTTTGATATGAATAAAGGTATCCTGATATTTTACGTTATATTATATCACCTATTTTATAGTGTAACAGGTGGATTAATCTACTCAAAAACCTGATATATTCCGAATCAGGTCTATTAACCACCAATGGAAAAAGCAAGGAATTCTATGCCTGTCCAACAATTCATAGCAATTGAACGCTTATTAATTATGACGTAATTCAATTTTTTCCTGAAACAACTGACCAATCAGCGTGCTCGTAACAATTGCTTTTGAATGGTCCCAATCGGGAGAGCTGGGTTTATTCTATAGATTACAGGTAGATTAAACGAGGTTGATTTATTGATATTTTTTTGTAGTTTCTGAATACACTGATGATGGTATATTTAAGGAGGTAATTTTAATGCCAGATGTGGCGAGTTTCAAGATAATTTAGAAAAATTATGATGTTGATTGCGTATTTAAAAAAAAAGATTATATTTTATCTAAAATATACGACGTTTTGTATATACATATATATTATGGTAGATTACATAACGACAAAAATGAGTAAATAAAGTATGCTATTAAGTGAACTTCCTAAGTGTGTGCGTGCGTGCGAGAGTGTGTGCATGTATGTACGTAGGTATGTATTTGTATTTGTATGTGTGTATATACGCGAATGTGCGTGCGTGCGTGCGTGCGTGCGTGCGTGCGTGCGTGCATGTGAATATATGCATCACACTGATTTATGAATAACTTTTTGTATTGCAAGGTACCAATCTACATCGGTATGTGTCATACAATAAATAAGTCGAATATATTATATAAGCCAAAACAAAAGCAATGAAGTCACACAAGTATATCGATATTAAACATCTGCTGTCCGTCTGTCTGTATTATTGGACATAGTGAACTTGATTTCATCTTCTTCATTCTTGATACTTAATGGATATATTAGCATTTTGAAAAGAATATTGATTGCTTGTCCGTCTTGAGATCAAAATATCTTAAATTTACTAATTTTAATGGATAAACATAAACACGCAGTAAGTGTCCGTTTATTCGTCTATAAGTTGTTTTAATATCTACTTACGGATGAGTAGACTTCATCCGCATATTTGTGCAGCCGTTTTACTGAAGTAGTGAACTTTGCAACGTGCAATCAGTACCTGAAGCATGAATTAGAGGATATGTTTTGATCGACATGCGATTGTTAGAGTTGTTCGTTTACCAGTCTTACAATTAACTTACTCCGAGATATATTTTTTTTCACTTATTCTAAAACAAATATATTATACTGTGAAATGTTTTGCATTGTTTTAATGAAATGTTGTAATCAGGACTAAATAACTAGTAAATTTCAGTCTTTTAACAAAAACATACTATTACAACCAATATCTGTAACTATAAAGAATGAACTATATTAACTGTCTATTTTTGCAGATTAACACAAGCATATAAAGAATGAACTATATTTAATTTCAATATTTGGTAAATTGACATAGGCATACTCTAATGCTTGACTAGATTTTTGGAATATTATTTATTTTGTTTTTGATGGGAGTTTTGATACTATACACGTATTTACAAGCTAAACACCTATACAGTTGATAAATTGAATGCATTTATCTAAAGTGAGTAATATATACATCAAAATGATTTTTAGAATTAAAGTATTAAATAGATTAATCTTGACATTGAAATAAAATGTTAAGGAAATAAGTTTTATAAACGTGTAAGATTAGATAATTTACAACTATATAGAAATAAGAAAATAAAAAGTATGTAACATCTATAAATTTGACACAATTTGCAAAACTGCAACCATATCTGTTTATCTTATACAAATATATGTAGATTAAAATTGACAATGGCATGCTGCTTAAAAGTAAGTTTAATATACGTACATGTCTAAGGAGACCATTTAAAAGGTATATAATAATATAATAACGGCTGTTTAATATCTATGAATTTAACAAGATTTGTAAATGACAAGACGTATATCTATATAATTACAAATCTACGGCTAATAGCAACTACAAGTACATCAGAGAGTTATAACCCTTACTATACTCTACATATTTATTTCAATAATGCTCTGTCATTCTGTAAACTTCCTATTCTCTTTTCTCCAATTCCTCTTCTTCTTCTTCTTTTTCTTTTTCTTCTTCTCTGGTATGCAATATTTGTTCAAAACTATATAACATAACAGCCTGTGTGGTTCCGACTAAGAATAGAATCACTGTCTATCTCTGCAGAGGGGTAGGAATCCTCCGAATGGGTGTCATGTTCATTTTATCATTTTTGTCATGTTCACTATTGTGGTTAAATTATCATCACCTTTGTGGTTCCAGGGATCCATGAGTGATGGCAAGAATAGGATCATTGTGGCTTATGCATGTCGTAAGAAGCGACAAATTGAATAATGCGATAGAGTTTGCTGAAACTCTGCAGTTCTGCAGTTCTGCAGGTATCAAAGCTCTAGGTTCATTCTGCATATTCATTTGTTATTGTATTTTTTAAAATCTGTATGTTAATTTGTTGTTTTTGTACATGTAGAGTGAACCTGGAATCTTCCTTCCTGTTGGCGTCGAATAACTTATAATGTGCTGGTACGCCGTAAAACCCTATTTATTCATTCATTCATTCATTCATTCATTCATTCATTTATATTACATAACCATTTAATTTCAATGCTTAAGAATTTACCTCCACTTTTTCATAAATGAGTGTTAAAATATGTACTTTAAATGTTAAAGGTCTCAGAGAATATAATAAAAGAATACAGCTGTACGAATATTTAAAGACAAACCAATATGCAATTTGTTTTTTACAAAAACTCCACTGTGAATGTACAACATATCATTTATGGGAAAAACAATGGGGTAACTAAGCGTTCTTCTCAGGTAATAGTAAGAACAGTGTGAGTGTTAGAATTCTTCTCAATTCAATTTTTTTCATATATAAGGTTGTATAATACAAAAATAAAGTTGACGGTAGACTACAGTCATTAAAACTTGTAATGAATGAAAATGAATACCACTCATAATTGTTTATGGACAAAAAAAAGACAATGAAGATTTTTTCAATACATTAGAAAAAATATATTATAGAAAATGACAGTGACAAATTTATTATACGTGATGACTTCAATTATAGACGTAAAAAAAAGATAAAAAGAACGGAAATCCTAACAATAGCAAAAATAAAATAAAAAAGATTAATTAAATTATTGTAAATAACGATATCCTTGATATATATTATTATGGAGAGTTTTAAATCCTGATTCGTGTCATTATGCATGGCATTCTAATCATAAACCACCAATTTATAGCAGACTTGACTACTTTCTAGTTTCATCAAATATCTTAAAACTCAATTACTAAATGTAAAACATCTGTTGTTATCTCAATTGTCTATTTCAATATCAATACAGAACATGGAGTGCGTGGACCAGGATATTTTAAAATTAATAACAGCATTGTTTTAAAAAATGAATATCAAGAAATAATAAGAAAATATATCAAGGACATAACATAAATAAATATAAATTCGAATCCATATACCATCTGGGAATTAATAAAAGAAACATTGCGAAACGAAACTATAAAATACACTTCATAGAAAAAAAAAAATTCAAAGTTTAGAAAATAGTATTAAAGAAAAAATAGATGAATGAGACGAAGAATTGTCAAATGATTAAAAAATAAACAAAATTTGTTAAATGTATTTAACAATAAAAAAATGATTTAGCAAATATTATAGATATAAAAACAAACGGTATTATTTAACGAGCTATGGCTGAATGGATAGAAGGTGCAGAAAAAAACCCAACATATTTGTCAAAATTAGAAAAAAGAGGGCAAAATCAAAAAAAAATCAAAAGACATTTTACAAGAAACTAAAAAAAATAGTAAAGACCTATACAGTAAGGTTCAAACAAGTGACGACTATTTTGATTTTTTTTAATAATCGTAATATAAACGAATTAAATGATACTCAACAAAAATTATGTAATGGTATTTTAACTGAATATGAATGTAGAGTAGCTTTAAAGTATATAAAAAATAATAAAAGTCCAGGGTCCAATTGGTTATCAACAGAATTTTATAAACTATTTTGGAATGAAATAAAACCATTTTTTCATACTGAATCCATAAACTACTCATTTATGCATAGCACCTTACCACCATTGCAGAAGAAGGGACTTGTAACGCTTCTACCTAAAAAAGACAAAGACCTTTCACTACTGCCAAACTGGAGACCAATAAGCCTATTAAATGTAGACTATAAAATTGCAACAAAATCTATAGCTAACAGAATGAAAAAAGTATTACCAGACATTATCAACAACAGGTCAGACAGTATTTCTAAAAGGACGTTACATTGGCGAAAATATAAGGACAATTTTTAAATGCATTGACGACTTGAATAATGACAACAGACTGGGACTGATATTCTTTGCTGATGTTGAAAAAGCGTTCGACAGTGTTAACAATAATTTTATTTTTAAAATATTACACTATTTTAAGTTTGATACGAATTTATTGACTGGATAAAAATCCAATATTAAAACTATTTTATGTATACGTTCTAACGACTAGGTCAGAACAGTATTTGCTGAGCCCTCGATGTACCAAAAACGTGTTCAATTTAGTTAATTTAGCGTATACCAGATAACAATGACGAAAAAACATATATTTATTTTTGTACTGTCATCACATTTAAGGATTTTGGTACATTCCGTGTTCTCGTTTTCAATGTTGTTGTTGTATGCTGTTTAGCGTCACTTTCAACAATTTTTCAGTCATATCGCGACGGTATCTACTTGAGACAGTATTGTATGCGCTGTCACACTGGAGTATTATGCCGCAGACACATGGTATGATACCCCAGCCAGTCTCATTATACTGACACCGGGCCGACCAGACCTTGAACTCTCCTCTAAATGCTGAGCGTCAAGCGAGGAGCATCTAGTACTATTTTTAAAGTCTTTCTCGTTTTCAAACTATTTATTTGGAAGGTATTGTATCTTGTAGACGACAATGATTTATCCATGGTAGGTTACCTTATTCGACGCGTTAAATGTCTATACCTAACTTATAAGATGCCTTCGGTTTTAATACATTAGTAAACTGTATTCAATAGTTAACATGTCTAGATGGTTTCTTCTTGATTTGTCAGTTGTGTTCAGTTTTGCTAAATAATGTAAACGATATTAAATTCATGGTTGAAATGAAATGATTAACAAGTATGTGTAGAATAATACTTTGTTTAAATTGAGATATTAATAGACGGGGACAGTAAGTAGCTATCGGAATTAAATTCAAGTATCCATATCGGTAACAAACATACAGAAGAAAAGTCAATGATGCTAAGTTCAGTTGACTTTTAATGACGTGATTAAGACGGTTTCGGAATAAAGGATGTAATCATACTGCAAATAATATAACGTAGACCATTAACATGAAGATCCATGGTGCAAATGACTGAGCACTCGGTGTACAAGTAATTTTTTACATAGGAATAGAGATTAACTACGGATCGATTGAATTAACGGAAACAGTAATACTATACAATTTAAAAGGAATATATTAGGATTTTTCAAAATTTTAAAATCAGTTAAAAACTTATTTACCAATTCAACATGCCTATATATACTCACTGACCCAAATGATATCTATTTAAACATGTCGAAATAATGTATTAAAAAGGGATTTCCTAATTTGTACTACGCGCCTGGGTTAGACTAAAATAGATTTCTGCTTAAAAGTGCAACATGTTTTAAGACGAATTTAATGAGTCACGTGATTTCAATTTGATTGGTAATACACAAGGTTGATCCAGGATTTCAGTTTTGAGGGCGCACAACAAAATTTCTGAACGGGCACACATGCTTTTAAATAGAAATATAGTGAATTTTAATAAAAAAAATTGGAGTAAGGGGACAGTAGGAGGCGTAGGCCGGTATTTTTAGAGAGTAGATCCGCCATTGATACAGGTTTACACTGTAGTAAAATTGTTTAATCATAAATAAACTGTCTGAATGACGTCAAACTGTATTTAAGTGCTGTCTATGTTAGGAATTGGTATTTCAGTTTGAAAGTTTACCACTCCAATTCTATATATCGATTTTGTCACGTTTTGATGGATTTGACATACCAAACCACTCGGATTTTATTTGTTAATAGTAATAAGATGTGTTTTATTCATTTCAAAGGGATTGAATTGGCATATTACAGTCAATTCCCTGTCCTAGATACACACGCCCGAATATGAAGACACACTTATAACTTAAAGATATACACGTCTAAAGTAGTCTAATTGCATAACCTCTTTATTACAAACATCGGATTTCTGAAGTCCACGTTTTTGTTTTTGTTTACATTCGCCATTTTCTAACGAACCGCTTTTCATGTTTCCGATCATTCATCGGATAACATCGTGAAGACTCGTTCCCGATCTCGTTTTCGAGGCTTTGTTCGGGAAGTTTACGGAGTTCAATGTTAACATTGCGCAATACTTTATTTAGTTTTGGCCAATATTCAATTACTGTTTATTTGATACTTTCAAGTAAATAAAGGTTATAAAACAATACATAAGCATTATGTTGTGCACACATTGCATACAGGAATAAGTCTGGATTAACAGCGTGTTTATGTTACTTACCAATATAATCCCTTTAATACTTTTTTTTCTAAGACATTTATAGCTGTGATTTCTCCTGCTATAAGACATATATCTCTGACAAAACATATAAGCACATAGTGATTTTTATCACTGTGTGAAATTAGGATAGGCGTCACCAGTAGCCTTTATTGTAAATCCATTGAGATGCACCATAATACCAGAATTTTTATATCATATACCCGACTAACATAGAAGTATTTATTTCATCCTCTCAACTTGTCACTAATAAATTGTTGAAACAATGTACTAAGTAGTAGCTGATCAATGAATCCGCCGCAAGGATATCAACGCAACACAGAAGTGAAAGTAACACACTCACTCGGTTATTAATGTTGATATATTATTTTTTGGAATCATAGATCTAATTGCTGGGGTTTCGTATTAACTAATTAACTACCTTGTACAAACTCTGTAAACCGAGTCTCAAAATTCTGTTCTTGGTTGCTAGTGTTATTAGAAGAAGAACGGATGAATGAGTCAAACTTTGAAGCTGACTGAAAATAATGAGTGTCTTCATAAAGAAATTATAGAAATATGTCAAGCTTTATTAGAAATAATGACAATTAATTAACGTATTGAGAAAACTATAAACTATTGCTATTCTTCGTATTTATGCTCTTGGGTAATACATTTACTTGAAACGAGAATTCGCGGAAATGAATGACCTTATAAAAACACATAGTATGGTATATATAGTTTAAATCTTACTATTTCTGAAATAATTATAAGCCTTTTCGTCACGATATGTTTACAGTTTCATTATAATGTCGAACCAATATAGAGAATAAGAATAATATGCAATTAGATAAACTGTCACGTAAAAGTAATTCTGTTTCAAATTGATGTAGTATGTCGTTGTATAAAATAAAACAGCACTCATTACTTAATATCTATGATACATGAAACTTGTTTTATTTCTTTCAAAGTGATTCCATATATGTTTTGTTTTCATCAGTCAATTGTTATATGTTTTCTTCAATCGCCCTCAATTAATTATATAGAGCAACTACATTGTATCCATCAATGTAAAACATATGCAGTTGTCGCTTAAGGTAGTACCAGTTTATATTTCATTGGTCCCAATAAGAAAGGTCTGATTATTCGACCTAACATTGAAACAAGTATAAGGTGAAGTTTAACGTAAATTAACATAAACGGCGTGTATTAACTTAGAGTTTTTATGCGTTAAGTACATTTTTAAATTATAAACAATAGAATAAGATTACTGTAACACGTTAATCTAACATTATTTATTTATGTAATTACTATGTAACGAGGTACACATAAATGAAGTGTTGAATAATTATTATGGTATTAATTTCTGGGGTAAAGTGAGTCGTGTAGAAAGGTATAAAGTTTGTAGTGCCCTGTGTATGTGTGTGTTTGGTGGTGGTGGTGGTGGTGTTTGTGTTTGTGTACATGTGTGTGTGTGTGTGTGTGGGGGGGGGGGGGGGGGGGGGTATGTTACAAGTGTTTATTGATCATATTGTTACGATTCGGTATTCACGGTATTCACGATTTTAAACGCGTAGAATAAATCACTATTTGAGATAAACAAAACATTATCTGAGGGAGTTATTGTTTAAATATATTTAAAGTTTTTAGTAGGAATAATTGTATATGACTCTTCATCTAATGTTTTATTTATCTATGTTATTTCATTTATTTGAAACGTTAACAATAAAATATTTTTTTAAATTTCAACCACCAATACGGTTGTCTATTTAATCACCCCACGAGAGGTGCATGAGGGTCGGGAAGGGCCATCCATCTATACATCTTACAAACATTACATATGATATGAAACAAATATAGTTTATAAGTTGTGATATATTAAAACATATTTCCTTTTCATTTATCAATTCTAAAAACAATAGCGTTTATTATTCGACTTTTATCTCCATTCTGCATGTTTAGGCTTCTCCAGAAATACATTTTCTAAAAGTTATTAAAACTGTTTAAATTTCATAATTCCATATGTGTATTTAAGTGGAAGACAAAGGAAATATATATAAAGATACATCGTTTAAATCTTTATTTCACCATGCAACTTAGAGAGGAAGCATTTGATAAAAAATGCGACTGCTAAGATAAGTTAATGTTTCTATGTTGGAAATTGAAGGTATGGGGAAACATGATATCGTGATTGTGTGTACTTAACGCAATGACAACTAAATACCGGCAAGGACAGTTAATTAACCACACAAGCTCAATTATTTACATTAATTCTATTTATTTTAGTTGTGCATTATCTCTTTGTATGATATATGAAGCAGAAACAAGGTTTTTAACATTTTGATGAATACTGCCTATTTGAGGAACAGGTTCTAGTATCAATATTACAATGTAATGAATCATCGGCTACCAAACAAACTATTTGAAATATTACGTTCTTCTCAGCTTAATTGGCTTATTGATCTCTAACTTTTGAATTATGACGAATGTCACATTATGCAAATTAGTAAAACTGAGGGATTGTATTTTGAAATGAAACTACTGTCAATCACGAGAAAGAAGATAATTATAACAGCTGATATATTCCATATAGCATATAGTAAGTAGTAGGTGACAGGTATTTATCATTGTGTATTATGTGAAGTTATATGTTAATAGTTTATTTTATTAATGTGTCTGTTTCGCTAGTATTATCAGGACACAGCATTTAAAAACGGTATAATTGTTTTATATTGTTTGGATCACAGTAAAGTATAATTTAAAAGTGTATTTTTGTTTCAACACACTGAGATTATATTTTTTACAAATTATGATATTTCTGGGAAATAGTTAGTACCAAAACTATATTTCAAATGGTACTGAGCCTGCTCTAAATTCACCTATTACCGAACGGGTATCTTTTTTAAGCCAAATTTAACATATATTTTACATTTAATTTAGGTTTTAATTTGTTTTAATATTTAGCATCGTTTTTTGTGAACTCGAGCGCTGACGATCATTTAGCTCAACCAGGTCTTTTCGGGATCCTTGAGTATATCATCAGATCGCATTTAGAAATACATTATACCACACCAGCATATTTCGCATGATGTAATTGCGTATTTCCTGACAATACAACTTATAATACAGTGTTGGTTCTCAGATGAACAGTTACGATGATACGATGACGCTTTCTCTTTTGATAAAACTGTATTGTAGTTTTTTGTTTGGATTGTTTTCTTTATTTTTATCTGATAATTTATTTGTTTATATTTTACATATTTGTTTCATTGGGCATATAAGCCAGACCCAATAAGCTCAGTCGGTAACGCGTCTTACTATCAATCCAGGGGCGATAAGATATAATCCCCGCCCGGCAACAGTTTCAGTAATGATTGATATACGCCATTGTGTCGCATTATCATTCGTCACTCACCGCTTAGTCAAGTGGGAAAGTTATAAATTATTTGCGGAGATTGAGTGTGTTAAAGTATTGGTAACTTTTCAGGATCCCGGGAAACAGCGGTTAGGTTAACTGATTGGTTGTGAGCCGTCGATGGCATAAAATGACGCTAAATATTCATTCAATCAACCAATCAAGGGTTCCATCAATTCCTAACATTACTAAAATGCGTAATAGTTAAAAATCTGTTATGCTTATTTCAATAAACAAGTACTTTATGGAAATTTTCAACGACATCGGCAGTCAATTTATTTATATTTACTAGCAATATTCCCAAATCCCGTGTCCTTCAGACAATCATTACATCCATCAGCAAAATAATATTGGTTGATAATAAGACAAGAGTCAAGAAAATGCTTAAAAGAGAATGTAAAATTATTGAAATCGTCTGCTAGTAAAGATATATGATAATTAAGAAGGCAATTCGTTCATAAATAAATACAATTTTATGTTATACTGGAAAATACATACGCAATTAGTTGTTAATACATGTTGGAGAATAATTTTCATATACATCATTCTCAACTTGGATAAGTAATGGTTCTATCCAGGAAGCTGATATGTGAATGGTTCATATAAGTGCAAAGCTCTCTTCGCAATCGATCTAAAAAAATATATATTTTATTTATTAAAGAGACAGGTACAATATATTTTAAAATTACAACATCAATTTTGCAAAAGCGTTAGTACATGCAAGAAATACCAGCCTTGTAAGGCTTATCAGTCACAATGTTATCAAAATTGCAATAACTTTAACACATAAATAATGATGAAAAATATCATGGCATTGTTAACCATATAAGATAAAAAAAAATATGATATGTTGTTCGATCTTTGCAATTAACCCTACTCCAAAGTAGTTGCATTTCGTCCTATTGGACCTATCAAAGGTATAATTTAAATTTCATTGTATCAACTCCTTCGAAAAGCTATAGCAAATGCATTGGCAAATTTACATTTGCATCAATTTGGTGAATGTGGTGTTTCATGGACAGCCGCGTAGAGTCGGATCCTACACAGCTCGTCTTGATTTATTGACTAGACGCCTCTTTACAATACCAATATGATTTATTACATACACGTATGATTGTTTCATTTCGATTTCATTCAGACAATTTCACACAGTCACACCGTTGAGTAATCATAAAGGAAATTACAAAAACTCACTGAAATGAACAATGGTTCTGCCAATAAACATGTAGAGCATTGTGGAAGAAGAGAATCATTCATTGTTTTTTTACATGTGGTTGGCAACTCATGTACAAGTGTCAATATCACTAGATCTTACACAGCTTGTAAATAACATCGCCTGAAGTAACAACTGCGACAACAAGATTGATATTAAATGAAACGTGATTATCGCTTCACGAATTAGACTTACATAATTGCAATGAATCTGTAAAATGTCATGCACGATAATACAATAAAGTTGAATCTACACTTTGGCCAACATTCTCGATTTAATTAAAAGTATAAGATATTTTTTCAAAAAGTTGGTTTAGCATATACTGCAATAAGACATTACTGGTGTTAAAAAGTGGCTTTTATAGGATTTCAACATATGCATGTATTTATGAACATTTGAGGACTTCTTTTTTAAAAAATATCTCAGGATGTCACTGCACGCTCTTTTAAAAAACCCAACGTGGTCAACCTACCAGTTTTTGTGCATTTTATTCCTGCTATGAAAAAAAAACTTACAAAAAAATTCTATGTGGAATTCTTTTTTTTTGCCAGGAAATCCTAGACCTTATTTTATATAGAACAATGAAAATCAACTGTGTAGTGAGACCTTTATAAATACGTGAAAAGTACTGAATCCTTAAAATGACGTTATGACTGTGTTTATTGTATTCATTTTCTGTTACTGTTTTATTGACTTTACCATACTTGTGATACTTGACCAAAAGTTACATTTTTATTTTTTTTTTAAAAAAGAACATGACTTCATTAAATCTGTATACGTTTTACGATACAATTTAATAAACATGTTGATTTCTTTGAAATTTAAAAACTGATTAATAAAAACAAGTGATTATGAACTAAATGCGAGAATGATTTTTTATGAAAATGAATTTTATTTTATAAAAGTTGTGCGTTTTCAAATGTACTGTGTGTATATTAAATATTTATTATGGAATAAGCACATCGAATCGATAATGGGTACTGGTTTCCAATATTAAATTGATCGTAAATTACAAGAAATATATACATTCAGGGACTTAAAAAGAACAGAAAAGACAAATTATTGAAATTTTGAGAAAGCTCGTTAAATCTTTTATGCAACTATCTCGACATCAATTCAGGAATACAAATTGAAATTGTTACAGAGGCGAACAACAAAACGGAGACCATTGCTACTTAAATTGTTGCAGTTATTTTGATTAAAACATTCGTATACTACCATATAATAAGAACAACCTTGTTTGACATCTTACTTTAAACTACCCTGTTATGTAATTTAAGATCGTTTTGCATGATACAACATAAGCATGTGTCTGTAAATTTTAAATGGTTAATTTCCCAAATAATGAATCCTTCGGTTTCCATTTCATGAACACATATTCTGTTTCCTTTTCTACCTTCTCCTATACAAATGTTTGATACATGTAGTCATCATTGTATCTTCCCATTTGTAATAAAAATCACTTTTAAAGAGTGTCGTGGTTTACATTAAGGAAGTTACTGGTCGTATATTTCTTGTACAAAAAAATTTAATTTTCTCTAAATATTATTAAAATGTACTTGGAAAACAGAACATTTTTTAGCGGATTTTAGAAATAATATGAAAAAAGTCCCAAATTAGAGACCATGTATATAGCAACAGGGAAGGCAAATTGTAAAATATTGTTTCAGGTACAAACATCATTAATTTCATTGACTCTTTTGGAATCGTTTATTATTTAACTTATTTGCAAAGTTAATTAAGTATATGTTACGACAGATTGGTTTGTATAAATGTTGCATGCATCGTGTAAGAGTTTGTTTATATGTATTTATTGCCGTTATTGATAACATCAAAACAAAAATAGGGTTTCTTGAGGTTTCTCTATCAAAACGTCAGCAATTTCAATTTTAAAAAAATGGCAAATTATAAACAAAATACAATATAAGCTGCATATGAAATAAACCACGACATCCACCAGGAGATATATCAATCTAAAGACAATACCACAACAACAGCACAAATAAAATATTGCATTGTATAGCTATAGGAAATATTAACCCATCATATGGTAAAATATAGTTCAATCATCATGATAAGCACATCCTATTTTAAATATTTATGTCTTCTGTTAAATCCAGTAAAATTCCATTGGCTAAAGCACGGATAACTGGAACAACACATCTAACTCGTACCATTCATCTGAACCCGACTGATTTCCTATTTCGATGTTTATAGATGTACATGTATGGTATGATGTTGAACAATACTTGGCTCGAAAAACCCTTAACTCGAACTATTTTGTCCAGTCCCGTCGGGATTGAGCCAACCAAGGTATACTGTGTCTTGTTTTTTCTACATCGATTTAATAAAAAAGGGGATACTGTGCTATGTTGTTAACAATTGTGTGATAAAAATATGTTTCTCTTCAAATGATATATTTTTTAAATTCACCAAAAACAAATAGTTTAACTTAATTTCGGACATGACATATATATTTAAATATGACTAACTGATGACTAACCATAATTATACCGAGTAAACATACAATGAAAATTCAATATATTCTGTCACTGGTCTTTTGATATTAAGATTTCAACAGGAACGAGATTTTTTTCAGACCAACCGTTCAAAGTATTCCCCTAACACAGATACACACTTTTGAATTCTTTCTGTCCACGACCTGAATGCCGCAAAGCAGTCTAACAATGATATACTGTTCCGACACTGAAACTTGGGCCTTTATTTTGATAAAACTTTATGACAGATTTAAGTACTTTATCTTTGTAAAACTTGCCTGTAATTGTTCTATCCTCTTTGCAAGGAATTTATACAACAAGAACATTAGAACTGATTAAAATGGCATATAAACCCTTCTTTATTGTCCTCTTTGCTATGAACGGCCTGGCCTGCTTTTTGCAAACCATTGTTTGTTATTGATTAGCCGTTGGGGATCAAAATAATAAACCCAATTATCATCTCCAATGAGCAAGTCAGAAATTATCCTAGGATAACAATTTTGATATGTTTTCCGAAGTTTATTAACACACTTTAAACGCTTGGCTTTTTGGTCAGGTGTCAGCAAGTGGGGGATCAATCTAGCACAAAGCTTCTTTAATTCCAAACAGTTTGTCAATATATAGTGCTCGTTGACTTCTGAAATGGCTAGACTATAAGCTATCTGGGAAACAGTATACAGTCCATCTCATTCTATCATAGCTCTAACAGCACCAATGTTTTTCCTTTGATGCTGCAACAACAGGCCTACTTGGGCGGTTATTTTCTTGCCAGTCTAAGCTGACACACCTTAAATTTCTTAACTCAACGAAAAGCTGTTCTTAATATTACGGTAGAACTATCATGTATACGGCACAATTCAAAATAAATCTCTTTTGGCGATAACTGCAAAGAAACTCGGGCTTTAATGTAAGGCCTTATCTCTTTTTTTCTTCAGGTTTTATAATGCCATTGAAATATAGCCACTCTACATTACTGTATATTTCAATAATCGGATTGAACTGAGAATTCGTAGGTGTATTGAATAAACATCCCCAAATAATTGTACAATTTTTTGCATGTTTTACTTAACATTGTTTCTACGGAAGGCCATTAGTAACAGAATTTATTGAATGCCTCTCGTATATCGCAAATTGAGTCTTTATTAAAATAAAATAGTTTATTTCAACATAATAGTATGACAATTTATGACCAAACAAATATGTGTGTCTGAGGAAATGTATAAACAGAACTAAATGAGAAAAATATATTTAGGTATCTTAGCTGTGCATAACGCGATTCCACAATTTGCAGATTGCTTTACAACACTGTTCACGCGCTCCAGATTAACTAGATCATATCAAAGGTTCTTAATATGTCATCTGGCACGTTGCACATAATCGACTACCTCACCATATAGGTATGGTTATAAAGTTTCTTTCATTAAACTTAGTTTGTTACATAAGTGTTTTTGCATACTTCAGCGTGTTTGGTGTTTTAAGTAGCCAATATATTTGTAAATTTAGTATTTAAAATCATCGTGCAAACCACTGTGTCAAAAAGTATTCACATGTTAAAATCAATGGAGTTGCATTTTAAATAATCACGATCCTTATCAAGAAATCCAAACAAATATTGTATAAAAAAAACAAAAAAACATAAAAGTTTTATTTTATGCCATACTATTTATCATATGTACTGTTCATTGACAGAGACTACATAATATATTAACAGTTGATCTGCGATGATTAATATATAATATGAATGTATAACGTTTAAGATGTTAACAACAACTTGTTTATTTCATAAACACCTACCCAGTCCATCACATTTGGGGCTGCAGACATGATTATCAATTATATGAACTAAAGTGTATATTGTACAACATGGCACGATACTCATAAGACAGCAATATAACATTATTTGTTGGAATACATGACGAAGTAAATTGTACATATATAGATGACTCAATCACTTTTTTATATGAAGTACAAGTTTAAACACTTATCTAGGTACAGTCAAACCTGTCTGAAGAAGCCAGTCAAGGGAAATGAATTTTTAAAAGGGTTGAACACTGTCATTCTGTGAATAGTGACATAGGAGACGAATACCTCAAATTTCATTCAATTATTGTCAGTATCATCTTGTGATTCAAATATTTTATTCAATTGCATGAAATGCATTTCATCACGTGATATAACATTACATTGCAAAATGAGTCCATGAACGCCATATTTGTTATGATAATTATCGCCTAAACTGAATTTGTTACTTGTTAGATTTAATATCAATTTGTCTGATATGAAAGAAATTAGCAACTCAAAACAGAATAAACATTCTTGAATACCGCACAAGAATTTCCACGTAATTTTTCCGATTATGAAATTTTCATCTACACTCCTTCCTCGCGCTATGACGTGAAGTCATATCGAGAACTTGGTGTACAATGATTGTAACTTAATATTTCTAAATTGTTCAGGAAAGACAAAAACTTGTTCATTCTTTAATTTTTGTTGTCTTAAGACTATAATTTTCTATTTTGTGGTTGATTTTAATAGAGACAACCTGGAAAGAGCCATTTGGTTGAAAAAAGATATTTGATAAAGACCCAGTTACTACTTTGTATCTGGTATTTTGTTCCCAATTCCTGCAAATGTAAAATACACAATTAAACATCTGATTTTCATGTGTTTATTATCAATTATTTTCC